>CM061919.1:65982365-66064501 GCA_031002005.1 Vandiemenella viatica
TCCCTTATAATTGATTTAGTGAGATAATGAATGTTTAGCAAGGTTATGTTCTGAGCTGAAGAGTGCTTTACTATTGAAAATGATTATAAAAGTTATTTGCTATGTGCATTGTATGTAATGGGCCACATTCTGAATAGTTTAGGTAATATAATAGGTATATAACAAGGCTCCAGTACAAGACATTAACATTTGCTGGAGAAGTAGAAGCAATACGGGAAGTTGAAAAAGGAGTCAAGGAAAAATCTCATATCACAAAAGAGTTTGGAGTTCTGCCGAATTCTTTGGGAAAAATTTTGGAGTTTTGCTGAAGTAAGTCATAATGACTGTAAAAGAGCACGGGAGCCTGAAAATCCTGAGATTGATGAATGTGTAGACAAATGGCTCAAACAAGGATGAGAGGGAAAAAATACCTTTAAGTGGACCAGCCAGGGCTGAAGAATTTGCTTCCAGTTTAGGCAAAACTGAATTCAAAGCGAGTAATGGTTGGTTGAACAAATTTATGGAGAGGTATAAGGTAAACTTCAAAACTGTTAGTGGGGAACATAGGGAGGTGGTATTGAAGTTGAAGCAAATTTTTGGAAAGATGATGTCTTATAAATGATAGAGAAACTCCTGCAAAACAGATCTTTAATGTTGATGAAACTGGGTTATTTTTTTAAATGTATGCTAAATAAAACTTTAACCATTAAAAATAAATGATGCAATGAAAGAGAGAGTAACACTTTTGATTGGAGCTAATCTGGATGGCTCAGAAAAACGGTTTGCTCATAATAGGAAAGTGCTTCACATCGTTGTATCAAAAATGTAAAAACAAAACAATTAGAGTTCACAAGACATATTTTTGTAAATTGGCTATTGAGTCACATTAAGAGGGTTAGAAACCAAAATATATGCTTTTGCTATTTATTGACAATTTCACAGATCATACCCATGATGCACAATGTGTTTCTTCCCCCCCCCCAAATATGAAGTCTGCTGTGAAACAAACGGATCAAGGCACAATTAAAAAATTTAAATATTTTTATAGGTGCCTTGTAGTGCAAAACATTCTGTCTGAAAACAACTACCTAGATGAAAACTACAAATTGAAGGTCAATATCCTAGAAGCTTCAAGAAGGCATAGGGGAAAAAGTTACTCAAATACCAGTTGCTAAATGTTTTCGTAAAAATCACAGTTAATTTTTTTACTAAACTTTAAATTTGCCATTGTATATTGTATTTTTAATAAGTTAAAGTGATGTAAAGAAGAAAAAAGAAGTTAAAACTTAATTTTTGAGGAATTTTTCCTTGCATTTTTACCTATTTTTATAAACACTTCCTAATTTGAAATTTCGGTTATTCAAAGTATATTTATGGTCCCTTCAGATTCGAATTAGAGATGTTCCTCTGTATTTGTAAGAGTTACTTACTCAAATCTAATATGGCTTCCTCTGCAGCAGCTAGATCTGCAATAAGCTCAGAGTTCTCAGATTTTGCCAAATCCAGCTCCGACTTCAGTTTTTTTATTTCCCGGTTTTCCAGTGAGAGGCGCTTCTGATGAAAAGTTAAAGGAGACTACATATATTAAAAAAAAGAAGCAATCAGTGAAAATCTCCATAAATTTGTAAAATCTGAATATATACTAAAATAGTAATATACAACAAATCAGTAAAATTAAACTAAATTACTTCTGAAAACATCAAATTCCATAATGCAAAATTCGTTTTGTCTAATGTTGGCATAAAATATTACCTCAAACAACTCTTTTAGTGGTGTATTATTAGCTCTTTCCCTCTTGTTGCTCTTAGGCGTATAACTGAATGTCTGAAGTTGTTGACAACTCGTCGGGCTCACTAAAAAATAAAAGCCAGATTAAAAAGATACACCAATCACTTCATTTAGTTGTTCATCAGTTACAGTTCCTATATTTGGCATTTTATACCATTCTCTGCCACCGAATCTAATACCGTTTCTAATCCTTACCCTTTTCTGCCTTTCATGATTAAAATCTAAAATCTTCCCACCACTTACAGTATAAACCAACTTCTCTAGTTTTATGTTGCATTCATTGAAAATATTTTATCCGTGCCATCTTTCATCTGTTGTTGACTTATTACTATATCTTCTAAGTTTTAACATAAAATCATTTGCCACATCATCTTTTAACAACCAGAACTTCCCTCAATACAGTTTCACATTCTCTTTCTTCAGATAAGCCTGCCCTTTACAATTCTACCAAATGAATTCATTACCAAACTTCCGGCTGACTCCCATACATCTCATCCTTGAACAGTATATCCCCACAGAAAAAAAAAAGTTCACCACAAATGACGTAGTCTAAAAAGTTATAACCTAACTTGATTAGTTAATCACCAAATATAACCGTGTTATTTCATACATAATAATTTATTATATGACCTATAGTAGACATTCTCCTTTGAACTTAGATCCAGCCTTACTTACCACATTTCTGTTTCTACTTTTGGATCTCCTCACCACAAATTAGTAGGTGCATTTCCTCAGACTCATTCTAATGCACATTACATTGTTATGCCTCCATATCTGTCACTGTCATTTTGACTTTCCTATCTGCCACTTTGTTTTAATAGCTAATTTTAGTCGCGTTTGTGCCGACAAACAGAAAAGTTGCTAGTGAAAAGATGCCCAAGAAGCTGTGATTTGCATTGCTTAAATAGCATTATTTATTCATTTTTAGTTAATTAGCATAAATTACCTAAAATAATGATTATTTATGAAATTTGGAAGTCATTTAATGGTTGTTTACAAGTGTGAATACTAAACGGACAATATTTTCTTGGAGTTCAGGGATTTGTTTTTCCTATAGTAATAGTTTTTTTTTCTTTTTCTAGGGTATTCATGACAGATTATTTCAAAGAAAAACTGAATACGGGACTTTGTTATTATCTAAAGAAAGTTAATTTGTAAAAGAGATAATAACGGCAAGAGAAATTAACCCATCATATACCAAAGTGGATGGCTGCGATGAGAGAACACTTATCCTGACTAACAAATACACAATACAAAATATTTCAGCATCTGCCTTCTTCAGTGGTAGAAAAATGGGCTATTAGGCTCCATACGTATGTACACAACGAACTTCACCCAATGACTAACTGAGTAGTGGGGAAAGGGTTGGGGAATGGCTAAAGAGTAGGCTATCGATATATTGGCAATGTCTGAGATAATATGTTGCAGGCGATGGTAAAATGAACATGACCCTGAGGAGGAAATTCAGTTGCGGACAGCCAAGATAAATTCAGCACCGCGTGTTATGGGTAGCTTAAAAGAATCCCGAACATTAAAAGTTCTATTTATTAGTTAACTACAAAAGTGTTTGTAATAAACATCCTGAACTTGAAAACGTTATTCGTAGTACAGATGCTGATATCATCATAGGCACAGAAAGTTGGTTAAAACCAGATATAAGTTCCGCCGAAATTTTTATAGTAACATCAATATTTTCCATAAGGATAGGTTGCATTCCCAAAGAGGCGGTGTATTTATAGCTGTTAGTAAGTACCTCCATGTAGAAAAATAGATGTCCATACTCTCTACAAAATCATATGGATCAAGCTCAACGTGACTAGGACAAAACTTGTGATCGGCTCCTTCTATTGTTCACCAGATGCAAGCGTAAATATTGCCAAGGCCTTAAGAAATAATGTAAATAATATAGCACGGCAATTTCCGGACCATACAATAATACTAGGTGGTGACTAACTTGCCAGATAGCGACTGGACTAATTACGTTCACGATACTGGGGGCAGGGATAAAGCAGCTTGCAAAATCATTCTAGACCTCTTCTCAGGTCACAATCTTGAACAGCTTATAACTGAACCAACGCGATGCCTCAACGGTAATGAATATATTTGAGATATAGTTGCTACAAACAGGCCTGAATTATTCACGGATATTTCTACCACCGCACGGATGGGCGATCACAAAGCTGTAATTGCTACAGTAAAACTAATAACCATGCGCAAAAAGAGAAAAGAGGATCGTTAACAGATTCAAAAAGGCTTCAAAATAGTGTTTTAGAGTGTATTTGAGGCATAATTACCATATATTCTTTGTAGCAGGAGGCACCGTTGAAGAGAGGAGGCATCGGTTCTTACATATAGTCGGGGAAGGTGTGAACTTGCATATACCGAAACGGACAATCAGGAATGGGAACGATCCCCCATGGTACACACGGGAGGTTAAAAGGTTACTCAAAAAGCAAAGGAGAATACATGCACGATCAAAAAGGACGACGCATCCGACAGATTTAGATAAGTTAGAAGAGATAAGGGGACATGTTAAGAATGCGATGTGTGAGGCCTTTAATGACTTTCGTGCCAATTCTCTCTCTAAGAGCCTTACTGAAAACCCTAAGAAATTTTGGTCGTATGCAAAAAAAAGATAGTTGTAGTGGGAACAATAAGCCAGTTCTAATAAAAGACGGACGGGAAGTTGAAGACAGCCGCGACAAGGCTACCGTTTTTAACACCGAATTCAAAAATTCATTCACGCATATAAATGTGGAAAACATCCCCACTTTACCACATCGTGTGGAATTAGAGATGGATCTGATAGAAATTGATAGCGTAGGAATTGTAAAGCAATTAAAACTCCTGAAGTGGGGTAAAGCGCCGGGTGCCGATAGTATACCGGTAAGAGTATTTTCTGAATACGCGGAGGATATTGAACCATTTTTGTCAGATATATTCCCTAAATCTTTAGAAGAGAAAAAAGTACCTTCTAGCTGGAAAATAGCCCAGGTAATTCCCGTTTTTAAGAAAGGAGATCAGAGTGATCCTAGGAATTATCGGCCCATATCTCTAACATCTGTCTGCAGCAGAATTCTGGAACATGTCATATGCTCGAACATTATGAAGTTTCTAGATGAGAACGAGTTACTTACACCGTGTCAACACTGATTTTGGAAGAAGAGATCGTGTGAAACACAACTGACCCTATTTTCCCATGACGTAATGAAAGTTATCAATGCAGGATCGCAAGTTGATGCAGTTTTTTTATTTTAGAAAGCTTTTCATTCTGTGCCACACAACCGACTTTTAGCGAAGATTCGAGCTTACGGTATTTCAGCTCAGATTTGCGAGTGGATACGTGATTTTTTAACTGGTCAATCACTGTAAGTCATTGACAGAGAAGCCTCTTCTAAGATAAATGTTACTTCGGGCTTTCCTCAAGGAAGTGTAATAGATCCACTTCTTTTCTTAATATTTATAAATGATCTAGATGACAACGTCAAATGCTGGACGCGATTGTTTGCCGACGATGCTGTTATCTATAAGGAAATAAGGTGCTCCGACGATTGCTTAGAAAATCAACGCGATTTGGATGTTATTTTCAATTGGTGCCGTAGATGGCAGCTTACACATAATTGCAAAAAGTGCAAGGCAATGCGGATAAGTAACAAAAAGAATCAGTTTGTTCACGAGTACAAAATAAACAATTCAGCTGTTGACACGGTTGATTCCGTGAAGTATCTGGGGGTGATAGTACAAAGCAACATGAAATGGGACATGCACATAACTTCTGTCACAGACGACGTAACTTTCGTTCGAATTTATTGGAGCACATGCGAAAAAATTTAAATTTCGAGTGCAATGAAATACTTCTTCCGCCAACCTATTTAGGTCGCAATGACCGGAGGGATATGATTAGTGAAATAAGATGCCGTACTGATGCTTTTATGTATTCCTTCTTTCCTCGCACTATCCGAGATTGGAATGCGCGGGTTTAGGATTGGTGCTTAGAACCCTCTGCCACCCACAATGTTTGTGATTTGCAGAGTATGGCTGTAGATGTAAATGTAGAACATATGTAGCATGTGTACAGTACTGACGTGAAAAGTTATATCTAGTAAAAAAAAAGTGATGGGTTAAGTGAGCAGAATTTAACGGTGGTTAAGACCAGGTGGGTGTCTGGTATCCAGCATATTGTGGTACATTTGTTTCCATCTCCGGAGTTCTGCTGCAGTGGTGCTGTCAGGGAAAACTCTGACTGCTCTCACCAGTAGAACAATCATTGAGAATGTTGGAATCATGGCTATTGGCATGTTCTGGTATCGACAAAGTACAAATTCAGGGTGTGGACTGTTTGTCTGTGGCCATTAATTCTAACTGAGAGTTGCTGTGTGGTCAGGACCATGTAGGAGCTAGTGCAATGGCGGCAAGTTAGTTGGTATATAACGTGAGTTGTTGAACAGGTGGCATGTCCAATGATGGGGAAAGTTTCCCCTGTGATGGGATTGTATGTTGTTGTTATTATTATTCGGGTTTTAGGGCGCGTCGACGACGGGGTCATTAGCGCCCTAACAACAACCAGGCGTGACAACGTGGCAAAATTGCCGTCTGTGTGGCCGACTGTAAAGGGGTCGGCCACAGAGACGGCACAATAAAATACTAGCACACTAATTAAAATACCGTCTGCGTGGCCGACTGTAAACAGATCGGCCACGCAGACAGCAACGTAAAACATAAAACTGAAAATAGGCAATAAATTATAAAAATACATATATTAACTGGTTGGCTGTAAAAGGTCCAACCAGTTTAAAAAACGCGTAAGCTGGCTGGCTGTAAAGAGGCCAGCCATATAAGCAGTGTCACAAGTAAAAACAGTACTTGGATTAGTGGCTGTAAATGGCCACTAATCCAATCTAAAACCTAGGCCGATCTGCCCAAAATTTTTGGGACAAGACCGGCCAAGCTGCAAAACTTTAAAACCTTAGCCACGTTGTCACGGTCATCGCTTAAAATAAGGGACAGATCGTTGTCTAAGCCAACGTCAGCCCTTAAATCTAAAAACATTTTTTTTTGTTAGGGCTTTAGGGCGCGTCAACATCTAGGTTATTAGCGCCCTAACTAAAACCTGGTTTAACAGCGTGATTTAATATCATTTTCGTAGCCGACTGTGACTTGGTCGGTCACGCAGAAGGTAAAGCAAACTAAAATATGATAACAGCAACAGAAATACCGCCCGCACGGCAGACTGTAAAGGGGTCAGCCACACAGACGGGGGGGGGGGGGGAAAACAAGACTAAAATACTGGAAGAAATGCCAACTGCATCGCCGGCCACGAAGAGGTCGGACATACAGACAGCTAAAAAGGGTACTAAAACGATCGCTGAAAAATGGTCATAAAAAATTATAGGCAAAAATAACTGGTACACTGTAAAAAGGCCGACCAGGTAAAATGATAAAGGAAACTCGCTGGCTAGTTCCTTTAGGGTGCATCGATAGTGGGGTCATTAGCGCCCATTACCAGCTACCTCTGTGGATTAAGAAAGTACTAAAATACTGTCTGCATGGTCGACTGTAAAGGGGTCGGCCATACAGACAGCAAATAAAATAAGTAATAAAATCAGACGTGGCTTTAAGGCGACCACAACGACTTAAAACCGTACAACACCTGTAAGGCTGTAAAGGGGCCAAACAGGTTCAAAAGAGGATAAAAAACACTACATGTCTTGCTGGCTGTATATTGGCCAGACAGACATGAATAATAACAATACAAAAAATTAAAATCATGCATATGGATTGGGTGACTGTAAGGAGGTCACCCATCAGTCTTAAAACTGGACCGATCTGCCTAAAATTGGTGTCACCCGCCTCGATTCGGGTGGGTCTTCGATCATTGCCTGCTGAGGAACGGGATCAGGCTAGTCCACCAGCATTTCTATTTCTTCTGGCTCCGAAGAGTCAGACGACTCCGACTCAGTTGACTCCTGGCTGTTCTTCTTCTTCTTCTGCTTCTTCTTCGCCCCTTTCCCCTTCTTCTCCCTACTACTTGGTAAGTCTGGGAGGGGACGAAGAGGGGGATTTCACAAAGTGAGTCGGGTCCGTCAGTCTAAACTTCAGGCCACGGATCTTCTGATTGCCTCCATTCTCACTTGTAGCAGTTGGCAATGCTACCACCGTGATAGCACGTGGTGGTATTGGAGGTGGCGTTGTTTTCGCTGTCACTGCTGGTGGATCCTTCTTCGCTGCTGCTGGTGTGGTCGAGGACGCAGACTTGTTGCTACCAACGTCCTGGGTCTTAGATGTTGCAATCTTAGCGGATTTTGCACCGCATTTGCACTGACATGAGCACGTTGTGCTAGTGCTCATGTCTGCAACTGACGTCTGGGTAGCAACACTCTGCTTCCTGATGGGAGCTGAAGCCATCTTAGCAAAAGTAGTTCCGAAAATTGGAGCAGCGAGCGACTTGGCCTTCTTTTTAGCTTCCCCATAGGGAATCTGCTCTTTGGTCTTCAGCTCCTGTATCTTGCGCTCTTCAAGATACACTTGACACTCCCTACTCCAGGCTGGGTGCGATCCGGAGCAGTTGACGCACACCTGTGGCAGCGTGCAACTAACACCCGGCTCATGTGCGCCCTTCCCGCAATTACCACAGGTTGGTTTTCCTTTACATGACGCCGTCGTATGGCCGAACCGCTGACACTGGAAACAGCGCATCGGGTCCGAACATACGGACGGACTGTTCAAATTAATGTACCCTGCTTTGATGTTCTTTGGCAGTACTGGAATGTCAAACGTCAGGACGAAGGTGGCAGTCTTTTCAATACTGCCATTTACCCTTCGAGTGATCTGACGTACCTCGACCACTTTCTGTTCCTTCCACTCCTCAACGAGTTCCTCGGTCCCTATGTCAACTAAGTCATGGCAGGTGACAACGCCTTTGCTGCTGTTAAGGGATTTGTGGAGTTCGCAGGTAACGGCGAACTCCCCGAGCTTCTCACAGTTCAGGAGTTGGGTAGCTTGCCTACTAGAAGTTGTTTCCAGCAGCAGCGTCCCGTTCCTCAGCTTTTTTATGGTATTTAGGGTCCCTACCAGACCCTCTAAACCCTTAGAAATATAAAAAGGTGAAACTTTTTCTAAAGATCCTTCCACTCGTTGCATAACTATAAAAGCATTCGCAAGCGAACAAACTTTTCTGTTACTATTACTTTCTGAAGAGGGGGGGGCTATCAACCCTCACCCTCTTCTTAGAATTGGGTGTATTTTGATTATTCTGCGGCACACCCGTACTGTAGGGTTTTTTGTTTTTATTGTGAGTCTTAATTTTGGTCCCACGAGTAAAAACAATATAGAAGAAATGCTAATACAACAGGGGTGCGCAGGTGCCCCTGAGGTTGCACGTTAGCGGGTGATTTCCCTCATCACTCATTCACCTCCTCGGCACGTGTCTGACCTTGAGGTTGAGGGTATTTTTATAGAGGTTTGTTCCGTCCTCGCAATCCGGGCGATGAAGCCAAGATTCCCGTTCTCCTAGGCACACAACGTTCCACCGCCACGCCCTACGGTGGTCGTTGAAGCATGGTAGGAGCTTACGGTGTGGGAAACTTGCGGCGCTCACAAGTTTCCAGCTCTGGCAACGCGGGGTTCGCCAAACCCGTACCTGGCACTTGCGTACCAGGCCCCTGCGGGCATATGAAATATGAATGATAGCTGTAAGAGAACTGACTTGTGGTGTTTACAAGATAAAATATGAAAAATGACCACAGTTTATTGGCAACTCCTTTGTTGGCTGATGGTTCTATGCGGCACCAAAGGCTCAGTCA
This sequence comes from Vandiemenella viatica, assembly GCA_031002005.1. Classification (NCBI taxonomy): domain Eukaryota; kingdom Metazoa; phylum Arthropoda; class Insecta; order Orthoptera; family Morabidae; genus Vandiemenella; species Vandiemenella viatica. The sequence goes on from CM061919.1 coordinate 65,991,935, forward strand.
CATAAATAGAGCAGATCTGAGTAAAATGAAATCTGGCATAGTTTATGGACTAGGTTATCCTGATAAGTTTAAAACAGGAAAATCCAGCTATGTCATGTGCAGGGAGGGAAAACAGTGAAGGCTTTCCTTCAAGAAGTACACATACATTGCAGATCATACATGCTGATGTATGTGGCACAATGGAATATCAATTCATTTTTTTTTAACAGTTTAACGTCCCTTTTTTAACAACGTGGTCTTTAGAGACGGGAAAGGATGGGGGCAAGGAATGGGAAGGAATTCGGCCATGGCCTTTTGAAGGAAGCATCCCGGCATTCACCTGGAGTGATTTGGGGAAACAATGGAAAACCCAAATCTGGATGCCCGGACGGGGATTCGAACCGCCGTCCTCCCGAATGCGAGGCCAGAACGCTATCCGTTACACCACCACGCTCGGTAAATATCAATTCATAGATGGAGCAGAATGTTTCTTATTGCTTCTAGTCACCTGCATTTATTTACTTCTTGAAAGCTAAAAGTGAAGGATTTAGCAGGTTTAAGGAATTTATACCTTTTGTAGAAAGCCAAGACAATAAGAAAATTAAAATATTTCACAATTATGACTGAGTAACATAGCAACAGATATTCTGAAGAAAGAAGGTAGTAGTCATCAGAAAATTAGCCCCCAGACCCCATAATAAAATGATCAGTGTGAACGCCTAAGTCAGTCATCTGTTGATAAAGCAAAATGTATGTTAGTAAATGCAAAGTTAATTTAAATGTTTTGGGGAACAGCAAACATGACATATTTAAAAAAAAAAAACAGATCAGTTGCATCAAGAACACAAACCATGACACCATACAAGTTACGGTATAAGAAGAAACCTGTTTTAAGACACTTTCTTATATTTGGCAGTGATTTAATGCTCCATGTGCCCAAAGAAGAACACAAAATGGGACAAAAAGTCACAAAAACATGTTCTTGATGGATATTCTGAAAATTTAAAAGGTTATAGAATTTAAGAGTGCAATAAAACAAAATAATAACAAGGAGAGAATTGACTATTATGGAGAATAGAGAAGATAATGTGAAAGATATGAGAATGTAATTAAATAAAGAACATACATATAAGGAAATGACATTTTCGGTGGGGGAATCTAGTCAAGAACAGTTGACAGTAACAAATTAACCACAATTACTAAATTTACCTAGAGAATCTAGCAGTTCAGCTCAGACTATCCTGAGGTAGAGGAACAAGGTATCTTGGAAAAAAGTACTGTAGACGAGTGTGTGGAAGAGAAGGTAACCATCCCAGAGGTATGGTACAACTTTCTTAAGAGTGGAGTGTAAAAGCGGTCATAACACTACGTACAAAGATCTTGCAAGTGGTCTAGAAAGTACTAAATAGAAGTTTGCTGTGGAATAGAACTCAAGTCCCTTGAGATAAATGATGTGCCAGAGCTTGTAGATACTTCCCAAGAATCCACTGTAGTGCAAGTGGAAAGTTTTGACATGATAAAAGTGCAATACTGTGCTAGGTTATTAGCTAAAGGTTTTTGCCAAAAACAAGGTGTAGATCACCAAATCTGTTATTCACAATTTGTGTACAATTATGGTAAGAGATTAAGATATTTAAAGTAAGATATTTACCTGATGGTTATAATGTACATAATTTTGATAAGTTTTTTGAAATTGAAGGGTAAATTTATTGCTTTAAATATTAAAAGAATTCCCTAACTTGGTATGAAAGGGGTGAACATTGCTTGTGCTCATTAGATATTTTAAAGAGTAATTTAGAAACATGTGAACTTGCAAAAATAAACATGTAAAAATTATCAAATCACTGTATTTTGACGATTTTTTGATAATTCATAATAATACCAAGGAGGCAGAACTTTTAAAATCTGTACTTGGCTCCAAATTTAAAAATAAATACTGAGAAGTATGAAGACATAAGAAAATTTAAAAATAAGATATGTGTCAACTTAAGAAGTGTCTAAACATGAGAATAAGTTTAGATAAAATATAATCACAGTAAATTCGGATCAATATATACAGGGTGCAGCAGCATAACTTCCTTTTTTCAAAACTTAATAAAACCCATTGTATGTATCAAAATTTTTATTTGTTTTTTATAATGTAGGCACATACATAAAGTTTTGGTTTACTTAGTTTTGAAGGTCAAATCAGGTAGGCGACATCCATCATTCTGCACACTGAGTAAACCGATTTCTGGTGTTTGTCACGACTCCTGCCAGCATAGCAGGCATTATGTTGGCAATTTCTTCCCGGATGTTGATCTTCAAATCTTTTAAGGTCCTTGGGCGGTTCACAAACACGGGATTAAAAAAAAAAAAACATAAAAAAAAACCACAGGGGGTCCGGGCCGGCCATTCCAAATCGCCCCTTCTTGAGATGAGGCGCTCTGGGAAGTGTTCTCTCAAAACAGCCATCCATGCTATTGAAATGTGTGCCGTTGCACCGTCTTGTTGGAACCAAGTGTCCCCTAAGTCCAACTCATCTAGTCGTGGGAAAAAAAATTTCCTGTAACATGTTTACATACCGGTTCGAATTCACTGCCACCGTGACTTCATTTTCCTCAAAGACCAATAATGCCAACTGCGGAAATTGCACACCACACTGTGACTTTAGGTGCAAAGGCCTTTGATGCAATTGTCGAGGATTGGTGTCGGCCCAGTAGCGCATGTTTTGTTTGTTGACGGATCCACACAAATGAAAATGGGCTTCATCACTAAAAACAACAGTAGCGTCCTCAGGAACCTCTTCCAGAAGAACGTCACACGCGTTCCTCAGAGAATTGAAGTCAAGTTCAGAAAGTTCCTGTAAAATCGCTATCTTGTATGAGTGAAAATGAAAATTATCATGAAGAGTTCTCCTCACAGAACGATCGGAAATTCCAAGGGCAGATGCATGTGGTGATCGCAACATTGAAGTTCTCACTGCCTAAATGTTCTCAGGTGATCTGATGAGCCGAGAGCTTCCAGATCCTCATCTTGTCGAACTTACAGTTTGTCTAAACGTAGTGACCCACGTAACAATTGACTTCCGGTCCGGTACAGGGGCCAACGGGGCTAAATTAAAGCGATCCGAAAAGCGCGCTGGGTTGCGATCACAGAACAACCGCTCGTAAAGTAGGCCTTAACGGCAAACGCACCCTCCTCACTGATCCAACGAATGATGGCGACTGAACTGTGTCGGGACAAAATTTTATAGTCACGCCACTCGAACGAAACCACTAGCGCTGCGCTACGATATCAACCGACTGAATGGTGCGCATTTTAAAAAAGGAAGTTATGCTGCCACACCCTGTAGATACAGCTACGGATTGAAAATTAAATACAGGAAAGGCCCACTAGCTGCGATTACAGTTTACCTTATCAAAAATAGACAGGCAGTCTAATATATTTGTGTGTAATGACTAGGCCTGATATAGCTTATTGCATTAGTTATCCTAGTCATTTTAACGACTGTTGCTCAGATGTACACTGGGATTATGTCAAGCAAGTGTCAAAATACTTACAGAAAACAAAGCATTATTGTCTAAAACATTCTAATTGAGAGGTAAAATTAGAAAGTTTTGTATATGCCGACTAGGCAACTAATGCCATAGACAGTCTTCTACAGTTTTCTATCTTGCAACATCTGGTTCTACCATTTTATGGGAAAGTAAAAAACAAACTAATTAACCTCTGCCAAGCACCAAAGCAGAGCATATGGCTTTGTGAAATGTTTCAATAGAGACAATATATCTCGGAAATTTGTTGTTCGAAACCATGGGCAATTTGAGTATGACTATTATGTATAGTCCGAGTGCATTGAAACTAATCAGCAAATGCACAAGAGGTCTAAAAATATTGAAATTCGTTACCATTTTGTTTGTAATGCAGTATTAATTTGTAAGAACGGAGACTTTCCCGGCGTACGCTTGAAATGAAGTCTTCACGGGTGTACTGTATCCGACAGTCAGCCACCTGTGCAGATGTCTCGACACCTGATGAAGTCGACGGAGCTAGTCGTCGAAATATTGTGTTTTCAAAAAAAACTATCCGGCAGTACACCCGTGAAGACTTCATTTCAGTATTAATTTGTTTTCTGTTTTGGCTTCAATCTCAAAGTCTAGTTTATTTGAGGTATGAAGGAATTTTGCCATGGACTTTTGAAGAAACCATCCTGGCATTCACATGGAGTGATTTGTGGAAACCATGGAAAACCAAAATTTGGATGGCTGGACGAAGATTTGAATCAACATTCTCCCAAATGCAGAGCCGGGATGTTACCTCTCACCCACCACACTCAGCAAACGTATTAAAATTGAATACATACAGCTGAAATACCAACTGACTTGTTCACTAAAGCTTTGTGGTTAAAAACGTTAAAAACTAATGATTAAAATAACAACAGTAGGTAATACTGTGCAATGCTGTAACATTTCGATATAGTGGGAGTGTCAGAATATCAAAGTAAGTTTTACTTTTACTGTCAGTGCCACCATCTAGTTGAACTGTATGATTGTTGTTCCATAGACTGTAGAATAAAATAAAATAAAAATATTTTTTTAACTGCGTCGAGAATCCGACGTGTTTCATTAAAAACAAGACATTGACAAAAATGCAAAGCTGAGTGTAACATTAAAAGAATCATTTTTCCATTGGTGTGATTGAATACATGTTCCTACAAAAACAGTGAAAGATTGGTTGCGATGATTTGTAAACTGCGTTTTTGGCAGAAATAATGGTCCCAATTCATCCATTGAGGAAAGAGATAAAAATTTGAATGTACTGGTTCAGATGTTGATGTAAACACATGAAATAAGCTTGTAGCAGACATTCAGAAGAAAAGATCGTGGCAGTTCGCAAGACTGTGGCAGAAAATCCAGGGACCATGATTTGTCATTGCACACGAGCCAGACATTTCAGCAGCCATTCTTCACCATATAACCACTGCAGATTTTCATCTCCATGCTTACAAAATCCAAATGATTCAAGAACTATCGCCAGAAGACCACGCACAGCGAACAGACCACATAAATTGAATCATTGAACAAGAAGTGAATGCCGATTTTATGGACAAAATAATCTTAAGCGACGAAACTTTTTTTTCTGTGGGGTTTTCTGATGTTTCAGGTTTATACCAAGCAGCTCATGACCCCAAAAGCATTAAAGGCCAAAACTGAATGCTGTATCAATGAAATACCGTGACATTTATGCAAATCTGTTATTGAAAATTTTGTCAGAAGAGTACACGTGTAACACCAAAGTTGTGGATGCCGTATCATTCCCAATCATTCATTATGAACCAGTGAATACTTCAACACTGTTACAGAAAACTATGTTCTATTTAAAATTCAAATCTTGCACTCTCATTGTAACACTCTACACAACAATGATTTTGAACAGGATCAGTACCACCCACCAATGGGCATTGAAGAATTCAAAGGGGTCATTTATGATCCAAGTCACATTTAGGGGGTGTTTACGACCATCCCCTGTCCACTGCTATCCACTATTATAATTGATTTTAAGAGCTGCATCAAGTAAGTGTTTAATTTCATTCTTTTGGTTGCTGATTACAAATAAGCCGCTGAATATCAAAACATTTGTGCCATTACAACAAGCTTACCCCTCTAATTAATATTTTTTTCATAATATGTGCTTCTTAATCAAGTATACCATTAATATCTTTTAATAAATCATTTTTAAAAAATCTGTCACCATTTTTCTATCTAAAATATTTTACTAAGAGGAGCACTACAGAACCACTGTTTCAAAATGTGGGTTATGAGCTAAAAAAGTTGGAGCATTATGAAATGCATATTACAATAAGGGAATGTATGCATTTTCATTTCCTTCTGAAAAAAGAGCAGCGAGTAATTTTTTCATGAAGGGGACAGATGCCAAAAAAGGTTGAGAACTTGTGCTTTAAAATACATAACATTACAAATGAATCAATAAAACATTCCCCTCATTTTCCAAGATAATTACAGTAAACCAATCATCATGATTGGAATGTCATGTCTCCTGGTCATAAGTGATGCCAAACCAACTTAGTATAGTAAAAATAATAATAACAATAAATCTGTGTGGTTGTAATGACCTAGTAACAGGGTTTCTATTCAATGCGCATTCTGCCCCTGTTGTAGCTGCCTTAACCTTACTCGGCAGCACTACCGGTTACAGGGGGCCTATAGTTTAATGTGGAATCCAAACCATGAACCAACTTAGTGTACCAGTATATCTTGATGGGAAAATTACCATTCTTTTCTATAGCCTGTCTCACAGCTGTACTAGTAACATCTTCAGATACCAATTTTTCAATAAATGACTTCACTTTTATTTGTTCCTCAATATTTAAATCATTACACATCTTTGCTTTTAGCTCTTGAAGACATTCTGAATTACCCTCCATGCAGCAATAAAACAAGAGCAATGATAGTAAATTTACTATTTCTTCTTTATCCAAAATACTATCTGGATCAGTGTCACCGAAATATTTCGGATATTGTGCTGAAAAAGAAAAATCATAAAATCAATCAAATAATTTGTTGAAACATTGTAAAGAATTACAAGAATAAAATTAATTTACCTTTGATGAATTTAACAACAGTTTTTGCATAGCAATCTTCATCTGCATCTTCAGTAAAAGGTATTTCGGTTGCCCTACAAAGAAGGATTACTTTAATTATTGATTATATTATTAAGAAACCTAAGTTCCTAAGTAGCCTGACAAAATCATGTAGTTAAGCTTGAAAAATAAACTCTTATTTTTGAAGAAAAAATTATAGATGAAAAAGAAATTAATATAAATGTAAAAAAAACTTATAGTAAAACTTTACTCAAATTTTTGTGTCAGTAACTCTGAAGTATTGTGCATAGTTTACTTAACCTCAAATTCTTTTTATATATATTGGCAAGTTTTCGTGAATTCAATAGCAATAAATGTACTTCGAAACAATGAAAGCTCGTCCAGGATGCATACCAACCTAACCCAATAGACTGCCGCCCAGAAGACAAGCAAGCTTAAGATATCGATGAAAACAATTTCTCGTGTCTTATGCTGAAACAAAGTGCGTTATTTTTCATTCAAATCCAAGGTGCAAATCAACCTAGCCAGCTGTGTTGTCCCGATTTTGGTATTTGGAAACGCACAAAATGTGCTGAATAGAGGAATGTATTATAACACGTAGAAATTTCACTAAATATGCCATTAAAGATATAGTTTTTTTCCACATTTTGCGTGCACTTGTACTCACTGATGCAATAAATTCATCTGTAAAGGTTCCAGATTAAGCGAGGAAAATCTAGAATTACAAATGGAAATGAAATATACTTCAATAATAACAAAAACAATTGTTTTTGTAGGTTTTTACTGCACCCATGTTAATCCTTTTGTTTAATTTTTGTAAAAATGAATCTATAATGTTTCAACCAGCAAACAGAAGTAAAACAAAATGCATTGTGAAATTAAAAATATTTTTTGGGAAACGAGGCTTATACAGACATGACCATAAAAAAGCAGCTGCTTAGCCACTTTATGTTGATTGCTTCTTCACAGATATAGATCAACCACATAAAATTCCAGTTTTTAACTGTCAATCTCTCATAAACAAAGGCCTACCAGGGCAAACGTTATTAAGATAAGATACCTGAAATGTAATCAAGTTCTTTCAAAAAGAATGAACTGGTTTCAAGTTTTATTTCACATTACACAAGCAAGTAAGTGAAGTGAATAGCATGCAATTACAAAGAGTGTATTTTCAATTTTCAAATAGTGACCCGGACAACACATTGGTCTTGCCCCCTTTCCTCCCCGACTCAACCTTCTGCTTACAGCAGAGTGCTAGAATGCAGTTGTAGCAGGAGTCTCAGAATGGCAACACCTCAACAAAAACCACACAAGAACCAATTCTGCAATCACAGTACAATGTGCTTTCTGCAAGAGGTTTAACAACATACAGTACAGGACCTCTCCCATCAACAAGCGACAGTGGTTCCAACAGTTCACAAACACTGGATGTTTGTGTAAGGGAAAAGGCCCTGGCAGTCCACAATCCTTGGGAGAAAATTGAAAAAAATCCAAGAATCATTTCAGCGAAGCCCATGGAATTCCATACCTGAAGCTAGCCATGAGCTTCAGATGAGTGGTTCCATTACCTGGTGTATTCTCAAAACACGTTAACATATGAAAGCATACAGGCTGTAGCTGCTTCAGGCACAGAAACTTTGTGACAAGGGGAAACAGATGGAATTCAGTGTTACATGCTGGATGTGGAAAGTGATAACGCCATTTTAGATGCCATTTTTAGTGACGAAGCAATCTTCTAAATCAACGGCCATGTCAGTCGTCACAATGTTTGAAATCATGAAACCAAGCATCCACATGAAATAGTGGAGCACAATCGAGATCCCCTAAAGCAGTGGTCCACAACCTTTTCCTTCTCGCGGCACACCCTAAGGTTATCCAGAAATCTCGTGGTAAACTTGGGTGGTTGAGCAAAAAAATTGTAGCTACAAACAGCGGTTATTGCATAAAATTAATAATTAATTAATTCATTCATTCATGTGGCGGGCTCGGATGTGACCACATCTTTCCCCCTGCCATATGTCTCGCCTCCCACATGAGTAAGACTAAAGTCGAAATATTGTGCAATTCGTTTGTTTTTTGTGTTTTTACGTGTTTCGCCCTCCTGCCTTCATCTGTGGTAAGTGACGGGTAACTGTTTATTTTCCCTATCCTATCTTATTTTTAAAATTAATAATCAGGCAGTTTTATATTACTATTAAAGTACACATACCTTCAATGTGACACTTGTGCCTACTTAAATGCACACAGGTGGCAGATTCATGGAGAAATCGTTGACAATGCAAGCCTCATTTCTTCATCGACAGATTTGAGTCTTTCCCTCTTGGAGGGAAACGTCGAGAAGCCCAATTCACATAAAATTGTAGTTGGAAATGGTAGTAACACATTAACTGCCTTGTCAGAGATAGCCAGATATTCATTCCTTATTGTTAGCCAAAATGTATCTAAAGGAACTTCAGGAAGCTTTAATTTCAAATTTCCGTAAGCTTTTAAATCTGCGAGTTCCTCTTGAATATTAATTGGAAGATGTTCCGAAATCGCAACGAATGGATCACGAACCCAGTCAAAATCTTCAACACTTTCTCCAAAGTACTTTTTGAATCTCTGCTGCAGGACTTCTAAATGTTATTTAATTAAGTCTATCACCATTTTATTACCGTCGCAAAGTGACGGGAACATCTCACACGACCCATTTTCAATCCTCTGTAATCACAAATCCAGCTTGTTTTCAAATCCTTTAATTTTACCCATATTAATAAGAATATTTTTGTTCCTACCTTGTATTTTGATGTTCAGTTCATTCAAGTGCACGAAAATGTCGGAAAGATATGCCATCTCGAATAAATCCGCATACTTATGTCTTTCAACAGTCAAAAATGCCTGGACCTCTTCTCTAAGTTCAAATATTTGCATTAACACCTTTCCTCTTGACAGCCAGTGTACTTCTGTATTTAGCAGGAGTGTAGTGTTTTCTGAACCCATTTCCTGACATAAAATGGAAAATAGTCTCGAATTTAGGTGCCGTGATTTTATTAAGTTCACAACTTTTACTATTTCATCCGGCACAACTTTCAGAGAAGGTAGCAGAGACTTAGCAACAATCACTTTGCGGTGAATGAGACAATGATCGCATCGTACCTTGGGATTTACTTCGGGTAGTTTAGCTACAAATCCTTTCACTGGGCCTGGCATTGCAGCCACTCAGTCTGTACAAACACGAAAGCAATCCTTCCATGTTAATTCATTAAGGCACAAATATTAATCAGTCAAACGAAATATTTCTTCACCGGTAGTATGCCCTGGAAGTTCTGTGCAAAAGAAGAAATTACTTATAATTACATCTCCATCAATGTAGAGAATGAAAGCCAGAAGTTGTGCATGGCGACTAATATCAGTGCACTTGTCAATCTGAAGCGAGAACTTCTGAATGTTTTTGATTTTCTCCTTCATAATGTCTTCAATCTCACGAGACATATCAATAACTCGCCGACTGATTGTGTCAGCAGAAAGAGGAATTTTTAAAATTTCACTAGCTAATTCTAAACCCAGAACTATTTTCACCAACTCTTTACAAACAAGGGTTAACAGCATTTCACCTTTTGTATGTTGTTTCTTAGCCTTTACAATAAGTTGGGCTGCCTTATAACTAGCTTCCTGTATTTTTTTCCGAAACACATACTGTAGCGGTCATGAAAGTTCTTTGTTTTTTCATTTTCCAACGAAAATAATTGACATCTTTCTTTGACAGAGAAGAATGTTTTGTTGACAAATGTCCTTTCAATTTACTGGGAACCATTGCAGAGTTGCTGAGTTTTTCATCACAAACGATACACGGGGATTGGGCGCAATTTTTTCACCATACCAAGAAAACCTATATGAGAAGTAATTATCACTATATTTCTGCTGCATTAACTTTTGTTTCTTTCTTTCTGGCTCAACGCTTTCATCAGTTGCACTCATAGATGGAACACTCCATTCAAGGAATTTGTCCATCTTGAAGAAATAAAATAGTCTGCTGATTGTAATAGAAAATATCAAGACAAATTACTAACAGTTTTTGGACCACTTCAGAGCACAGTTTTGATGGAACTGAAGTAATTGTAAAAAGCAGGATTCACACATTTCAAAGAAGACACATATACAGTGCCTAATGTTTTTACAGTGATGCCTAACAATGCGTCAGTGCAACGGTACAGGAACAAAGTAGTATTGTTGGAGAAGCACCAACACCGACAAGTTAATAAAATAATATAAGGCTTGGAAAGTTCTGCTAATCCTAGGAGTTTAGACCGAGGGAAAAGCACATACACAGAACATGCGGTAAATATAACTGAACCTCAAAGTGCAGCATTAGAGGCAAGGAATAAAAAGATTTCAAAAGTGAATAAACAAAACTAACAGCAAGCGTGAGTAAATAAATAACATCAAATTTCTTAAAAATGACAATACACAACAATTCGTGGCACATGAAACTAAAATTTAATTAATAAAAAATTTGGCAATTAATTCCTTATAATGAGTAAAATTTTGCGGCACATCTTTCACCTTGCTTCAGCTGACTTCCTAAACTCAGACGAAACCTAGTTCTTAAACACGTGCTTCCTCGCACTGCCAGGCATTCCCAAGGCTCTTACCATGCAACAGACCACACTGCTAGATGTACCACATAAATCATGCCTCCATCACCTTCACCAACCCTGTCACTGTGGAAAACTTTCCCATCAAAGTGCAAGCAACCTGTGAAATCTCTCATGTAATATCTATATACAGTGCAACCTTAATATAACGTACCTCAATATAACGAATTCCTCGATTTAACAAATTCTTCGTAATCCCCTTGAATTGTCCATAAGAGTCAATATAAAATATACCTTTACATTGCGAACATTTTTTGCGAACAACCTCTTTATAACGAATTTTCAACTATCAAGAAAAAGTATACATACCTTCTAATTAACGAATTTGGTCAACCCAAAACCTTTATATAAAGTTCCCACCAATCGCGACATGTTTCGACACGCTTTTGTTCGTAAAACAATCATTGTTGTTTGATTGAAAGTAATGTAAACACTTCTGCTCGTCACTATTGTTAAAGATTTAAGTTAAAATGGCTCAGAAACGTAAAAGGTGTTCCTTATCGGTTGCAGAAAAGCGAAACATCATTAATTATGTTGACAAAAATCCTATGACGAAAAAATTAGACATAGCTAATAAGTTCGGGATTCCCGCAAGTACATTGGCTACAATTTTAAAATTTAAAGATAAGTTTTCAGAAGAAAGTGGTTTGCCTGTAAACAGTAAAAGATTAAAATCATGCGAGTTCAACACACATTCCTCTACGTCTTTGAAGTGGTTAAAACAGTGCCGAGACAAAAAAATCACAATCGGAGGCCCTATTCTTCAGGAAAAGGCTCAGCAGTTTGCAGTAGAATTGGGACATGAAAAGTTCCGTGCTAGCAACGGGTGGCTTCAAAATTTCAAAAAACGAAACGAGATTGTTTTTCGAAAAATATGCGGTGAAAGTGGTAGTGTTGATGAAAAAGTATGCGATGATTGGAAAAACAAACTGGCAGAGCTGACCACCGGATACGATCCCGAAGACATCTTTAACTCAGATGAAACTGGACTATTCTATAAATGTTTACCTGACAAAACCTTATAATGTAATGGCGGAAAAAGCAGCAAACTTCGCTTAACAGTACTGCTGGGAACAAATTGTACTGGGACTTACGAACTTAAGCCACTCATCATCGGAAAATATCAAAAACCGCGATGTTTTAAAAATGTCAATAATTACACGCTTAGAGGCTTGGATGACTAGTGATGCTTTTTGTAATTGGCTTAAAAGTCTGGATAAAGAGATGAAGAAAAAAAAAAAAAAAAAAAAACAAGAAAATTCTAATGTTCATCGATAATTGTACTGCACACGGAGAAATTCCTAACCTGGAAAATATAAAAATAAAGTACTTGCCTCCAAATACCACTTCAAAACTACAACCACTGGACCAAGGCATCATCCAAAGCTTCAAAATGCATTATAGGAAGGAAGTTGTCAGACGATTTCTTGCTGATGTTGAACGTCAAACACCAACTACAATTGACGTTTTACAAGCCATGTGGATGATCGCCAAAGCTTGGAATCTAGTCGCTGAAAAGACCATTGCAAACTGCTTCAAGAAAAGTGGGTTTAAAGTAACATGCGAAGATGAGGAGGACGATTTACCATTCGCAGAACTTGCTAGGACCTGGCAAAGAGTTCAAAAAGAATTGCACCTTCAAGAGTCTGAGTTCGAAGACTTCGTTACCTTTGATAATGATTTAGCCGTCTGTGGAGAACTAACTGATGCTGACATCGTCACATCTGTGTTGCCGGTTACTAATGAAGAAGCGGATGAAGACGAGGAAGAAGAGGGTGAAATTGATGAGCATAACTTTACAATAAAAGATGCTTAAAATGCTTTAAATATAATAAAATCTGTGTTTCTCATAAAGGGAGGTTTGAGTGACGATGTAGTCAATTCCATCACGAAATTAGATTGTGCTTTGGATGTGATAACTCTTACCCGTGGTAAACAGACAACTATTTATGACTTTTTTTCTAATCAAGATGAACAAAATTGAGATTAAGCTACTATAACCACATTGTTGATTCTTTATCTTTAATTCGTGATTTTTGTTGTGCGAATCTTTGAAATTAACATTAAATTACCTACATAATGTATGTACCCACCAAGATATGTACCTACTTTTACGGATTTTGCTGCAGTCAATTTTGATTATTAATGTAAGAAAAAATTTTTGTTACCTACCTAATTGTTTTTAAATAGAAAATACATACAGTAATTTGATAAAAATGTGTTATCATTTATTAGTAGAAGTTGTTCGCTATAACAAGATAAGTACGTAATGTTGAGGTGAATATAACTATTTTTTTAACCTCTTTATAACGAATTTTAGACCAACCTAACCTCAACATAACAAACCTTAGTTCAACGAATTACTTGATATAACGAATATTTTCTTGTTCCCCTCCGATTTGTTATATCGAGGTTGCACTGTATTAATACGTGAAGCAAAAACTTCGGATCCCTTTTTAAGAATATTGCGCGCATGTAGGAGTGTGAGATTTGGCATAGTTAAAGTTTGTATGGAGAGGTACAAAATGCTAAAATTTACATATAATGTGTGTTACAAATACATTAAATTAAATAAATAAAACATTCGTTGTTTTGGTTCAATTGCTTTTTTTAATGGCAACGACACTTAGCAATTCTGCCAATGTCTATGGTCTTTGTTTAACAGCGGGGGGGGGGGGGGGGGAAGTAATAAGCATAGTTAATGTGTGTGTTACAAATACATTATTAAATAAAAAATAAATTCGTGAACGTGTGTGTGCATGAAATCTGATCAGATAGGAGCTAACTGCCTGACGTGTATTTCCAGCATTGAGATATTCTGTGGTCTTTGGTGAAACAAAACAGTCCCATAAAGTAGAAATTAAATCTTATAACTTATAAAAGGAACTTTTTGAAAAGGAATATAGCGATTCTGCCAGATACTATGTGGTCTTTGGCAAAGGAAAAGTCACATAGAGTAAAGATTAACCTTTGAACTTATAAAAGGAACATTTCCAAAAGTAATATTTTCTATATTACAGAGAATTCAACATCCTAAGGGATGATTTGAATTGACTTTAGTCTTGCCTAAGGTTTCTGCCAGAAATAAATAGTAAACTAGATTGGCAGTTTAAAAAGTGAGTACACTTTATTATTTAAAAGGTTAAACTTTGGTTAAGGGCCTTTTGATCTTTGAATTTCAGTTATTTCATTACCTTTTTTACATTAAGATATTCGTACCTACTTCCATTATGCCTTGACACAGAACATTGACGAGTCAGACTGAGAGAAAGAAGAAGGAATACCTAATTGACCTTAAACAGTAAAAATAGTACACAAAATGATGAAATTACTCTGATGGATAGACTTAAATGCACACTAAAAGTCATTCCAAAGAAAAATTTCCATGCGGCATAAGTTTTCAGGGAGAAAAAATCAGTATGCTACGATTTGCTGATGACATTGTCTTGTTAGCAGAGAGGGCTGAGGATATTGAGAAGTTATTGAATGGCATGAACAAAATAGTGAAGGAACATTTTGGACTGAATATAAATCAAAGTAAGACAAAAGTGATGAAATGTAGCAGAAATGATACCAATAGTAGCAGATTAAATATAAAAATTGGATCGGATACAATAGGAGAAGTAAGTGAGTTCTGTTACTTGGGAAGCAAAATTACAACCGATGGCCGAAGCAGGAAGGATGTTGAAAGCAGAATAGCACTAGCTAAAAGAGCCTTCATGAAAAAGAGAAACCTTTTAGTGTCAAATATTGATCTAGGAATTAGAAAGAACTTTTTAAAACTCTATGTGTGGAGCACAGCACTTTACGGTAGCGAAACATGGACTTTAGGAATACCGGAAAGAAAGAAACTTGAAGCATTTGAAATGTGGTGCTACAGAAGAATGCTTAAAATTAAGTGGACGGACAAAGTAAGAAATGAACGAGTTTTGGAAATGATTGGGGAGAAAAGAAGTTTATGGAAGAAGCTTACAGGAAGAAGAGACAGGCTTTTAGGTCATATTTTGAGACATGCTGGATTGGTTAATTTGTTAGTGGAGGGAACAGTCGAAGGTAAGAACTGTAGAGGTAAGAACTGTAGAGGAGACAGAGATTAGAATATATGAAGCAGATATATGAGGACGTGGGTTGTAATGGGTATGTAGAAACGAAAAGGTTAGCACAGGATAGGAAGGGATGGAGGATTGCATCAAACCAGTCTAAAGACTGACGACAGCAAAAAAAAAAAAAAAAAAAAAGTCATTCTAAGAAATTTTGATAGTTTATAATTTACAATGCAGGTTTTGCAATGAAAAACATTTCAAATCAGAAGGCACTTCAGGTGAAAGGGCTGCATTCAATTCATGTTGTCATAAGGTTAAAGCAGTTTTACCGGCCTTAAATCAAAATGAATATTTTAAATAATTGTATGATGGACTAAATTCAAACGAATCATCGATAAAAATAAAGTCAAAAAACTATTTTGAAAACATTCGTAAATACCATTCATAATCTGCTAAGGTTAGTTCAGAAGCGAAAATTTCAGATACAGTCATGCGAGGAGTCCTCTGAACTTGACCCCAACTTAGACCATGTCACTTAATGGTTCCACAGTACCCACCATAGGGCTAAAAGCTGAAAATCTCAACGTCTTATGTTCGCATCTGTTGTACGAATTCACGCCACACAACTGTCGTCTAACGTAAGCAGTGGTTCATTTCCATTTCCTAATATTCCTTTTTGCTTATAGTGCCTATTATTTAATTATATATAAATTAACAATGATAATGCTGTCAGTCAATGACAATAGGGATGGATAGTGAAAGTAAACCCATTGCTTCACCACAAGATGAAGGCATGAGAGCCATGACGAACACACCTTAAAATATTTCGGTATAAACCTTGATAATGGTTAGAGGAGGAGATATGGCAAGAGGATCACATATTTACACAAAGATTCACAACATGACTAAGCAAAGTGGGAAGGGTAGTGATGGGAGAGGGCAGTTGACCAACAATACATACAATAAAGTATAGTATAATTTTACTGTCATTGCCCTTCAACTTTCACCCCCTGCCCCCCCCCCCCCCCTTAACTACTGCCATCCCTATCCTTACAACCCAGTTGATCCTCACTTAGTCATGTATACAGTAACAATGAAATAGATGTGAGGGAGTCTCATATTGACTATGTTTAGACTGTTTGAGCTAGTTTTCTATAGCACCTACCCTTCGCAACGTTCTACTAGCCGATGAAGGGCTAAGACCAGAAAAATAGTGTTGGTACATATAAGAGACAAAAGAAATTTTGGAGTCTTAACCATTCATCAGCAAGAACAACATTGCAGAGGATGAGTGCTGTAGGAGACTAACACCCTTTCATTGTTACTAAGGATAGGAAAAATAACCCATCACTTAGGGAGCGTGCATAAACCACGTTGCTCCATTTTGGCCTCTTGTCAACCCCCCCTTCCCCCCACGTAGCCCTACATGGCTTTTGTATCTGGATAGTTTAACTTGCAATTAATACATGGACTTCCTGATACCTTGTTCTATCAGTCTCAATTTAATTCATCCTTCAAAAGGGTTTCTACAAGATTAACCGTTAAATCTCTTATGTTAACAGCTTACTGCGACTTGCCGCACTTGCTCAACAATTCACGATGATCTATTTTCAAAATCTTAATTATCTTACCAATTTTTAAACATTTTACAGAAACCAAGGTATATTTGTAATCCTCTAAATTTAAGCCATCTTCTGATATAAATTTTTCAATTTTATCTCTTTTAGTTAAAATCTTTATTTTTTCTCTTAATTAAAAGTAGTAATTAAATTTGGTTAATTAACTAACTTTACTTTCAAAATATGCTAGACAGTGCTGTTCTCTTACAGCTGGTGATCGGCAGTAACTTAACTCAATTCAAAGTTATTTCGAATCTTAGATTTTAGCTTTCCTAACCATGTGGGTTAAAACATAAACAAACCAACTTATCTCTTAAACTAAATTTTTCCGGACATAATGAATACACTCAAAATGAGTCTTGTGGTGAGCTTTAGTCATGGAAATAAATGCAATGAAATCCATTAAGTTGAACATTACGTAAAATTTCTATCTCCTACATAAACAACTTCAAAATCGATCTATGGAGTACATTACTACTGGGGATAGCTAGTGGAAATGCTTTTGGCGATCTAATAGGTACCTTACAATGCGGAATATTTTTGTAAATAATATAGTGATTAAAACAGCTTTTGTTGAGACAGCTTACTGAAAGGAGTTAGTAGATAGTTTAATCTCTAGATATGGAGCCATTATTTCTGACACTATGTAATGCAGACTGTATTTTTCTCCTGTTAAACAGTTTTCAAAACCTTCAGGTGGTGTTTTATTTTGTACATATAATTTAATTATTTAGTAAGGGTCTCTCAGTAGTACAGTTTTTTGCAAAGTTACTTTTGATAAAAATTGTTTTCACATAAATTCTACAGATGGCAGCACTTTACACATCTGGCAGATGTCAGCACGTTACATATGTTATATGCATGTGTGTTACTAATAGAAACAAAATTATTGCAAAAATAATGATTGAAGTCACATCTAGAATTGACTTTGAATTAGTGTGTTTAATTTCACGTCTGGAGGTACAGTAGTTTATTCACCTAGTGTAAAGGCAAGCGAAATATAAACGTTTTATCTATCCTGCTTTATAGTTTCTTTATTTTTCAGGTTTATATCAGTTCTTCAGCAAAAAAGTGAGGTAGCTACCAGATGGTGACTGTGACCACAGGTTGAGAAATACTGATCTAGATAGACCGACCAACAATTTTGTCCTCCCTTGTTGGTCATGTGGCGAGTCTGTGTACATATTCAATCTGCATGCCATTTGTCTTTCTCTAGTCATGATTAAGGTTTGTACCAAAACATTGTAAAGTATGTTTGTGCACGTGTGTTCATCTTATCCCTCCATCAGGTTTATTTTGACTAACCTTTCTTATCTAGTGATTTTCTTTGATAATATGCTCTGTTCTCGTAGTAAGCTCATATGTTCCGTAAGGCTCTCCTTGATATTTCTTAATGTACAAGTGATGCATATGTTGCTGCATGTGCTTGGATAAATCCCAAGATCTTCATTTAAAGAGAAGATAGCAAATATCTCAGCAAAAAAATAGTTTAATACTTTTTGCCCATGCTATCAATATTCTTCCTTTCCTGCTCACGTGAAGGGGAGCTTTTAGCAGTTCATCTTGTTTGGCTGGTGGTGTGGGAAGAACTGGTTGTTCTATCAGCAAATTTGAGTCTAGCTGTTTTGTCTGAAGACAATATTCAGGTATTTTATTTCTTTGACAGGCTGTTAATATCGGAGATAGTTCTCTCCCCCACATACAAATGTTACGTTTTGTGTCATGATGGATACGGGTAACATTATTAATGTGTGTGGGTAGGTCCTGTCGAGTCTCTGCTATCTAAAGTATTCTTCAATAGAGGCTTAATTAAGCTTTAATACCTTTAAACAACAAATATATAATATTAAACAGCAAATGATTACACTAGAAAACTTTTAATTGATACCTTGGTAATAATCCGAGTAGTTGGTCTTGAACTTAACTATGCCAAATTTTCTTAACTGATTGAGCCAAACTGTTCATAACAGACCACAAACAATTGTTACTTACACTATCTTCAAGATTCGGAAGAGCACAGCACCTGTTAGTTCTATTTTTGAAGTCAGCTTATTATCTTCAAACATACAGTTACACTGGAAACAACAAAAGAACAAACAATTAATATATTTGGCACATTTTTTAAATATATTTATTTAGTAACAGAGCAATGTGGAATGCAGATCAGGTAAGGTTTAAGAAGAAATTACAGAGGATTTGACAAAGATATTAAGTAAATGGTTTAATGAGATCATTAAGGATTATATCCAGGAATGGGAGGGTATAAATCATAGGAGGTACTTCTCCATGTACGCAGAAAAGAGCAGACTAGTAAATTTAAAATAGTTTCCAAGGAAATTATGAATGAAAAAGGCAAGCTAAAACAGCAGTATAAATAATGACACTACAGAAGTATTAAAGACTGACATTTTCCCACTGTTTCACATTTGCAGATCATGAGGTGTGTAGAAATGATTTACCTTCCTCCTCCCCCCGGTACCAAATATTAGAGGCGAAAAATGTGTAATCTAAGAACTTTCCTTTCTTTTAGATACCTTAGATTCGGATTTCGTACTGACATCGGAAATTTTTGTTTTATTAATATTTTAATGTAATATAATTTATGAAAAATAAGAGATTATGTTATTGATGTCTAATAAAGCTATTAAAAATTAGCCATATTAACATGCAGAGATAATTACTGTACAGCCACTATTGGTAATCTATTTTAAGCTATGACCATAAACTTACAAACTGGAGAACCGTATCCAAATTGGCAAGCTATGTATAATGTAGTATCTTAGTAACAGTTCACACAAGTAAAAAAATTCACATTTCAAATAAGGGAAAATATTAATGAAAGAAATTACAGGAGCAGATTTTACATCAAATCCAAAACATCCCAACAATGTAAATTACTTAAAAGTGCTTCAGCCAATGAATATTAACACAATCTCAGACTGGGAATGTGTTAATAATCTTTGGCACCTATCCATTCAAGTTATATATTTTGTATGGTAAAGAAAATATCTGAACTCCACGTAGTTTAAGGCTACGTATAATGTCTGTTCAAAGATGGCATATAGAAAAATTATCTTATTATAACAAATATCTAAGAAAAGAAATAATCTTTGCCCCCTATCTTTTTAGGTTATGTAACCTTCAAGGAAAATTGTTGTTGAAGGCTACAGATTAGAGCTTTTGTCTGTCATTTTGTCAGTGTGGGTCAGAGAAACTTTCGGTCTTTTCGTCGATTTGTAAATTACGGTCATTAGTTTACTAACGTTTGGTAAGAATTATGTAATGAATCGACAGCTCAAGTTGTATTTCTGTTACTTGCACAGATTCCTCATTACAGAAGGTATTACTTTACTTTTAAAATATTGTGGTCAACTGCAATTTGGTCAACAATTCACATCATCTTGACTCTCTTGTGTGAATCATTAAATTTAACAGTTCAACACAATGGTTCCCAACACACAATGAAGAGATCAAAGGGGGAGTTTTTGGTCCAAGGCAACTTTAAGTGGTGTTGAAGACCAACTATTGCACCCCTGCTATCCAGTGTTCTACCCGGCTTTAAGGGCTGCATCAAAAAAGTTTTTAATTGCATTCCCACATTTACAAGTAGCCAAAAGAGTATTTATTGTAGTCAGAAATTTATTAGTTAAGAAAAGAAACAGATTTTTAATAGTGAAAAATGGCAATTTAAGATTGTCGTTGACAAATAAGAGAGCAAATAGCTGAAAATCAGCGTCACGCCGAGCTCAGACCTCTAATAGTTTTTGATGATATGTATTTATTAATAAAACTGAGACAACACACCAATATTATTAATGTCTTTTAATTTAAGTAATTTTATAAATCTGTCATTGTTTTTCTGTTTGATATTATACACTTCACGTAGAAAGGGCACCATCAAATAACTATTTCAGAAAATGGGTTAAGAGGCAAATTTTTTTAAAGCAGTATGGTTTACATTATTTATTACAAGAAGGGGAGTGGTGTTCCACCCCCCCCCCCCCCCCCAGAAAAGGGGCAGTGAGTATTTTTTATGAAAAAGGTAAAAAAAGGATGGGAATCTGTGATCTAACTCGACGGCTTAAATACACTATGATAATGGGACAATGGACGAGGGATGCCAAGTTGATAGTGTAGCAAGGCATCTGATAGAGAATTATAAAATTGTATTAAGGTAAAAATTTTAGAGTGAATGAAAAAGTGATATATTGGTTAGAGGAATTCTTAAAAGTTAGAAATCAAAGAGTTATAGTAGGAAATGAATGGTTAAAATCTTATGAGTTTGCATTATCGAAATGCCAATCTTAATAGTATATCTGTTGCGGTCTGGCGAACGAAAAATCTGTCTCGGCTGGGATTTTTATAGAACATTAACCCGACCTTCACATCTGGCATAGCTTGCTGTATAATGTGAATTACGCCAGAATGCTTTCTTGGTTCAGATTCCACAATAAATTGTAGGTCACTTGCACTACCAGGTTAGGTTAAGGTGGCTAAGACAGGAGCGGAAAATGCAGCCTGTAGAAACTCCGTCACCCGGTAATTACGTCCACACGTTATTATTATCTAGTATATCTGTACCTTAAATCAAAGGATTACAGAACTATCGTTCAACTAGTGGCACTGTATGGAACTGAATGTTGGCCAGTCATGAAAAAACATGAACAACAGCTGCATGTCATTGAAATTACGATTTGCTGGCCACAGGGACTCACTAGATTAGACCGTATCAGGAACGAGAATGCTTGGGCAGCAATTGCTGCTGTCTCTCCAATCCCTGAGAAAATGTGTGAGGGTCGTCTGTGATAGTACGGCCATGTACTATGCAGTAACGACACCTAAGAGGCAAGAACAGCACTCTACATAAGATCGGAGAGCCAAAGACAACGAGGGAGATCCAGGAAGCACATTCATTTGTTGGTTGCGGCAGTTCCTGTCTTCATCTGTACTGAGAGATGAGTTTACTTTCCTCATCCATCCTTACTTTTCGACTAAATTATTAGATATTAGTGGAAAGCAAAACGTTAGGGTAGTAAAGCAGTATCAAAAAAGTGGAAATGAAAATGAGAGAGCTGCAGGGTGGTGTATTGGGACCTTTGTTATTCTAATAAATGATTCTGTTGATGGTTTACTGTCAAGACATCATTATACAATAGAAACAAAATAGGAGAAGACTGAACAACTGCAAGGTGATCTGAACAGGATATCCAGGTAGGTAGGCCAACAGAGGATACAGATACATGGAAAGAAGAGTCAGCTTATTAGATACACAAAGAGAAATAGTATAGTATAACGTGGTCACTTCCAAAAGATTCCTGTATGAAAAACAATCTGTGAGATGTGGAAAGGTGTCAATTTACAGCTATAGCATTACATAACAAATCAGATATAAACACCAAAAGAAATTGTTGCTGCAGACACTCTACATTAATTACAGAACTGCATTTATAAAAGTTAAAAAGATACTTCATCATAAATACCTTTGAAAAAAATTCTATGGCACAGGCGTTAACAAATTAAAAAAAAAAATATATTCTAACTTTAATCCAAACCCCCAAAAGAAGTTAAGATTGTTGGGAATATCTGACTTCCTTTGCAACAGTTGATGATTACTTGTAATCCTTATTAAGATCATAAATCAAAATTCCATCTGGAAGAAGAGATTGAGGTGTTGAATTTTGTATCGTTGATATGTGGACCTTGGAAATGCCTGACGAGGCTGTACATTGCAAATCTGGTTGTAGATCATCTTCTGCAGTTGTTGGTTAATAGATTATAAATCAAAATTCTGTCTGGAACCAGATTTGCTTATGAAGATCCTTTTCATTTCTAGTTCAATGATAGTATATAGGACCCGTAACGTTCTCAGCATCTTAGAAGCTGAAGGAGGTCCTATAATATGAGTACATTCCTTGAGCAATATAATTTAAGAAACTTTATACATTATAACCATAAAATATATACTAAACGAGTAAAATCGTATAAAATATGAGCAATCCAGTACAAGTTATGCAATAAATATGTATTACTAGCGGCCCGGTACGTGCTTCGCTACGTATAAAGTGAAATAATAATAAAAAAAAATTGGAACATCAAATTCATTTACTCAAACAAAAACATATTTTATTAATTGCTAGCTATTTTAAAACTTAATCCAAAACATTTGGATAAACAATATTTTTTGTTTTTCCATTTTGAGCATGAATAAACAAACGGCTGGGGGTACCGACTCTGGAACAGGCAACATAAAGTTGGCCATGTGAAAACCATGATTCCTCCAAATTCACACCACAAACAGGAAGTGTTTGTCCTTTGGCCTTGTTGATGGACATCGCAAATGATAAACGCACAGGATATCGTAATCGTTTGAACTCAAATGGCATATCAGTTGGAATCATAGGGATACGCGGTATCAAACAAACTTCTCCTTTTGATTTACCAGTTAAGATCGTAGCTTCAATCAAATTTGGCAATAACTTTTTCACTGCCAATCTGGTGCCATTACACAGTTTTGGTGGATTAATATTTCGCAATAATATAATCAAAGAACCAACTTTCAGATTCAAGCAATGCGGTGGCATACCAGCCGGTTCCAATGAATTTAAAAATTCAATTGGATAATTCATTGCCTCATCTTGATTCATAACACTGTCAATTGATTTATATGTCGTGACTACACCTGGCAGTTTTGCTTGTATTTGAAAATTAATGGCATTGATATGAATGTTCTTTGGTGCTAAAATGGCGCGTTCTCTCAACTAATCATGATTTCTGTAATTCTGAAGAATATTCAGAAAAACACATTCAATCAATTCATCTATCGATTGCGCAATTGTACAAAAATTGTTCGGTACAGCGATCAATCCGTTGGTACTGTCGATTTGTATTTTGCCATCACCAATTTCTAACAATTGTTTTGAAAACTCATGGGCAGCTGGATCATTTTGTAGGTGAATACGCATATTAATGTTCAGTGTCAATTTTTGTACATATCTCCAAAGAACTGATGACTTCAAACAGGCATTTATTTCATCAGTAGGAGTTGATCGAGGAATGACAGGCAATGTTTGACGAAAATCCCCTGACAGTAATATCAGAGCACCACCAAAAAGCTGTTGATTACCACGTAAATCTTGCATTGTTCGATTAAATGCTTCTAGTGATTTTTTATTCACCATTGTACACTCATCCCAAAAAAAAATTGACGTTAATCGCAGAACTTTTGCCATTGCAGAATTTCTCGAAATATTGCAAGTTGGAGTTTCAATCAATCACCTGTACCTTCAATGGCAATTTTAATGCAGAATGTGTGGTCCGACCACCTTCTAATAATGTAGCAGCAATTCCCGAAGATGCAAGTGCCAATGCAATTTTCTGTTCCGATCGAATAGTCGCTAAATAGGTGCATCCAAGAAATATAATCCACCTGCATTATTGGAAACGGCTTGCATGATTGTGTCATATACATGTTTTTGCTGAATATTCAATTTGGTTATATTCGATTGTACAAATAAACGCAAATCATTAGAATCGAATTCCTGCTCACGTTGCAATTCACGATCAAACAAATCATGCATCTCACGATTTGGTGCGGTTATACCCAATTGTACTAATGCTTTATTTGCAATCGTTAGACACATATCTTCAATTATTATCAAAGCTTCGTTGTACATTTCCGAGGTAATCAACAAATCAGGATTTCTTGCATGATGACGCATACGAATTAAAATATCTTCTGCCATATAATGTTTATATTTTTTCCATAATTCAAGTGGATTTGATGGCATACATGTTGATAATATAATGGCAAATAGCATTCGTATTTGTTGTGGATGAGCTGAAGTAGATGCATCATGAAGTGTTGAATCCCAATGTGCATCATCCTCCAACAAATGCAAGAGTTGACATGCTTCACAATATGTTTGACACAAATGACCGTTGACTGTTCTCAATTCTTGAAATGATTTTGGGCCATTGACGTTAACTAATAACAATCGCAAATAAAAACACTCAGCATTGTTTGGATGTACTGTATATATTCTCCCAATTGCATCTGTTTGGAAAATGCCTGGATGCCCATCGACTGCTGTTCCTTGTTTACGTCTTTGAAATTTTTTCGAAGACACATTCCATGTGTAATACTGAGGCACTTCAGAATATAACAAATTTATCGCAAATGTATCAGTTTCGCATAATTTGAAAAAAGTGGTCAACGTAGTCGCTGGTGGTTGTGCTGTTCTTTCCAATACATTTGCTTCATTAAAATAAACACGTTGGCCATTCTCAAGATTCACAGCCAAGTGAACAACCACAGAATGTCTTTCGTGCATTGGAAACGACATAAACCTCCAGACAGCTTCATTACTACTAATATAGCGCCCCATCTGATGCTGAGTGATTTTATCATTTCTATTATCACCAGCAACACCGAAAACAGCCATATCGCTCACTTTATTTTCATACTTGCAAATATATTTAATGGATTTGACTGAATTACAATACTCCACATTTATGTGAGCATTGAATATTTTCAATAATAATGGACAATACGGAACCACCCAATGATTATCAACTTCAACGTCCTGGTTACGCATTCTAATGGTTGCCGTTTTGCCATTATCATTAGGTGATCTACGTCGATACAACGGATATCCGTCATTGCCCGTTATTGTGTCTGAAGTCAATTGCCTTGGGTATCGTTTCGAACACTTTCCATCAATCATACATGGCGAATTCATATTTAGTTCACCGCACGGACCATGTATCATGTTTTTAATGACAACGTGAAATAACTCAGGATCAACAGTTTGATCAGGAATTTCAGCTGATATAACGTTATCGATTTGATCCGGAGTTATTTTATGTACCAGCCAAATTAATATATGTGCGTGCGGCAATCCCCTTTTTTGCCATTCGATGGAGTACATATGGCAACGCACCTCTCCAAATACAAATAATTTCACAATTAAATCCATAAGTGCTTTCAATTTTTGCCAAAAAACACGTGCTGTAATGTCATGACGATCAGTTGTCGACTGTCCTTCAAATAAATTGTTTTTGATGTCATCCCACTGCGGATGACATGTAAATGTAATGAACAGATCCGGTCGACCGTATTTTCGTACATAAGACATTGCGTCTTGTACATACTCGTTCATATGCCATGGGCTACCAATATACGAAGATGGCAATATAGTTAAACGTCCGATGTCATTAACATTAGCATCATTCGCTATCGCATCTTGCAAATGAATATATTCTTCGGATCTTAATTTTGCTTGGTTGAAACGAATAAAATTAAGACGTTCAGTTTCTATTTTGGCATACATATCAATGATGTACTGATGATATAGTTTACCACATCTCAAGATATAATTTTGTTCTTGTGGATGAACCATCAATCCATACGAATAAAAATTCATGGCACTAACTTTTTTCTGTACAAGTAGACCTGAAAATAAGTGCAAAATGTGACTTTAGAAAATTATATAAATGAAATGTCAACACACTGAAAATAGGTCAATTATTTACCTGTTAGTGGATCAATCATTGGTATATTGATATGGTAGCCATCGTCACCTTTCCAATGCAATATTGGGTATTGTAATGCATCGTAACTACGATGAAGTTCCGAAACACGTTGCAATTGCTCATTTGTGCGATGAAGTACAATATCACGGGATTGAAACTGATCACCAAGAATTACAATTGCAACCTCATCAATTGTCGGTGCATTGAATCGCCTTGCATGCTCTCCAAAAGGTGTTCTATCAGCCCTTATTACGATTTTGTGATTATCAGATGGCATACGATCGAGAGCAATTTTGAACAATTGAACTAATGCGTTATGCTGATGGAAAAGCCTTTGTAGCTCACGAATAATTTCTCGTCTTGTATTCGAAACAATTGCACAACGTTGATCCAATTCACGATTTTCATCACCAATAAAATAAATTTGCAAAAATTGATGATCAGCGTGGGGGTATGGCAATAACGAACCAGCTTGATGATAAATCTGGCCCTGAATCTGTAACATGTATGCAATACTTTATGATTCAGATTGATATAAACATGGGACAATCCTGTTGAAGTATTTACCTTAAATGTCGGCATAAAATTATCTCTAATAATTTTAGTAGCACCCAAAGAAGTCATTTGAAACGCCGAATTGTATTGTTGAATATGACTCAAAAAGTGCTTCGACGTTTGAGATGTCCCAAAAATAAATGAATACAATGGTTCGGGTGGAGTTTCTAATGCTGGCAATCTCACTTTGCCATTAGCACAACACATGCCGGGCGTTTCACCTGGAAAGTTAGCCGCATCACAATGTGGACATATTGCGTCCGTCATTCCAATGTATCCGTACATACTATAATCAATCTGACTGTTGTAATTAAAAGCAGCACGCATCATTTCAGCCAAAACAGCACGACATATTCGTGATCGCCGTGCAAGATTCAGTACAGGTACAGGGTCAACTGATCTATTTCGTGCATTACGTTCACGCTGCGATGCATTAGCTTGTGCGCGTTCATCTGCAGTCTGTGATCGTCTTAGTAATGCCACATTTGCATTACGCGTTCGCCGACCTATATTTGCTCGACTGGCTCATGGCATTTTTCCTTCATATAAAAAAGAATAAATCAAATTAAAAAGAAATTGCTACATTAATAGTGGTGTATCAGTATTTATACATGTGCGTATATGTGTGTATGGAAATATATATGACTGCATACATCAATGTATAATGTCATTAAATAATTTATTTTTAAATCGATGTGCTTCCATCTGTTACAAAAGAATAAAACACCCGTATGCACACAATATGTTTACATACATGTAATTCAATGCAACAGTTAAGAACTTACCGTTTGTGTAAATGCGTTTGACAATTTAATTCAAATAAAGCCTGTAAACGATATGAAACACCGACAGCTCGCTAAAAAACTGAGAAAAGTACACGCACACATATACATAGTACATTTGAACAATTCAAGACTCACCGTTTGTATGAATGCACTCAACAATATCGCTGACGATTTGCTTTAATCGAAGCACGTCCAAAATGAAATAACCGCATGAATGACATAACATTATGCTTGCCTGTCAACACTGAAAAAAGTTTCAATTTGACAGCACAATCCTCATTAACAAAATGATCCGCCATTTATTGAATTCATTTGTTATAAAAAATGTGATAAATGAAGAACCGCTCGACCGATTTTGTGCAAACTTCACATAAACCATCTACTAAATAGTCTGAACAAAGCCTAAACATTTGGTTTGGATAGGTGAGCCCGTTCTTGAGTTATAAAATTACAATGAAAAGTGGCATTGATTTTTATATATATAGATGACCTATTTATGTTGTTTGAAGCAGTTTTTAAGCTTTATCATATTTTTTATTTTTTTAAACTGCATTTCACACCCAGATGGCATGTAGGGGAGAAGCATCAGCACATACATGATTATTAACATATAGCATTAAAAGGTGATAGTATGCATGTTGCACCGTAGATGATTAATTAATTGACGATTATTTAACTGACCGAGAAATTGATTTTGCATGCCAGCCAACATCATAAGACGAAAGCAGTTATAACAGCATGCAGTGTCTGTTTTCATTCTGGTCCAGGCTGTATTACAATTTAACCACAACCTCCATTAATATTGACATCTTTTCCATCAGTGGTCCTAGCTGCATTTCAACCCAAGCACAACCTACGATAATATTAATGCATCATTGTAGTGGGTTGGCTACCAAGGGAAATGCAAGAGATTATTAACATTGTAGACAGTTCACCAATTAACCTATCACAATTTAACGCTGTACATTCATAAAAGTTTGTATGCCAATTCCAATTCTCCACATGCCATATTGACGTGGAATGCAGTTTTTTCTTGAAAAATAAAGCATGAGAAACAGCTGCAAAGAACAAACAGGTAATATTACAGGTTTTTTGCACGATAACATGTACATAACTGCCAATATTTTGAATGATTTCAATAATTTATTATATTTTTGATAGTTATAATGTACAAATTTTCTAAAATCATATCACTCCAGGAACATGACAAATTTTCATGAGATAGTTATAACTGCTGAGGAGCCAAGATGAAATTTAGTGCACATATTCCTTTGATAGCACTATTTAAGAAAAAGTGTAAGCCAGAGCTACAAAAGTAGAAATAATTAATTTTAAAATGTGAGTACTTCTGCAGCAGTTTATCATACTAAGAAGATGTGTTGATTCATTCTGAAGTTGTAGGATCGTAATTTTTCACGGCGTTGAATATTAATATATTTTTCTCGGGCTTCCAGCCGTGTTAATATATCATATGATATATTAACACGGCTGGAAGCCCGAGAAAAATATATTAACATTCTGAAGTTGTTTGCATTTTTTTTAGGAACTGAAAAAAAGAGGAAAAACTACTGGATTCCAAATCCACAGAGAGCAAAACAGTGAAGTTACAAGAAATATTTTTACGTAATCTATGGTAAAGATGCTAGGGATTCTACCATACACATTGCGATGCAATTGGATGATGAATTCTTATAACAATGAAACAAACAAAAATATAGATTTTATATATATATATATATATATATATATCTTGCTTGATCTCGAGATATTTTGACTTAAAGGTGACATGGTTACACTGATATGCACCCTGGACCAGATGAAAAATTGGCAGTGTCATAACTTTAAAATTTTCCACACATTTTTCAGGATATGCTTTGCTAGAAAAAGTTCATTTGAAAACGTACCTTAGAAGTGATTCGACAGAAAAGTTACGATACAGCACAGAAATAATAGTACAAGACAACCACATCCAATGACATTCACGAACAAGACAGCATCTGCACTCTGCAACAACAAATGTAAAATCGCGGCCAATTTTTCAAGAAGCCATATGAATAAATTCCTCCGATGTATGTATGCACTCTGGACCAGAATAAAAAATTTGCACGGTGCCACAATTTGAAGACACCTTCTTATGTAACAAGGCAAAACATTGAGATTATGCTTAGTTCTAGACATATCAAAGTTTATGTTGGTAGGTTAAAATGAGCCAGGACCAGAAGAAAAAATTACCTTGCCAATGTAATTTGATGATGCGTTATGTAAGTAAATGGGACATTTTGTTCTGCAGATATACTATGTCAAAGGTGATGTGATTAGGATGAAGTGCTGCCTGCACCAAAAGTAAAATTTTCATCTGCACCACAATCTTAGGAATATTTTGACTTATGATATTTCGAGACCTAAGCGAAATAGGCTATAAAAAGATTTTAATCTTTGCTTCAATACTATCCTTAGTGTGAATAATGCCATTTGAGATGGTTATCGTTCAGTATTGCGTTGTATCATAACTTTTCTGTTGCATCACAACTAAGGTATATTTCTTTGTTTTCATATACCCTTTGTTGGAAAAATATATCCTCAAAAATGAGTGTGGCAAATTTTAAAGCTATGGCACTGCCATTTTTCCTTCTGGTCCAGATTGCATATCACCCTAATTACATCAACTTTCAGGCAAGATATTTCAAGAGAATACAAGATTCATTATTTTCGATTTGTTTCATTGAGCTCTATAAGAATCTATCATCAGATTGTGGCGCCACGGTAATGATAGTGCTGTCAAGATGCTCGATTATTGAGAATCAGGCACATTAACAAAGTATTACTTGACATAGACATTTTAGGAAAAAAAAGGGATTACTGGAGATCACGATTATGCCAGGAATTTGCATCATAATACTGCAGTGATCAAACGCAAAACACTGCTAGAAACACTTCTGGAAGTAAATTTAACGGTTTCATGCTGGTCCAGGCTGTATTACAACCGAATTGCTGCTTGAAAATAATGTGTCTTGCGACTGACTGCAGCAGTATTCTAATGTCATTACTGAATGTTGTTGTAGCAGAATTGCGATCTCCAATAGAACCAAAAGAACTCCATACATGTTGTTCATAATGCCAGGTAATCCTACAAAAATGTATTACTATGTCACATAAGATGGTACGGTCACTGAAATAACACCACACAGTCAAAACTGCGAACTAGGCTGTCTCCATAACACTCTGGGTAAAGTTTAGCTACTATGACAAAAAAAAACAGCCGTAACCGACATTACAGATATAGTAAGTCTACTATTGAAGGCTCAATATTAATTTAAGTATCTACTGTGTATCACTACGTCAACAATACATGTTATTTCAGCTCTGTTGTACACTTAATCTTGTATTAACACTACATAAGCAATGTCGGGATTACTAGAGATTGCGATTCCGCCATGAATTGGCGTAATAATACTGCAGTGGTCAAACGCAAGACACCACTAGAAATACTTTTCAAAGTACATTTACTGGCGTCATGCCGGTCCAGGCTGTATTACAACCTAATTGCTGCTTGAAAATAATGGTCCAGGCTGTATTACAACGGAATTACTTTTTGAAAATAATACGTCTTGTGATTGACTACAGCAGTGTCATTCCTGTACGATGTTGTTGCGGAATCGCTATCTCCAGTAGACCCGCAATGTCTATACCAAGTTTCAAATCGAAAATACTGCTTCTACGAACTGAAAGTGGTCCCCTAATCTTCTGTAGGTATTTTGTCAATACCTTCAAATATAACACAGCTAGTAACTACAAAGGACATTAATATACATACATGTACTCTGTCACCAATGTCAAAAGATCTGGGGCCCGTATTTAAGGAGCATGAATAAAAGAAAAATCTGAATTGCCAATATAAACAGGATAGCAATATTTTGGCATCAGACAGGTGACTAATATTATCTAAAGTAATTAAGACACCAATAGTAGCTCAATATTTTTTAATTCAAAAGACTTGCAAAAAAATTGCCAAAATAAATTATCGCCGGCTCTCCAATTACTTAAGGTACTCTTCTTAGCTAGGAACGATTTGCATTTTTGCCACGAAGACATGGGACACTAATTTTTCATTACGCATAATAGTCATCCCACATTTCCCGTTATAACTCAACTGATATGAATATCTTTACTAATGCCTGTATATAAAACCAACTAGGCTTTAACGCTGTAGACAACCAAACACTGCGACTTCATTTATCCCTAGCGTAGACTGAAATTTGAATTATATACACAAATGAGACTACCTTTAGAATCTATTTTCCAGTAACAGTAAAAACTTATGTAAAGCACTCACCCATTTAATTAAAATACTTTCCCAATCCATGTTTCTCCTGAGGAATAACGCTAATAAGCTAAAACTAATAAAAAAGAGTCATACAGGTTGTAAAATGCGATTAAACGTCAAACGAACTGAGAAAAAACCAACCGAACAAAACTCATTTCAAATACCCCATACTTGATTGGCTACTGTGCAGCCAATAGAAAACAGCATTGTCAATGATCATATAACAGAAAACGAATTAGGTAAACAAACGTCTTTGAAAATTCAGGACATTATTATTATGAAGATAAATAAATGAAACTATTTGGAGGAGCAAATGCAAAATATAAATGCGCCTGGACAATGATGCCCAATAGATTTGATTAGAAGGCTCTCGATAAACAGCTAGGGTACAAAATGAAATACCGAAAGAATTGATTTAAAAATTGAAGTGGTACTGGGTAGCATATTGGAATCATTGCTATTCATTATTCTATTTAATGATTGTATTGATAGTTCACTATCAGAAGTTAGGCTGTTTTCAGATGACGAAATGTTATATAAAGGGATCAAAACGGTAGAAGTATGTGAACAACTGCAGGGAGATCTGGACAGTAGATCTGGGTAGGTAAATATGTCATGAAGATAAATGAAAAAAATATCCAGCTTATTAGGTGCGCAGATAAAATCTAAAGGTTGATTATGTTTATAGGGTGGGAAAAGGATTACTACTAGAAGGCTTTAAATGTAAATATCTTAGCATAACATTTGAAAACAAACTCAAACGGGCAGGAAACATTGGACAGGTAATAAGAGAATGTTTCAAAATCGTTCACTTGTTGGAGAGATAGAATTAAGAGGACTGCGTTACAAATCGGTGGTCTCCCCTTTGCTTGAATATGGTGATGTAGTATAGGACCCACATTTGGATATCAAATACATGTGTTGAGGAGGTGAAGAGTAGATCTGCTACATTTGTCTCCGGAAATTATCGCAAATGAGCTTTACTCACTCCAGTAAAAATGCATGGATTCTCCTTAGGAAACTGGGCGCAGCCGCAAACACATACAAAGAGGAGCCAGGAATTACACCAACTGAAATGGCATTACATATCAAACAAAGAGTCGATAAAGTTTCAATAGATCTTATCATGAAGAAACATATGGAGAGAGAGATGATTGATATGGATAAAAACCTCCGAAGTAACCCTACTGTTTCTCATCCATTCAGTCACGAAGAAGTTGAGAAAGCCACCAAAATGTTAAAAATGAAGGCAGCAGAATTAGATGGCGTTTTCCCAGAATTCATAAGATATCTTGGCAAGCAGGGAAGAACATGGCTCCAAAACTTCTTCAGCGAGATCCTGGACACTTAGGACCCTCCCCCCAGAATTAAAGATGGCTCACACATTGGAGATCTTCAAATCATGCAAACTAGCAGATGATGCTTCAAGCTATCGACCCATTGCTCTGATCAGTGTTTGCCATAAGCTTCTAGAACCCTTCATTCTTAACCGTATTCAAGGAATAATAAATAACATAACACCAACATACCAGGCAGGTTTCAGGCTAAAATGGAGCTGTTGCGAACAAGTATTAGCACTGACAACAAATATCGAGACTCGATTTCAGTAGAAGGTAAAGGCATCAGTAGCTTTTGTCGAGCAACAGCGGCATATGATACAGTTTGGCTGGATTGACTGCTACTTAAACTTAAAAAACATATACCCTGCAGGAAGCTAACATCACTCCTGAAGAACATTCTGACCAACCGATATTTCAAGGTCACAATTGGGCCAAATACAAGTAAGTCATTCACATTAAAAATGGATTACCTCAAGAGTCATTACTAACTCCATTGCTCTTCAACTTGTACAACTGTGACATTCCCGAAACAACCTGCAATAAGTTCTACTATGCTGACGACTTAGCTATCACTGTCCAAACTTCCACATTAGAGGAAGGTGAAAGCACTCTCTTAAATGACTTAGAAACCTTGAATGCGTACTATATGAAGTGAAGACTTTGTCTGAACTTGATGAATACAGAAGTATGCGCATTCCACTTGAGAAATAGAATAGCACATCAGCAGCTCAAAGTGAGCTTCTGACACCAGATAGTGAAACATAATTTCTATCCTAAATATCTTGGCATCACCTTATACCATTCATTAAAATCCAAAAAATACCTGGTAAACACAAATCAGAAACTTAAAACACGGAACAACATCATGAAGAAACAAGTTGGTACTTCGTGGAGAGCTGACGCGGACTCACTACGAACAATCGCTCCCACCATGGTTTACCCTGTTGGTGAGTACTGTGCTCCAGTGTGGCAACATAGTGCTCACACTAGAAAAATCGACGTACATCTGAACGAGTGTATAAGAGTAATAACTGGCACACTAAAATCCACTGCAGTCTGCTGGTTACATCTGATCAGTAACATACCACCTCCAGAGGGAAGACGCCAAGAAGCATCGGCACGTGATAAGATAAAACTACACCATTCTGACCATCCATAGGATCTTCTAATCCACGAGGTCTTAAATGAACTACGTCCCACTCGTCATAAATCCAGAAACTCAGTATGGCAAGTTGTGTTTGACTTTGATGTCAAGGAAAAATGGCGACAAGGTTGGAACTCTGCATCTGCGAAACATCAAGATATTAAAGATCCCACACCTGGACTTCCGGGATTACGCTTGAAGAGAGACTAATAGGTCAAACTAACTAGCCTAAGAAGAGGCCACGCCAAATGCAACGCCAATCTATATAAGGGGGGGGGGGGAGGGTCGTCAGGATTTTCCTACTTGTTACTGCGGAACTCCTTCTCAGATTGTGAAGCATATCATCAGGGATGGACCATTTCAAGATGCTGCAACTTGCTTCATAGAATGGCTGCAACAACTGGACATCAGATTGTGAATGCTACCAACGTTCTTGTTGTTGTATGTTTTGTATATATTTATATATATTACATTAATTGTTAGGCCATACGAAATAAATAAATCGCAAAACACAATCAGTAACTGATAAGATAAAGGAGATGGAATGTTTTTTTTTTTAACTTATGGCCTTACGCCTCGTGGACGTCGAGGTCATTAGAGGCGGGATGGAACTGGGTACAAGAAACGGGAAGGAATTCGGCCACGGCCTTTGAAGGAAGCATTCCGGCATTCGCCTGAAATGATTTGGGGAAACCATGGAAAACCAAAATCTGGATGCCCGGACAGGGATTTGAACCGGCGTCCTCCCGACTGCGAGGCCAGAGCGTTAAGCGCTCACCATCATCCTTGGTGGGTAGAATGGGGTTCATCGGAAGATATGAGGAAGATGAAGAGAGTCATGGGGCAGTACAAGATCTGTATTGGTAGAGGAACTAGGAAAGGTTCGTGGAAGGAAAAAGATGGCTATGATCATAACCTGCACTCGTGAAAAGTTTTCTTTCGTAAGTTTCAGGGTCAGGTATTGGAATAAATTAAATAGGGAGATGAATAATAATCGAGAATGAGCAATTTACCAATTTATAGAGGGAAAAGTAGGCTGGTATAAGAAAGGAAGAGTTTGGTTGGTAAGGAAGTTGCCACCGGTGCGTAATCTCCATCTTACTTAAATTAAACAGTGAACAGTTCCTACCTTCAGCCTAAAGAAAGAGCCATTAACGCACTAAGTCGGAGTAACTCATCTTAGAAAAGCCCCCATTTGAAATCGATTAACATATGTGGAATGAACATAAGTAGAGTAAGCATAAAAAACGGGGATAATTATTTAAATTCACATGGGGTGTTCAGTTTAAAAATCCTACCTTCTAAATTACAACGTGGAATGAAATTTTATTCATACCAGAAGTGTTGATTAACGCTGCACGTTGTATCCCAATAAAGTAAAACGGCCAGTATTTTTCACGCTTATTGTGCAGGTGCTCCAAAAACATTAGTTATACACGCGTTTTCGAAGAAGTTAGAAAAGGCTAAATATTTGAATAAAAGAGAGATACTAGCAATTACCATTCTTACAGCAAATAATTAATAGGCAACCACTGTACTTGGAAACAGCTTTATCTATTAACGCCGGGGCTACACTCGCAATGCGTTTGCCTTGTAAAACGTCATAACTCCAATTTGTTTTTTGTGATGGAGTTGTTGGTTCTAAAAAAAGCCAATTGTAAGTAAATAAAGTAGTGATAGATGAATTCGTTCTTGATTGATAGGCAGATATTAAATCGAAACCAGTTATTACAGGAAGAAACAGATGACAGGTAGCGGATGTATAATTAATTTGGTAGCTTTCGATACATTTCCCACTCACAAGATAAGAATGGCGTGTCCTTCATTTCAAAGCATTTCCTCTAAGGATAAGAGACTTCAATGTTCCACGTTGCTCCTTCAACTTACTTTTTGGTCTTGCCTATAAATTTTCTATGTTTTGCGTTGGTATATTAGGATCATCAGGGTGAACAAAATTTCGTTGGTGTACAACTACACCATGGCCATAAAGGTACGTGTCCACTTGAGAGTAAATACTGGCGAGAAGCTCTCGATAGCATAACTCGCAAGTCGACACGCCTCAGAGAGTAGCTCGCGACGAGTGGAGAGCTACTGCCTGAGAGCTGACAATAATCGACTTGCTCGCAAGTCGACACGTCATTCTTGTGCTGTCTGAGAGTAGCTCGCAGAATACGAACACTGTTCGTATAGTCTGAGAGCAGAAGCTGAGAGCTCGGTGAGAGGTAGTATCAAAATGAGTAAAATCTGGTCATCGGAAGAAACAATGGACTTAATTAAAATGTATGAAGCTAGAGAAGTGTTGTGGAATGTGAAATGTGTCGATTACCGGGACAGAATTAAGAAACAAAATGCTTTGAAGGAAATAGGAGAGAAATTTTTTTGTTCAGCAGATGAATTTCAAAGGAAGCTGCACAATTTAAGGAATCAGGTAATTCAAATTAAATTTGAACGATTCATATACATTTCAAATCATTTATTTTAATTAATACCAATATCTTTTATAATTGTTGTAGATACATTGTAATGACAATAAGAATTACAACAGTAAGTTTTTCTTTATGTTTTAAAGTATCTCAAGAAATGAAAAAAATTAAAAATAGGAAAAGTGGAAGTGGGGCAGATGAAAATTATGAATGCAAGTGGCCTTACTTCAATGCACTGAAGTTTGTGATTCCGGGATTGACTGCTTTTCCAACACAATCTAATTTGGTAAGTTTAATATTTTCTTTAACATGGCCGTCACACAGTAATATGTCTATATTGGCAAAACACCTCACCCCTGGTAGTCATAAAATAGTCTCTGAACTCATCTCTCACATCTTTTTGTAATGTTGTATAATTATTTCTTTTGCCTCGTTCCAATGAAAAAAATGTATTCTCTGGATTACTTTCAGTACGCCAGAGCCCAGGCTCCATATCTCGAGTTACCTCATCTTCTGAATCAATCATCCCATTTCCTAAATAGGCAGATGCATTTCCATTCAACAGAAAATTGTGAAGGACGCATATTGACAATACAATGTTTTTGGCTATATCAGGTTTCAAGAGCATAGGTTTTCTCAGTACTCTAAATCTGTTTGCTAAAATCCCAAAACTGTTTTCCACCGTTCTACGTGCCCTTGACAGGCGATAATTAAAAATTCTGTTTGGTGCTGGTTGATCACGAAAGGGATAAGGTTTTAACAGATACGTTTTCATTGCAAAAGCATCATCTCCAACAAGACAATATGGCACTGGCATACTTCGTCCAGGAAGTGGTTCTGGGTCGGGTAAAGGTAAAGCCTTTTGTTCCAGTTTTTCATATAAGTTGCAGTTAGAAAACACTCCAGCATCAGAAATTCGGCCATTGCAACCGACATCTATATAAATGAATTTGTAGTTAGCATCAGTGACTCCTAACAAAACGATACTGTGCGTACCTTTGTAATTATAATAAAAACTACCACTGTTATCAGGAGCTTGAATCACTACATGTTTTCCGTCCACGGCTCCCAGACAGTGAGGAAAATTCCAACGCCTCACAAAATCAGATGATATCTTAAGCCATTGCTCTGTGTTTTCTGGAAACTGTAATGAAAGAATAATCGATTTAAGCAATCAATGATTACACCTATCATCAATTAATCAATATAATTACATAATTAATTAATATAATTATTACTGATCCTTTTTTAACGAAGTATTTTTCGTTTTTGATATTCAATTTTAGATGGAGGAATCTTCAAATACTACGTCAGACAGAAGAGGAATTGCTGAAAGTTCAAAGAATCCCAGCGAAAACGAGGAGGTGACTAAAAAACTGAAAATAACGCAAAGAAACAAACGAAAAGAATTCGTCAAGAAAAAGACGATATAGCACTAAATGCTGCGTTGCAAGTACTGGCGAAGGGAGTACCGGATGAATATGATGATTTTGGAGAATATGTTGCGTTGGAATTGCGCAGTCTGCGATCTGATTTTGCAAGAAGAAAATTGAAAAATGAAATAAGAAAAGCTATAGTTCGTGCTGCAGATGAAGATGAAATGTATTCTTTGTCCTACAGTAATTCCTCAAAAGAAAACATTTTTGTCTTTTCCTCACCTGCGTTGCCAAAAGCTTGTGAATCTCATTCTGCTCAGGAATTAATTGAGAACTTTGACAGCACTGAATTGTAAATATAATTGTAATTTTTCTGTATTCATAAGCAATTAAATTGATCATTTCCAAATAAAATGTATAATTTTCGAAATGGTTATTCAAGTATTTTTACCTGTAAATGTATCCCTTTCAGACTGTCATAAATAGCAGGGGCTATTTACTATTCTACCAATAGTACACACCGGTATTCGGAAAAGATACTGGAGGCTAGAATATGAATCCCCTAAAAATTATGTCAAAACGATGTAATAAATATTTTTTTAAAAAATCTAGAGCAACGTATTATATAATTAGTAAACTTACCTGATGCAAAAAATTGAAGAGTAACCAATACTCTTTCACGTACTGATATTGAATTCCTCATTTTTGTGTTCTGTTTGAAAATTATGTGCCCCACAGATTCTATTATAAACTCTACTTCACAACTAGTTAACCTACAAAAGTTCCTGAACTGTTGAGCGTCTTCAATATGCAATTCCCGTGTAAGTGAATGTCCAGCTCCAAAAACTCTTCTCCTTTCAATCCAACTCTTAACCCAGCAGCTTTTCCTATTCGCTTTTTTTTTCTTTTTAGTAACAGCAAGTATAATCACAGCTGTTGCGACCTTTCTCAAGTGCCCCGCCATCTTGACTACTGTCAGCTCCTCAGCTCTCAGGTGGACACGGTTTGGAGAGTTGTTGCGAGAACTGCCCCGGTGAGCAGCTCGCCGAGAGCTCTCGAGAGTAGAGCTAGCCAAAATCTACTCTCAAATGGACACCTTCCTGAGAGTAACTCTCGAGAGTTTCTCGCGCGACTACTCTCAAGTGGAAACGAACCTTAATACCGTGATAAGTTATTGACAAATTGCCCTAAGAGTCAGATGACTCGATCATTATAATGGGACCTGGAAGAATATATTGAAGAATTAATGTGGTAGATCAATTCCAATATCTGAAATAAAATAAATTTACTTTTCTCAAAGAAAGGCCGACGCGTTTAGTCCTGTGCGTATTAATCTGATATGTAGTCGTCGATTCCGTTTTCTTATACAATGTGGTGGGAAGTTGTATGGTTGGTCAGCTACTATTTTTCGCTCTCCACTGAGATGAGAACATATATGTGGATAGGAAGACCTACTGTACTGTGTAAATGGCATGATACTGAAGCTGGTTACGTACAATTATTTACATTTATTTTATTTAAGCACATAATAGCCAATTAGCAACCATTTAGGACTGCTAAACCTTTCTGACAGCCATTTCAGTTGCCCTTGCGACTAATGCTAGAGCTTGACTTTTCTGTAAACCTCCATCAGATTTAACCAACCCCAATTCTAACTTTGTCAAAGTAGGTTCATTCCCACTTGTCTTTATTGTGGTGCTGCCCGGCGAAGACTGCGTCCACCACTCGGCTGCTGCTCTGGCACCTAGCGGCGCTGTCAGTGATTCACCTCGGTCACCGCTGCCGCTTCAGGCTCGATCTCGAAGACCTCGACGACGCCACCAGAAAGACCTTTCTTCACTCCCTGCTTTCCAGTTTTGCTCATCTCTCTTACAATTTCCCGGGTGGGGAGGACGACTAGTCAATCACCTTACACTTTGATGCGTTTATCATGGCTGTATGACGTCGTGATTCGCATGAAAGTGACTGGTCAGGGCTACTAATTGTGACATCGCCTTAGGAGTTTACACATTCTTTCGGCCGCGAATGTTTACAGTCACTGTTCCAACTGGCCTATCTTTCTCTATACTACTAAAAGTCCTATATCTCAAAATAAATCCGTTGGTCCACTACAGTTGTAAGCTTCACAGGGGAAAGAGTATCTGAATAACCTTCGCCTGGCCAGACTCTTGAATGTACCTAAATCTTCACCGCTAAAAGCAAGGACAATGTCAGTAATATTCCGTTTTTACCTGCCATAACTGGTTTCGATTCAATGTCTCATCTTCCCCGATGAATCAAGTACAATTTCCTAGGCTACCACGACAAGCCATGATAATAATAAAGAAATATTCTAAACAATAGAGCATAGCCGCCACTCAAGGTGCTTGCTGCAAGAATAATAGTTCAGAAGCAGCTATATCCAGTAACTGCCCGGTTGGGCAGAGTATGGTGGAGTATTTGTCGGCGGACATTTACTCCTGATTCAGTTTCCACTTATCATATCTTATATGCCGGCTTGCCTTCTTGTTGACTAGTTATATGAAGTGGATTCGCGTTAGGCTAGGTGGGTAGCGAAATTAGCTGTGTTAGAAACCTGTCGATTACAAATGGGTCGAGGTCCCGTTGGTTTTATGCATGATGGTTGCAGCTGTGCTGCTAAAAGTCGTCGCTGGTTGTTGACCGTCGCTGGTAGGGCTTTCACTGTGTCTTGGCCGAGTGGGGACCTCATTTGGTTTAATCTTTTACTGCGGCCCTTGTGTGGGATCCATGACTCATGAGCGGGTTACGGTTCCATCATTGCTACTTTAGTACCGCATAGTCCCACACGAAGCTGGATGCTTGGCTCCGCAGTTGCAGCAGGTGGCGTCTTGAATTTGCTGTAGGCAATCAGCAACATTGTGGCCACTATCACATCAAACAAACCTCTTTGCTTCGGTGATTCATATAGCAGAAATTCTGGCAGCAGAAACACTGCTCAGGATTGCATCATCTCCTTTCTGTGGTCTTCCGTGTTGAGACTGCAGACATCTTCTTTTAGCAGCGTGGTAGAGTTGTCTCTTAGTGGAAGTGCCCCGTTGACTTCCACAAGATCCTAGCTGGAGGACAGGATGATCTTCACACCGTCATCGTCCATCGAACTAAGCATGGGCAGCACAGCGATGCACTACAGCTGTGTCAGGAGGCTGCCGCAATTAACGGAGCAATGTGTGAAAATAGGAGAATATGAGTTAAAGGTTCCTCCTCTTTTGTGGCAGCATGAGGATCTTCTGGTCTTGACTGTACCCGAAGCTCTGGAGACGTTTACTGAGTGCTCGATGAAGAAGGGAAGAAAAGTGAGTCCAGGGTCTCTGCTGGTGACGGGGAGCTTGGCTGCTTGGCTGCTTATCTGATTCTTGACATCTGGTAGAGTCAGTTGATATTTGCTTTTTGTAGTGATGACAAATCGCTTTTGTACGAATGCCGACTTCTTGGACAGCTGTGACAACAACCTGAATTGGGTTGCGCACTTTGGGGCCTGCAGATTTACTTAACTTGGCCATATACTTAGAAATGGCATCCTGTCGCTGCTGTGACTGAGATCTTAAGGTTGAATCGTTCTTGAATGCTGGCACAAATGGCAGCTGCGATGGCTGCCGCTTCCACGCTACTTTCAATTCGCTTATGTACCAAGGGAATCCTACCGGATATGTAGCAGTGGTTTTCTTCTCGCGCAAAGCAGAACCGCAATTCCAGTATGCAGATTCATCGACCAAATCCGATGAACAATTGGAACAAAGTTTATTCTGGGCAATCGGCGTGCAGCAGAAATCAAGAAACGACCAATTAGCGTACAGTTACTGTAGAGCCCATGGCTTATATAACGACACCCCAACCCACTGCCACCTCTTTCTGATCCTGTTCTTTATGGTTATTAGGTTTTTAATGTGGTCTGTTAGAGTCGCCTTTTCATAGGTAATTACAATTTTGGTTTTAGATTGCTTTGTTCAATCATGTATTATCAGATTGAATTTGGTAACAGCTTCGTATTTTTTTTGCTATGGAGTCAAGAACAAGTGGATCCTTGAGGTGCAATGAGACGTCCTCTTTACAGTAGTCCCAGTTGGTTTGGAAGCTGTTGTCCATCTTCTGTAGTTGATGTTCTTGCAGCTTGACTGACAGAAGAATAAGACTGTGGTCGGAGCTAGGCTCGCATTGGGTTGATATTTCCCTCCGCCAGCCTAGTCCTTTCACAATGAATACATCCAAGACATCCGATTGACACATTGCCATATTCGGGAAGTGCGTTGGCGCGTCGGACGCAAGCACTTCAAAATTACTGTTGGCTTGCAGCACCCTAAGCAGCCCCCTTCCATTCCGTTTGGTAAGCCTATTATGCCAGATCTGGCTTTTGGCATTCAAGTCGCCACCTAGTATTACTGTTTCATTCCTATGTAACAGTGCTTGCACGTTCAGTTGCTTCAGGTCCACATGTGGCGGATTCTAGACTGCGACTAGATGTAAAGGATCCCCATTTACTACGAGTTCCAGGGCCGTGTGCTCTAGGTCACCAGTTTGTGCGTCAGGAAAGCCTCTGTAGACCAGCCTATTTTTGACCAGGACAGCAGTGACCTCTCCCTCGTCAGTCTGTCAGTGCGTGTCACGATGTAATTTCTCAAACACTTCACCGGTCCTCGACTGCGGTGAACGGCTCACTATTAGCCAGACCCGCAACAGCGATCCTGCGCGGACGACGAGCGGACAAAGAAGAGAGAAAGGGCGGACGCTGCTATCGTACGCCCTGACTACAAAGCAAACTCGTCAGTCGGGACTTGAAACAAATGTTTGTCTGTCAGATGTCATGCTAGCAGCTCTGTTGTTCATGCTATAGGTTATATATTGTGCAAAGCCACAGTGTTAGGGCATTTTTGCTAGGGACATTGCATGTCAGGGAGCCCTTCACGTGGGACAATCCCACGCGTGCCGTGGAAAAGGCTAGTTTGGATAGGTTAGACATAGGTTAGTACAAAATCATTATCTTCAGTTTTTCAAACTCCCAGACCGCCACAGAGCTTGTAAGATCTTCCGAGGCCATGCCCCGACCACCGAACCCTGCTACCAAGCGCCAGAGCTCTGATGAAGCCATTGCATTGGCCATCCATGAGACTGTTGAGTCAGTAATTACTGTCAATGTACCCACAGGCAACATGTTCGCTCCCCTAAACAACCATCCGACCTGTGGTAATGATCCACCACATGACAGTGAAAGGCCCCAACAACCACGTCTGCCAAAGGTTTGCCCCGTCATTGTATACAGAGCAAAAGATTAATACAAGACAGTTGAAGATATAAAGAAGTCAATCACTGGAGGGCTCAATATAGCCTACAAGCCTGGCAGTACTAAGTACCAGGTTTTTATTGCAGATGACTTCAATGACCTATTAGTTTACTTCACCAACAAAAAAGCACAGTTTCACAAATAGAAATTCGACGGCACTCGGAAAATTCTGAAGGCCGTTCTGAGGCAGTTGCTTATTGACTCTG
Source organism: Vandiemenella viatica (assembly GCA_031002005.1). Classification (NCBI taxonomy): domain Eukaryota; kingdom Metazoa; phylum Arthropoda; class Insecta; order Orthoptera; family Morabidae; genus Vandiemenella; species Vandiemenella viatica. Next base: position 66,035,794 of record CM061919.1, read on the forward strand.
ATCCTGCCCAGATACATGACGAACTTGTAACACTAAATTTTCTAGTCAAAGATGTTAGCCAATAGTCAAAATTGGACAAAGAAAAGTCCGTGCGTGTACCCATGCCTTTGTTTCTGGTCACGTTGGAATATTCTGAAACGGTTAGGAAAATATATGACCTAGAATTTTTTTATGCATCTTAAAGTGTCATCGCTGCCAAAAATTTGGACATGGGCAGAGGAATTATAGGGTTTCACCGAAATGTGTTAAATGCTCTGGGGAATCCCTAATGAAATTATGTAATAAAACACAAGATGAGCCGCCGAAGTGCTCAAACTGTGGGGGCGAACACCCAGCTAGCTACAAAGGCTGCCCACAGTACAAGAAAATTGTGCAGGGGAGAAATTTCAGGTTCAAGCAACAAAAACAGCAGGAGAAGGAGAAGACTGACGAACAAAATCCACCAAACACCACTGTTAAACAACAGTTCCCCTCCCTACCCGGCAAACAAAACCCGTGGACCAAGACCACAGACAAAAAACAAAACAACCAGACTGACAAACCAAGTAACAGCAAAAAGACTGACAAGACAAAAAACAGCAAACAGACAGACAAACCAAAAGACCAGACCAACAAATCAAAGAACAAACAGACAAATAAATCAAACAAACATAACAAGGACGAAAAATCCGTATAATTCAAGTCGGATATGCTGGAATGTTTGAGTGTTTGATCATTAGAAGATGCTAAGCTTAATTAAAGATAAACTAAGCAAATTCCGACATACTGAGGATAGCTCAAAAATGGCAGTTATTCTAGCAGAAGCCTTCTTCAACTTTATCGGTTTCGATGGCGACGCAAAATAATTCAATACTAAATATACTGGCGTGGATTGCCAATGGCTTTTCCAACAAACGACCAGAGTTACTTGACTACCTTTAAAACAATGACATTGACGTATCCCTCATCGGAGATACTCACCTGAACCCGGGGAACGAGTTCAGGGTGAGGAACTATGCAGTGACTCGTACTGACCGACTGACACAGGGAGGTGGGACTGTCGTTTTGATCAAAAACAGGCTGGTCCACTGAGACCTTCCTGATGCACAAACAGGTGACCTGGAGCACACGGCCGTCGAACTCATGGTGAATGGGGAACCTTTGCATCTGGCCACTGTGTACACGCACCAAACAAAGGATTAAGTGAAGAGCAAATACAAGCATTGTGGGATAGGAATACAATAACAATAATAGGTGGTGACTTGAATACAAAGAGCCACATCTGGCATAGTAGGACTACCAATCGGAATGGAAGGGGGTAGCGTAGGGTGCTATATGAAAACAGAAATGTTGAAGTATTGGCGCCAAACGTAAGCACATACTTCCCGAATAGGACAGGTTCTCTACCGAATGTCCTGGACCTATTCGTTGTAAAGGGGCTGAGGTAGCGGAAGGAAATTTCAACCCACTGCCATCTCAGCTCAGATCACAATCCGATTCTTCTGTTAGTCATGCTTCGAGAACCCAAAAGCCCGAAGAATTGGACGAGTTACAATACTAACTGGGACCGCTATGAGAAGGACTTCATGTTCCACCTTTCTAACATACCAAGCTTAAATTCAAAAGAAAAGATAGATGAGGCTGTGGCTTCGTTTGGGGCAGTATTTCAGGAGTGCACCAAGCAGGCTATAATCAAAATTGAACAACCATATTCACGCAATCAAATACTGGATCACATTAGGAACCTAATTTGCCTCAAGAACCGGATTCGAAAGCGTTGGCAGCGTTAGCGAGATCCGTCTGACAGAAGGATGGTCAACCACCTAATAGATGAGATCAGAAAGAATCTGAAAATCCACAGAGGACAAGACTGGGAAAGAAAACTGGCAGCAGTACAAAATAACAACAGGAAATTGTTTGCACTTACGAAGTCAGTCAGCAAAACATCCCAACCTATTCGACTTTTACGTGGACAGCATGGGCTGGTGAATGACCCAATTAGGAAATCTCAGGCTCTGGCTGACGCGCTGGATCCTCAGTTCACAACAGATTAAATAGCTGACGATGAAGGCGAAACGCACAAAGAACATGTTCTGAGTGTAGTAAATCGCCTCATCAACTCCGTTCCGCAGAATACAGTTCAACAAACAAGTGACGAGGAGGTGGTGTATATTATTCGACTCCCCAAGTCAAAGAAGGCTTGCGGGTATGACAAGATATCCACGCTCCAAATCAAGAGCCTGCCTCGCAATCCATTAGATTATTTCTTACATCTATAAAGCCTGACTGAGTCGGTGCTATTTTCCTCGCGCCTGGAAAATTCCTAAGGTTGTTGCCATACCTAAATCTGGCAAATACGGGACCAATTTCTCTTTTTCCAATCCTTGCAAAAATCCTTGAACGCTTGATTCTCAGACGCCTCAATCGGTTTTTGTAAGCGAACAACATTATCGCGCAACAATTTGGATTAAAAAAAAATTACAGTACAGTTCATCAAGTTACCAGGCTTGTGGAGCATATCAGCAAAGAAAAGCAGGCAGGCAACGGTACTGCTGCATTGCTTTTAGATGTTGAAAAAGCATTTGACAAGGTGTGGCATAAAGCAGTAATATACAAATCACATTGCCACAAAATCCTAGACGACATATCACATCTGCTACATTCCTACCTGACTGGAAGACATTTTTTGTTAAATATGAAGAGGCAAATAGTGAACTCAAGCAGATTTAGGCTGGTTTCCCACAGGGAAGCGTCCTTGGCCCCATCGTGTATAATGTCTACTTCAACGAAATACTTCAGCAAGTAGACAGCTACATGTCACTCTATGCTGACGATACAGCAGTATGCGCCAGCAATTGAAGCCTACTCTTTGCTATTAAAAACGTGCAACGCCACCTGGAAGCACTGACACAGTGGTGCAATGTGTGGAGAATTCAAGTCAACAAAGTAAAATGTCAGGCTATTTTATTCTCTACACAACTGAAGATACCCGAGAAGAAATTAAGCGTAGCTGGCGTAGACATTGACAGGTTGGATATTGTCAAATACTTAAGCCTGCGGCTAGACAAAAGACTGACGTGGGGTAAACACATAGATGAAACTAAAGCTAAATCTAAAGTCAAACTAGCCGGCCTCTACCCCTTTCTTAGAGGTGACGAACTATCCACGGATACAAAGTTGCTCCTGTACCGTGCGATCATACAACCCGAGTTCCATTACGGGTCCAAATAATGGAGCATGGAGGCCGACCGTCATGTCAAAAAGATCCAGACACTGGAAAACAGAACGGTGAACATAATTGTGGACGCATCTAGGTACCTTCCCAACAGGGAGGTACGACTTAGTATAAATTTTCAAACAATACCTGAAATCATCAAAGCAAACTTCACGATGTTCTACAGAAAATGTTCAGTTTCTATCCATCCCCTCATTGCCGAAATAGGCGATGAGGAAGAATTCATGCATCCGGCAAAGCGCCCAAAACATACCCTCTCCAGACAATTTCATATTTAACTCCCCCCCCCCTTTCCAACCATTCACCAAATCCCTCAATCCACCAATAGACTAAGCTAGTTCCCACATCAGTATATTGTAGGCCCCTTTGACAAGTAAATTTTACCACCATTAGTATAAGTAGGTCCTATAACAATTAACATAATGTCCCCCCATTAGTCTTAGATTCCCACAATGCTGTAAATAGATCCCTCGTAAATACTGTCAACATACCTTTCCCACCAGTAGTTTTAGAAAAAAAAAATATTATAGACGCCAAAACAAATCTTGACATTTACAATATTCCAGTTCCAATTAATATCAATAGATATGTGACATAGGATAATCCTGGTTCATGAACGGCAGAATAGGCTATACCCATAAATCTGACAGTCCTGTTCTATCCTACCCACACAAACACCACCTACCATGCCGGTTCCCAATGGATTCACTCCTTGAGGCCGTCGGTATACCAAATTGAAAGACATATTCCGTCAGCTGGCGGAAATATTCTACAAAAATGTTAGGCAATGCAACAACCCGGCGGCCAACTCGATTGGTCGCTATGACAACAGGCATAGAAGACCACTTAGTCTCCTAACAAACTGACACCAAACAACAAGACACGCCGAAAGTAAAGGATAGTAAGATCTTCATTCCGTTGGAGGAAATGTCTTCGGGCAAACACTCCACCCCCCACGTGCCTGTAACCTGAGGCAGTGACGGTGCCATGTGTGTGTGGTTACCAAAAAATCTATACTTCATACAACACACTATATTATTCTAGTTACGTTACAAACTGGTACGAAATCGATGCTAAAGTTACTGCTTGATCTTTTAATATTCGTGACGCCAGCCTCGGTAGCGCGGGGCTAGCGAGCTGGCTTCGCGTTGCAAAGGTCGCCGGTTCGAATACGCTCCAGGGCATGGGTGGTTTCAATTAAGTGTTGTGTTCGTACTGTGTTGTACTTTCATTTGAGATTATCGCCAGAAAACTAGTAGTCAAACACAATTGAGGAAAATGAGACACAGATGATGCTGGCTGAATGGCTAAAAAGCCGAATGCCATTTTTTTTAATCGTGACCAGTGCGAGGCTAGTGTTACGCATTTAAGGGTTCCACACTCTAATGTGCTCTACAGATAAATCTTTTTGGTAAAGCAGTTAGTAGTATCATGCTATAAAAATCAGTGATTCACACACTTTGAGATCATGCAGCGGACTCCGCTTCACGGCCCCTAGAACGCTGTGGTACCTTTCGCTCGAACCGTAAGTACAATAATTCAGATTCAGTTTAATTTATATTTGTATGTTTTGCATTATGAATTAAGAGCACTTTAAATAAACCAAATCAATATATTGCAAAGTAACTACAAAATTAAAAGTTTGCTTATATGTCTCACGACTTTCTATTTTAGGATGTTCTATTTTAACTATTGGGTGTTTAAATTTTTTCTGTCATTCTTCTCTGATTTAATTCAGTCCTCCATCCTTTCCAATATTGCACTAACCTCTTCATCTCAACAAAAGATACCCCTTACGACCTACATATTCGTTTATCTGCTTCATATATTCTAATCTTTGTCTACCTCTTTACTTCTTTCCTTCAATTGATCCATCCATTAACAAATGAACCAATTCCGTATGTCCAACTCACCATCCTGTCTCGTCTGGAAGATTCTTCCACAAGCGTCTTTCTTCGTTCATTCAATGCCACATTCATTTTTTTTTCACTTCCTTTATTGTTTTCTCTACACACAAGATGAACATTAATTGAGAGACACTGCAACCCTGTCTAACATTCTATTTAACTGATACATGTGTTTCCTGATTCTGTACTGTTACTACAGCCACATGGTTCTTGAATAGATTATAAAGCATTCTTCTATCTCCATATTTTAGGCCTACTTTTATTATAGCCACTTGATTCTTATATAGATTCTTATATAGTTTATAGAGTTTATAGAGTTTATAGAGTATTCTTCTATCTCGATACTTTAGACCTGACTTCTTTAAAATTTTGAACATCTTGTCCCACCTAACATTATCAAGAACTATTTAAAAATCAATAAACGCCATAAATGTATTTTTGTTTTTCTTGACCTTACCTTCAAGTATTAATCTCAGAGGCAAAATTGCTATCCTTGTACCGCGACTTTTCCTATATACAAACTGATCTTCATCTATTATCTCTTCTACTACCATTTTCTTTCGAAAGGTATTATTCTAGTCAGTAATTTTGAAACATGTGATAATAGACTTACGGTGTGACAATTCTCAGTTACCGGCTTGTAAAGATGATACCTTAATTAAAATCAGTTAGAATTTCTCCTGTTTCATAACGTTTTGATATCATTCTTCTCCTGGAAATTTCAGAAGTTCTGCAGGGATCTAATCAATTCCAACTACCTTATTTTATTTCAAGTCATTCAAAGCTCTATTAAATTCCAGCTCTATTAATTTCCAGAGACAAATATAGCAGTCCTTCTTCAAACTCCCTCCAACTCCCAAAATCTGGGTCCCATACTACACTACCATATTCTAGAAATGCTCTGACCTGTGTTTTGGAACTAACTTTTTTGATGCATCCCTTCGTCACTCTCTCCAACAAGTGATGGATTTTGAGACCTTTTCATATTATCTGTCAAATGTGTCCTACCCAGTTGCCTTTGTTATCAAATTTTATGCCTAGCTACTTACATTTCAGGTCTCCAACAAGAAATTTCTTCTCCACTTTACAACCATAATCAACCTTTAGCTTTCCCAGTCCTTCCATGATATCATCAGGACCAATTTCAAATTTTTTAATCTCTTCGTTTGTAACCATGTGAATACGCTCCTTTTCCGATTTACATGCTCCCATTCCTGTATCATTGCCCTAAAAGGTCCAAAAATAACGCGGATGTCAACTTTAGGGGGGTATAAGGTCTAGAAAAGACACGTAAATTGCCTTTCTGGTTGGGTATAATCGCACTCGGAAGCAGGAGAGTTAAAAAATTGTATCAAAAAACTACGAGGTTGATCAACACGGGCGGGTCCCATCAAACTTTCACGTAATCTTGGGGGAGAGGGGTTTTCAACCATGTCTCACCAGAGAGGGGGAAGGGGTCCGGATCTCCGGAAAAACACCCCACGTAATTAATGAACGCCCCCTAATGGTCTCACTAAACTAGTTACTTAAAGTCTCTGCCTTTTTCACATCCTCATTAACTTCTTATACACCTTTATCTATAAATGTCTCAACACCTTCTCCTCCCCTCAGCTTTCTAACATAGCTATAGAATTTTCTAGGTGCATACGGCAGTTACTCCTGCACCATTAATATTTTTTCGTGAACACATCATTAGCAACCTTCTTTGCTATTATTATTTCCTGATATTTCAAGTATTCTTTACTGCCTTGTTGTCTGTCAACTTTGTTATGTTCTCTTCTCCCCAACCTCTTCAATCGCCTATTAATGTTTGTAGGTTCTGTACTTCTAAACATTTTCTGGTTTGGAATATATTTTTCTCTTCCTTTTCTTATTATCTTCTTGCATTCTTAATGTGTGAAGCTCGTCTTTCTAAAACACTGTCTGGCGGAGAAATCGCGAAGGTTACATGTACTTGAACTCTTTCCACTTCAACTACGATGTACTATCTTTCCATTTGCTGAAACTTTCCCTGATATATCCATTCAGTTTTGAAGTCTATGGCTTTTTATAAATACCTATTTCTCCTTCAATTTTCGCCACTGATTTACTGAATTCTCTAATATACATCACAACTGTTTCATCACCCTTTCCTTCAGTTACTTGACATCCCACAAAGTTATTGTAGGGCTTTATTGAGAAGATATCGAACATGTTTTGTCTCCGGGTGGATTGCTGTGCCACTTGTGTAAAACCTCATTCCCTTACTAAAATATTTACAAATCTCTGTTCCCTTGTGTTATTAATCGAAACAGGAGAATACTGTGAACAGCTACAGGGTGACCTGGATAGAACATCTAAATGGGGTGGGGAGCATTAAATGAAGATAAATGCCAAGAGGAGTCAGCTTATAATGTCCACAGATAAAAAAAACTGAAGATTGTTTGTGATTATAGGGTGGGGTCAAAATAATCATATATATCTATACTATTATATATCTGTAAGCAAGCTGCGTTTGTCTCTTTACTATAACGGGTATCGCGCAATAAGGACCACAGCAATTTGGATGTGGTTTTCACGTTTTTAGAGCTAATGGTGCCACTCAAAATCTGGGAAAATAGCTAATGACTTATATGTACCATGGGAAGGAGCAAACAATTAAAAACCTTTATATTTGGAAAATTGTGGGCTGCTGATCATAGTGTACTTCAGACGCGCACTCCTTTCGCAATAATCTCACAAAACTTTGGATTCAGTTTTATTTTTTGACTTTTGTTACTCAGTTTTCTGGACCGCAGTGCTTAAAATAAACGGAATACGCGATTTAAACGTAAAAAGCATTGACTTGCATCGGAACAGGTAAGTTAATATGAGAAATGGTTAGATTAATTACTATGTGGTGGTATTATATCTGGTAGACAGTTAACAGTTTGTCTCTGGAACAATAGTCGCTAAACTTTGTACATTAGTAAGTCAATATTTCTTCTTTACATATCATTATGGTTAAGAAAATCAGTTTTTTCCTCGAAGAAAGATGTATGAAAAACAGCTACCATAAATATCAACAGGTAACAATATATTTTCTCCACAATGACTTGTGCGGAACTTTACATATTTCTATTTACATTACTCGATTAATATATATTTTGTGGCTATAAATTGAAAATATTCGTAACTAATATCGCCCAAGGAACGTGTGTACAAATTTTGGCTGCTGTTCAAACCACGGCCAGTGAAATAAACTGTTAAATAAGTCTCATAACCCAGATTCTGCAATCTTTATCACCATACGTGCTTTGAGTTAATGACGACAACAACATGGAACGAGTGAAATTAAAAATCAATTAAGCATCTTAAAACGTTATGCCACACCGCGTAAATGACAATAAAACTAAATCCATCATGCCTTATGATCTAACAAAACGAGTCAATTGTCATTCTGGTCCAGACTGCATTTTAACCTAACCACAAATCTGGCTACTGATTCCTTTCGTAAATAATAGCTCTGTCACAACCGCATTATTACATTCTTCATCGATTCTGGAAACTTTGGAATTACTTACATGCGGGTGAAATAACGACATTAGTAATTTGGTGTCATTGAAAACGAAGGAAATTAAAAATAATTCCTAACGTGTAAGATTAGTTTTAGTATATGTTTTTTTAAAACATAAATAATTGATCGAATCAACATATCGTCAGGAAAAAACCAATATCCATTAAGGAAAAAAAGATGCTGTTATTATTATTAATAAAGAAAACTGATCTAAACAAATTTTACTATCGTGAAATTCTCTGTATCCTAATTTGAAAATAAGATTTTTTTAGCTAAGTTAAATATTACAGAAATAATATGTTTGGTTATGTCCATAGCTACATTCTCACCAAAGTTTACCCTTTGTGCTTAGAATTTCAGCTGTGGTAAATATTAATTATCGATATAAATTTGCGGCATCACGGTTATCGTGCAGTCCTCCACTTTAAGCTAAGTTAAATTAATATAAACTAGACGACCCATGCGAATATTTCGCGAATAAAATGCGATGAATAGCGAGGTTGAATGCTTATAACCTAATGAAGGGTAGACCGTACTTTTGTGACAAATATTTTTTTATAGTGTAATAGGTACGCATCAAAATACATACAACATATCACGAAAAGCTTAGGAAAATTAGGAACACTCTGTATTTACGACAAACTGTCACTGGCGTTAACAGAATACAACCAACCTGAACAAAATGCACATAACATATCAACATCTCTGTGATATTTATTGCTGTGCGAATAAAATGTGTACATTGGAGTTGTATAGCAATACGAAAGTCAGTGTCTTGTCCTTGTAAGTAAGATTAACCTGATGAAGGCAACGATGGCAGTTGCCGAAACGTTGTTAGATGTTGTAAATAAATCAATTAACCGGCTGAAAACCCGAGAGTTATTTATTTCAATACGAAAGTGTTTCCATAACAGAAAAAATATCAGAAAAGCTACTTATTGAATAAAAAAAAGTTTATTGACATCTCTGTGATATCTGCTGCTGCAATGGAGGGACTTGGCTCTGAACTTTCTCATACGCGCTACCACTTTAAGCACCAAATTACGAAAAATTCTTTCTTAATTTATTATTTTACCTACCTGGAGACCTTAATCTTTAAAACGATATGATGTTTATCGATTACAGCTAGGTATCGAAGAAGATAAATGGCTTCTAATTAAAACACGGTGTAGAAATACTAATGATACTTTTGCCCTTTAATGGTGGAATTAAAAAAAAATCTTTTATAAAATATTGTGTGACCAAAGCAGCCACCTTGGTCTTAAAAATGATACCTCATTTATCGATTTCGGTTATCAAGCGAGGTAAAAAAAAAGGTTCTAGAAATAATGATATTTTTGCCCCTTAAGGGTTGAATGAATTTGGAGGAAGTTTTTTCTTAAAATATAGACCAAAGTGGATAATTAAATGCCTAAAACAATACCTCATTTATTAATTTCGGCTGGGTATCAAGGAAAAAAATAGCGCGTGACAGAAAAATGCGTCATAGAAATATTAATACTTTTGCCCTCTAAGGTTAGAATTTTGAAAAATTTCTTTCTTAAAATGTGGTTTAAGGGAACCTAAAACCTTACGAAGACCTCAATCTTTAAAAAGATACCTCGTTTATCACTTTGTTTAATTATTATCAAGGGAGATAAATGACTCGAGACACAAAACAGGCATTATGGAAATACTGATATTTATGCCCTTTAAGAGTTCAATTCAGAAAAATTCAATTCTAAAATGTGACGTTACCACAGGGGAAACCTTAATTTTAAGAATGATACCACATTTATCTATTTCGGTTAGATATTAATGGCTCGTGACGCAAAAATGCGCTGTAAAACCATTTATACTTTTTCCCTTTAAAGGTTGAATTCCAAAAAACTTCTTTTTTTAAAATATGATGTCACCAAAGCTGAGACATTACTCCTCGTAATCTGACTTGACTTATCGATTTTGGTTAGATATCCAGGGAGATAAATGGCTCGAGACACAAAAAAACGCATTTTAGAAAAATTGACATTTGTGCCCTTTAAGGGTCGAATTACGAAAAATTCCTTTCTTACAATATAATGTTACCACGGCGGAGACCTTAGTATTTAATATGATACCTCAATTATATATATCAGTTAGATATAAAGGGAGATAAATAGCTCGTGACACAAAAATGCGCTGTAGAACTATTTATACTTTTCCCCTTCAAGGGATGAATTCCAAAATAAGTCTTTCTTAAAATATGATGTCAGCAAAGATGAGACATTACTCCTCCAATTCGTACTTGATTTATCGATTTTGGTTAGATATTCAGGGAGATAACTGGCTTGGGGCACAAAAAACGCATTTTAGAAAAATTGACCTTTTTGTTCTTTAAGGGTCGAATTACAAACAATTCTTTTCTTAAATATAATGTTACCACGGTGGAGACCTTAATCGTTAATATGATACCTCATTTATCTATATAGGTAAGATATCAAGGGAGATAAACAGCTCGTGACACAAAAATGCGTTGTAGAACCATTCATACTTTTTCCCTTTAAAGGATGAATTCCAAAAAACTTCTTTCTTAAAATATGATGTCACCAAAGCTGAGACATTACTCCTCATAATCGTACTTGATTTATCGATTTTGGTTAGATATCCAGGGAGATAAATGGCTCGAGGCACAAAAAGCGCAGTTTAGAAAACTTGACATTTTTGCCCTTTAAGGGTCGAATTACGAAAAATTCTTGTCTTAATATATGACGTCACAAAAGCGGAGATCTTAATATTTAAAATGATACTTTATTAAAAGATTTCAGATAGGTATCCAGGGAGATAAATGACCCGTAACACATAAAACAGCATTTTAGACATATTGACATTTTTGCCCTTAAAGGGTCGAATTCTGGAAACTTTCTTTCTTAAAATATGATGTGATCAAAGTGGAGACCATAAGCTTTAAAATGACACCTCATTCAATGATTTCGGTTAAGTATTAAAGGCTTGTGACAAAAAAAATACCTTATAGAAATAATATATATGATAAGTTAATATTTTTTATTACCACCAGAGATACATCATTACCAAAGTTTATACCACATTTCAATCTAACTACTTCATTGCTGAAATGCCGTGAAGGAAAATGGTTGGAAATGTGGGTAGTTGTATAAAAGCCATTGAGAAAAAAATACATGTTATTACTCATGGATATATGTTATTTAAAAAAAGGGATTCTACGATTACCGTGGCGCCGCAATTTGATGATGGATTCTTATGTAACTCAACGGGACAAATTGAAAGGAAAGAATATTTTTTTTTTTGGTATCTCGCTTAGTTCTCGAGATATTGTATCTCAAAAGTGAGAATGTTAGAGTGAAATCCGGCATGGACCAGAAAAAACATTCACCGAAACCACTATATCTACACGGTGGGAATGCTCTATAGATGTTTTATTTTCTTCCTAGTGGTTGTTGTTAGGTTGAAATACAGCCTGAACCAGAAGAAACGCCACCAAAAGCACAAGGAACTATACCTATAACTGATTTTTGACATGCTATATCTCGAAAACCAAGCGAGATATCAAAAAAAAAAAAAAAAAAAAAAAAAAATTATTTTCGATTTGTTTTGCCGAGTTCTATAAGAATCCATCACCAGATTGTGACGCCACGGTAATGATAGAACTGCCTTAAAAAATAACCTTTTGAACATTAGTATGAGTAGAGCATCTAAGGTAATAACTAAAAGAAAGGAAATTTTCTAAAAATGAAATCTATATATTTTGCTTCTCTGAATTAATATTTGACACTAAAATAAAAAGGGTAAAACATTTTTTTGGGGGGGTGGGGGAGGCTGCCTACTACTGGTACTAACCATTTGAAATTTAGATTAACTGCTTCGCTATAATATTCTCTTCAGGTTTTGCACTCTCCTTTTTCGAAAAAGTTACCACAAATTAAATTAAAAAATGCCAAAATATGAGAGAGACGCCTAGCTAATAGAGGGCACTGCAAAATTAATGAAAATCTATTGAAATGTTGGTTAAATCCTTTATTGTAATGTTTTTTTTGCCGTTTATGCTTCACTCCGTTGTAAAAAGTCGCATGAAATTAACAAAAAAATTAATAATAATAATATTTGTCTGAGATGTAGTAGGCCCTACAAAAACGACTGCTATCTTAGAATCGATACAAGCGATCGGAGAAAATGCATTGCTTCCGTTGTAAACAAATACCCAATGTTTTAGATGGATGCCATAGAACTATTTTCCCAAACATTATTTTTCTTGGTCTAGGCCGAATTTCAACCTAACCACGACCTCTATAACAAAACGAGACTGTTTAGCTTGATATGATCCCTGTGCCGATAATTTTTACAGTGGTGGCAACATTACGCAGTTGCACAGAGTCTCATATTTCCGCATTTTTAATGTAACATGTGGAAATTTTTTCGAACAAGGAGAGTGTAAACGTGAAGAGGACATTTTGTGGAGGCAGATACTTCAAATTTCAAAAGGTTAGTACCAGTTTCCCGCATTTCTATACACTTCATGATGTGCGCGTGCAAAGCAGCGGGTAAATGCTAGTAATACTATAAATGCGGAAGTAAGTCTCTGACTTTTGATTCGTTTTTACGACTAAATGCCTATACTGATATCGACGGAATTTGACAAGAAAATCTGTAGGGGGGGCACAGAACATTTTTTTTTCGGAATGATTATCAGTTGCAGTCACGAAATTTTGAGAACTTATCGAATGGTGACAGGCAGACGGATGTGTGTGTTACGTCGTTTGCTCAAGCTATGCTTCTCGCGCATTGTGTTAGTGTATAATTTGTTAATAAATTTCGTTCAGAGAAAAAAACGTATTATTTAGTATACATGTTGATTTTCTCTGTCCTATTACTTTTTGCCTGCTTAAATGTTTCTGGCATCAGTTTTTTTTTTTTGCCTTCTTTTTTGACGTAAACTGGCCTAAGTTGTAGCTCTAGCAGAGCAGGAGCAGCTAAAGTTATTAGAACTTAAGAATCGGATGCTCATGCTGAACAAAGAAGAAAAGACCAAGCTGAAATAAAGCTGTCATTAATTAACACCCCCCCCCCCTCCTCCCACATCACATCAACTTGGTGTGTTTTTATGTTCTTAAATATGTTAGGAATTGATTCTCTTCAAGAGACAGGTTCGATGGCAGAGTGATATAGTGATGGCTCTCCGGTCATATTATGCCGTCTCGGTGTTGTTTGCGACCAATCCTTCGCTACCAACAACTTTCTATATTTAATTCTGGCAAAGAAATTCTTAATCCACGCGTATGAAGTCGCGGGTATCAGCTAGTATATATATAAGATTATATAAAAATAGACGTGTGTTTCTCTATATTTCACTTTTCAGCCTCCACTACCTAACACAGATCACTGGTGTTTGTATGTGGTAGTAGCATGAGTAGATATGGTGGTTGAAAGTGGCCGACCAAGGATATTTTCGTATTTCGACCAAGGATATTTTCCTATTTCGACCAAAGGCACATGTGTCTGTATATTTTACTTTGTTGCCACAACAACATAGCGCAGATCACTGGTGTTTGTGTGTGGTAGTAGCATCGTATCTCCCATCGTGCGCTATTGTTGTTATATTTTTGTAGCTATGGGTTTATGGGAGATATGGTGGTTGATATAGGTCGATGTAGGGCATTTTCTTTTTCTTCCAAAGACGTGTGTGTGCCTATATTTCAACTTCCAGCCAGAACTATCAAGTGCAAACCACGGGCGTTTGCGGGTGGTCTGGAGTTTTTCACGGTGCACTATGGAGACTGCATGTCGGTAGCTGATATAAAAATAGACATGCGTCCTTATATTTCACTCTACAGCCAAAATACCTAGCGCATTCCACTGGTGACGCAGATCGGAGGTTACGAGGTGTTGCGATTCGTTGGCTCTTGGTTTGGAACTGGTATAGCATTCACATCGGCTCTCACACGGTTCCTCCCGCTGCCTAACATTAACTTTTGTCGTCTGCCTGTGGGGGAAATTTCAACTATCTGAAGGCGAAGTGGTCCCGCTCCTCGGCCACATCTTCTGTAAATTTGTGGCCAGTAAATGGAAGTTAAATGTTCGCGGCGCTGATTTCATTCATGAGATTTCTCCGCATTCTGCGACTGGTAGATAAAATCGCAGTGGCGTCAGAAACGATTCTTGGCAACTACAGTAGGATTCTGTAGGGAGTGGCAGAGGATATCGTGAAAACTATTGGCTGCAGGTTAGTGGAACCCAGAGGAACTCTTCCCCACGCACCTAAGTCATTCGGCTTCCTTGACAAGCTGCTCCTTCGTTCAAGCAGTCAGGAGTGAGTACGTGTGTGTCGCTATGTAGCGCAGATGGCTTAGGGGTTTGCCTACCTCATCACCGGCTGATGTGATGTTTAGATTGCAATGATTGTATAAAGTTTTCCGTAATTTTGGGATATCATAAGAAGCAGCTTACGTGTGTTTGAATGGTTTAATCTGCAATCAACTTTATTTTCGACTAGTAGTCTGATGTCTTATCCTAAACTGGTACCGAACTATTGTAACGAACTTTTGAAGAGTATAACAGTTTTAAAATTTCATCTTAAGTCTGCAGTGCGTATTATTCATTTACCTCTTGGGGATGTTACAAAGGATTGGTCACCAAGAAGACCATGCTGTAAAGGTACCAGTTCATGGTTATAGTTTAAATGTATATTCTGAAGCAAACTCAATTTCAGATAACAACATAACAAAGTCTTCATTATATTATCTTCTTGTAAAAAATAAAGTAAAAAAACTCTTTGCTTTCACGGTCAATATGGGCCAAGAAATAGGTGAATGCCTGTTACTTGACTGAAGAAACCGCATATACAAAGCTCCCTCCAACTCTGGATATTCAGCTTTCTTGAGAGTTTGCCTCTTGCCCGGCCACAGTCGTTAACAGACATGAACTTTTGAATGTTCTCACAGTTCTTTTTTATATCATAAATTGTGGGACGTCGTATGCTATACTTACTTGCCAACCTACTAAAAGATTCAATATTATTTAGGCTGTCCAAAATCTCACTTTTTTCTTTATTTGTCGTACATAAACAGATCTCCAGTGCGATCACTCACCATCCACCTCTCGCTTGTCACCCTCAAAACCCAACCATAGCCCAGCCTTTATCACCCAGTTCTCTCCTGGCCTCAAGTCCATTAACCATATATTGAGACAGGGGTATGACTTCCTTCGCTCTTATCCAGAAATACGCACTCTTCAACACAAAATTCTACCCACTGTCCCCTGTATATATTTTAGCAGACCACCCAAACATTAAGAACGTTTTAGTCCGCAAATACCCTCTGTCAGACTCTCCTAATACACCATATGGACATTTTCCATACAATAAACCTCACTGTAAAACCTGCAGCATGCTTCCAATCACCACTAAATATTCAAATCCTATCACAAGTATACCAATTAACTTGACCGCCACTGCAATAGATCCTACATAGGCCTCACCACACAGCAACTATCAGTCAGAATGATGGCCATAGACAAACAGTCTACACCCGCAACTTGTACCTCACAATAACATAACATGCCAATAGCCATCATTCCAACAATCTCAACAACTGCTTTACTGTGAGAGCAGTCAGAGTTTTCCCCGATAGCACCACTACATCAGAACTCTGGAGATGGGAACTAGTGTGCCAGAATATCCTGGACACCGGACACTCCCTTGGCCTTGACCACCGATAAAATCCTACCACTTAACACATCCCTTTTTTTCTACTTACATATTTTAACTACTAATAATTTTTCACGTCAGTATTAGATACCCTTTGCTATACATGTATTCATTTTACCATCCAATGAAATATATTATCTCAGAAATTGCCGATATATCGATAGTCTATTCCTTAGCAGTTCCCCAACCATTTTTCCCACTACCTTGCCAGTAAGGATGCAAGTAAATATCAATATCGATAAATATATGGATATTTATATACACCAGACAGATTTAAATTAAAATTAAATTGCAATGATATGCCCAGTTAAGCTTGTTATCAAATATAATACCAAGATATTTACATTTCAAGTCTTCAATAAACAATTCTTTCCCCACCTTATAATCATAATAAACCTTTAGTTTATTATTTGTGTATCTAATAAGCTGACTCTTCTTTGCATTTATGTCCAGCCCATGTTTACCAACTAGATATCCTGTCCAGATCACCCTGCAACTGTTTACAATCCTCAACCGTTTTAATCCTTTTGTATAGCATTATATCATCTGCAAACAATCTAATTTCTGATAGTAAACAATCAACACAATTATTCATTAGAATAATAAATAGCAATGGTCCCAATACGCTACGTGGCACTTCCATTTTTACTTCTACTTCTTTTGATACAGCATTTCTTATCGAAAATATCGCCGCACCAAGCCGATAATATTTGTATGTATTATATTAGAAATTATAATAAGTATGTACATCAAAATCAATTAATAAATTTGAGGTGGTTTGTTGAAATAAAAAATCTGAAAATATTCAACGTCAACAGAACCTTTTCCCGTGAAGTCTATTCCTAATTTGAGCGATAGCGTTTGAGTAGAGGCTTTCGGAATGTATCGATGATGCTACTTTGATATTAAATTATTAATTGCAATTTTGAACATATCTTAATCCAACTCGTATACCAATCATGATTGATATTAATTCATTTGGTAGCAAAAAATGTACCGTAATCTCAAAATATCTCTAGAGCAGAAATACGTAATAACAGAAAAATGATTCTCACTGTTCAGCTTCTCCTAGACAACTTCTGATTTTTTCAGAATTTTTGTTTGATAGTTCCACGAGAAGAGACTTCGTATAACGGTGCCGAGTGCTCCATTAAATACCTAAAACCTTTGCCTTCAACTGCGTTAAAAGGTCGTTTATCAACACTGATAAATTAAGAAATTGCGTTGATTAGACGGTAATGGAGGGAAGGGCAGCTTCTGCCAACGCTGAAGGCATTGTCTGTTTCATAGAAGAGGTGCCTGTTGCCCTTATTGGCATCATCTGCCCCTAGTGTTTCTCATGAAGGTTGTTGACTGTGGCTTAGGTAGTTGACATTACTAGTTGCTTCGACTGAGTTATATTATACATTTTGTTTGATAGGTCTTCGGTTCTTTTTCATTGATTTTGTGCTGGATTCTTACATTTTATGCAGTGAGTATGGATTTTTGTGGCGTAGTCCTTCAACTTCATACTGTCCAAGGTTCTGTATTATTTCATTCTGCGTTGTAGAGGCCTTGTTCCAAAATTTTTGAGCTATTGTTTTGAATCTGTCGAATAATGTTGGGGTTCCTGATAAAACATGCAGTTCTTCTGTAGGGAAGTCGAAAGGTAAATGAAGTGCTCGTTTTAGGGCTCTGTTTTGTATGACTTGAAGCCTTTTGCGGTGAGTTTCGGCCAGATATCCCCAGGCAGGGCAGGCATACTCCATGACGGGTCTAATCAGTGCCTGGTAGATCTGTATCCCGCAGCGCGATGATAAAGCAGAGTTTCTGTTTAGGATTGGGTACAGCATACCCATTCTACGCTCGGCCTTGGCTCTGATGTCTTCTGCGTGTTGCTTCCAGGTAAGCCGCTGATCCATGTTGACTCGGAGATAGCTACACCAAATAGGCTTAGGCGTAGCGGACATGGGTTCCGTCTTCTGTGAAAAACAATTGCCTGGGATTTTTCGGCGTTGATTTTTACACGCCATTTCCTGGCCCATTATTCAAGTTTGTCGAGTGCTTCTTGCAGGCGTCTCATAATTAATAGTATGCTCCAGGAAGACGTGAAGTACGCTGTGTCATCGGCGTACAGAGCGGAGTGGACTGATATAGGTCTGGGGATGTCGAATGTAAATATTATGTACAGTACTGAGCCCAGCACTGAACCTTGCGGGACTCCTGCTCGAATGCGTCTTCTTGTTGATCTGTCCTTCAACACCCTAACTGTAAATGATCTACGGCTTTTTATAAGTACAATATAAGGTCTGGGAATTCCTGCTTTGACCATTTTCAGCAAGAGGCCTTCGTGCCAGACTGAGTCAAAAGCTTTGGCTACATCCAGCAGTACCATACCACAGTATCTGCGCCGATTAAATGCGTCTGTTGGCTCTTCCGCATTAGTTGGTGGGTAGTGGAATGTCCCTTCCTGAAACCAAACTGCTCGGCTGGGATGATGTTAAGGCGTTGGATGTGGATCATGAGGCGGCTCAACAGCAATCTTTCAAAGACTTTTGATACAGCCGAAAGCAGTGATACTGGCCTATAGTTTTGTGGAAAAGTCGGGTCCTTCCCAGGCTTTAGGATGGGGACAATGTCCGCTTCCTTCCAGACTGATGGGTAAACCCTCCTGCGAATGATTTCATTAAAAATTTGTGGAAGCCGTTGGACGGCTGCACCTGGAAGCTGACTCAGAATTTTGTTGTTGATTGCGTCCATACCTGATGCCTTCCTTGGAGGTGATATTTTACACAAGTTGGCGATTTCAGTATCATAAATTTCCTCGATATCGTGCGTATTCCCCTCGTTGCTTGATAGAAATTGTCGCATTTGTCTGTTAACTCTTGCTATTTGGTCATCATCATACGGGTCTGCTACTGGACGAAAATTTTCGTCGTATATGTCTTCTATGGCATTGGCTTTTTCTTCATCGGCAAAAACTAATCCTTGTTGCCCGTGCAAGGCCGGTATTCGTAGTTTTGAACTAGTGAACTTCCTAGTTTCCGTCTTCTATTCGGAGCTGTGCAATGTGGTTGTCCCATTGCTTTCTTTTGTGGGCCTCTAGCTTAGCTTTAACCCTTCTCTCTAGTGTGTTGAGTAGGGTTTTATACGTTCTGTCTCGAGTCCTTTGCCAGTTCTTCCTGACGAGGTTTTTTCCCTTGATTAGTTCGAGGAGTTCTGAAGCTAGTTTTTTATCGTGGCATTTCTTTTTGATTGGAGCTACGTCATTTGCGGCTGCTAGTGTTGCTCTGGACCAGTCCGCAACTGCTTCCTCCAGGTCCTCGATACCATTATTTAGTTTCTCAGTCATTGTTGGTTGTAGGTCTTCGCGAAATTTGTCCCAGTCGGCTTTTCTGTAGTCTCTTCTGTCTTCATCCTCACTAACATAATCGGTGTCCCAGTCTATGATTACTGGATTATGGTCCGATGAGAGCTGGGCTACCGATTGCAGGGTAGGGAAGGCGGGGAGGCTCTTGGTTATGATGATGTCGAGCACGTCTGCGCGTTTCCGTTCCGAGGCGGGGAAGTGGGTGGGTTTATCAGGACCCCATACTGATAGCCCTAGTCGTATTGCTTCTCTTTGGAGTATTCTTCCACTGGTGTTAGCTGCTCTACTGTGCCACATATGGTGTTTGGCATTTAGGTCGCCCCCCATTATTACGCGTCTAGCGATGTTGCTTAACGTTGATATGTCCGCTGCTGCTAACGCTGAACCCGGAGGATGGTAGGCAGAGATGACACTTACTGGTCCCGTTGTAGTCGATATGACTATGGCTGCTGCTTCTATGCTGACAAAGGTTGGCAGTAATGAGGTCTGATGTTTAATGGATCGCCTAATGTATATGCAGACGCCTCCATGTGCGGTTTGTCTGTCACGTCGGTAAGTCGAGTTGTTTGGTACACTGACTCTGATTCCACGTTTTAGGTGAGTTTCGCAGACTAAGCATATGTCGACACCTTCTGTTGTGAGGAAGTTCTGGAATTCCAATCTATGTTTATAGACCCCGTTGGCATTCCAGACACAAATGCGGAGGCTATCTAGTTGTCTAGTGGCCATCCTGATTGTTTGTACTTGCTGTGGATTTCTCATTCTTCAGTAAGCAGATTATAGTAATAGGTAGTTGATGAACTAATTCAGCCAACCCCTGTACAGTTGTTGACAGCTTGTCAATATTTCGCACATGTCTTTGAGAGTGCTTCCTGTTTCTGGTGGTTCTGATGTGAGAGAAGAGCTGTCGTTTGCTGGTGGCTTTAGGCCGTTGCTTACAGTGTTGACTCCGTTGGTGTCGGTGCTTTGAGGCATTACTGGAGCTGCTTCTTTTGTAGATGAAGAATCTGACTCTTTGGTCTGCTTCTGTTGGGCGTTCTTCTTGTTGTTCTTCTGGTTTTCCCTTCCTGTGTGCTTGTCTCTGGCCTGCTTACATACTGAGCACCCTTTGTAGGACGCGACGTGTGGGCCCTTGCAGTTAGTGCAGGTGGGTTTCCCTTCGCCCCTTACCAATGTACACTCCTTTGAGGTGTGTTCTTTTCCGCACTTGATGCATGCCACAGGTAGCTGACAGTGCTTGCTAACATGCCCGTACGCCTGGCAACGAAAGCATTGAGGGGGTCCTTTGTCGGTCCTCTTCTTCTCGACACTGATTCTCATGTGTAGGAGGTATTCCAAGTCGACTATTGCTCTATTCTCTACCGTATCTTTCATAGTAACAGCAAACAGGGGCATTGGCCTCTTTGCTTCGTTTCTTGATGGATTGGATGGTGAGTCTAGTTGTATCACTGATTGTACCATGAAGCCAGATTCTGTCAGCGCGGCTTGTATGTCTGTGGACGGGAGCCAGATCGGTAATCCCCTGTTCACCCATTTAACTGTCTTTTCAGTGGTGAGAGGGAATGAGTAGTACGCTATTCCCTCCTCCTGTAGGCATGTGGTCATCTTCTTAAAGTCTTCTATGCATCTGACTTTGATCTGAATGCCGTCGATCAACGGCTTCAGGTCGAAAGGTGCTTCACAGACTTCTTCGAGTTTACTGTTTAATGTTGCAACATTTTCAGTTAACTTTGCGATTATTGGTGGGATCCGCCGACTATAGCTGCCTGTAGCTTCAGGCTGTGCTCCCTCTTCTTGGTCGTCCACCAGTGCGTGGAATCTTCCCGCTGTTGATTCTTGCGGTTGCGATTCGATCACCTGCCTTTGACGGGACATCCTCTTTGGTATCAGCCATTCACCATCTTCGTCGACGTTGCTTGCTGCGTCCTCACCAGTGCCAACTTTCTGGTTATGTGCAGTTGCCGGCTGGAACCTTGAGTTTCGATGGTTGAAGACCTTTGTTGGCTGGAGGCTGGGAGTTTCTTGGCTGCAGTCTGTTTGGCTGGTGGCCGAATCACAGGTATTGTGGTTTTTCTCTGGTTTACTATGCTGGGTGCGCTGGTTTGTTTCTTTTGGCTATCAGCCTTGATTCCATTGTTCTTCCAGCTGTCGCAAGGAGGACTCTTGGTTGATTCCTTACTTCTTGTTTTCTTTAAAGCCTGCGCTTGTACGGGCGGGCTGATGGCGGTGTCAGCGGTTCGCTTAGCAGTCACTGGAGCTGGTGCGCCTCTTCGTGCACCCTCCGAAAGTGCATCATTTCTGTTGACCAGCGGAGGTGTGTCATCTGCTGGGGAATTCATAGTCTCTTCCTCTTGTGTGTCGCTGTCCATACTGCGAGAGATAGCTCTGCTTATTAGAGTGGCAACGTTTGCTTTCGTTTCTGGTAGAGAAAAGGTCTTCCCGATTTCTTCCATATCCAGCTTAGTGCTCTCCCTGTAGAGCGAGAGGTCATTTTTTATTTCGTCTGGATCCATACCTTTTACATTGTTTCTATCCAGCGACAGCGCCCTGGAGTTGCAGTTCTAGTTTCTAGGTGATAATTCCCTGAAGTAGACAGATTGTGCAGAAACTCCTACGTGTTCTGCTTGGGAAGCTCCATTTTCATCTAGCCCGCTCTTTGTGGTTTTCATAATTTCGGCTGAATTTACCTCGAGGAGAGAGGCTGCGATTCTTTCTTGCTGTTCTGCTATATGGCAACTACCTGATGCCGACATGATGCCTCCTAGATTGGTGTGGAGGGGAACTCAGGAGTGCCGAAGGAGACACCTGTTGCCACCGTAAGGTATTCCCGTGTCTCTTTTCGGCCCTAGCACTGACATGCGCGGGTTACTGCACAGCGTACAGGCCCTGGCACGGTTTTACCCTAACCTCGGGGGACAGGGGAGGATGCCCCTCTAACAATCGGGTCTAGAATGGTGATGAACGAGCACAGAATCCTGCCGCACTGCTGTCTAGAAGTTCGATGGCTCCATATGAGGCTCGCACCCGAGTCGCCGATGGCCCGGCGTCTCCATTTAACGCAGCCCCGTCCATTCGCTACCGTCAACAGAGCAAATTTTGTCGTCAGCGGGAACGCGTCGCACGAGCGGGAGAGGATCCAACAGCAGAGAAGTATCAACGAGGCCACGCCCGCTCGCTAGGCCACGCCCAGCTCCGTTGCGGGCCTACCTCGTATTCGGCCATCTGCGCTCGCTAGGCCACTCCGAGCTCCGTTGCGGCCGTGCTAGTGAGCAGAGCAAATTTTGTCGTCAGAGTAGCGTCCCTCCACAGAGTTAGGGTATTACCGCCACACGGCCCACTCCCGTGCGGAGTGGAACCCCCTGGCGTGAGCATAGGATTGTATTATCACTGGAAACCCAGCGGTGTTAACAAAGTGATAAAACAACGTGCCCCCTAGAACTCATGCGCGGAACGCCAAGGCTACTCGGAAGCTAGGGATGGCGTCGGAAGTCACCGAGAGTCCAGCCTCGCCATCTGACAACCAAGATTCTCAAAGTGCATGGGAGACAGAAGACGAATCCAGTGAAATGGACAGCAATGACAAGTCGAATGCAAACTCGCCATCAACAGTGACATCCAGCAAAAAGCCTTTTACCGAAACATCTATCCAGAGACCAGTACCCGGCCCATCCAAAGAATGGCCACAGCTACAAAAACCCAAGCGTCCAGCGCGCCGAAATATGACAACTTGTAAGCAAATGACTCCAACTGCGGAAACCACAACAGCTAACCGGTTCACAGCACTTGCAGCTGAACAACCCGGGAACGTTGAGGACGAAATTAACAACGCAACAACAACCAAAGTGCAAAAAGAAATAAACCCAGCACCGCCCAAGGAGAGACTCCTACCTATCGTAGTAACAACGCCACTGAACTACGCACAGGTCGTAAAAAGACTGGCAAGCATGATGGAAAAAAACCCCGGTAGCCCGCACACGTGGTGAGACCACATGCTTCTACGCCGAGAACAACAAAGACTACAAAGTAATGAACAACTACTTCAAAAAAATCCAAGTACCACACTTCTCCCATCAACTTCCTGGTGAAAAACCCTTGCAAGTGGTGATAAAAGGGCTTCCAAGTGGAGTGACTGTAGTAGACATCACTGAGGATCTAATCACCAAAGGCTACGATGTAAAGTCCACCTACCAATCTCAGAAAAAGGACAAGGAAACAAAGAAACTCATACCCATGCCCATATTCTCTGTAACTCTTGAACCAAAGAGCAAATCTGATGAAGTCTACAATGAAAAATACCTGCTGCACACCAAGGTACAAATTGAAAGATACAAGCACGGGAATGGCCCCCCGCAATGTGCCAAGTGTCAAAGGCTAGGTCGCACCCGAAACTACTGCCACCTGGCACCCAGATGCGTAAAATACGCTGGGCCGCATGATACAAAAGAATGAAAACTAACGAAGGACCAACCAGCCTAATGTGCCAACTGCAACGGGGCACACCAAGCGTCCTATCGCGGTTGTGAAATATACCAGAAAGCACTAAAACCAATCAGACAACCCAAGAAAGACGGGGAAGGAGATCAAGGCAAAGAAACAAAAAAGCAGAAGAAACCTCATGAACAAAAACAGGGCCAAGACAAAATGGAAAAGAAACACAGACAGGGCCAAGAAAAAATGGAAAAGAAACACAGCGGGAAAGGAAAAACCAGCACGAAACAACATGAAACCACGCACGACAGGACCCAGAAACAGCCTAAACCAACAAATGCACACGCAGACTCAAGGAAAGGAAATGGGAATCCTGAACCAGGACATGAAAAGGAGAGCTGCAGCTACAAGGCCAACACGGGAAACAAGGAGAAACCAGATAGTCAGCCAGCCACAGAAAATGAAAACCAATTGCCCGAAACAACGCACGGAAAGAAACACTGCAGGCACAGGAACAAACCAGACACCAACCCAAAAAGCCACGACGGAAAATCCTTCCTCAAGAAAATGATGAAAATCATGTACAAGATCAATAAAGCAAAGGGGGACACAGAAAAGCTTTTTGCACTTATGAAAGGAGTATTGTCAATCCTTAAATAAATGGCGGGCATCCAGGTACGCCAAGCAGACTTCAACGCAGCAATTTGGAATGCCAACAATGTTAAGAACAAAAAACTGGAGTTAAAAGACTTCATATGGCGCAAAAAGCTTGACGCAGTGCTCCTAACGAAAACTTTCCTAAAGCCCAATGACAAATTTACCATCTCTGGCTTCCAAGTATATAGGAATGACAGGTTACGCCAACCTGGCGGAGGGACGGCGATTCTGATTAGGAAGAAGCTGGCACACCAGCACATTCAGACACCAAACTTGATCACCATGGAGGCCACAGCCATACGGATCCACACTGTTGAAGGCCTCATAGTGGTCATAGCTACCTACCTCTCACCTAACAGGCCCCTATATGAAGCTGACCTCGACTCATTGATGGCGACGGGAAGGAAGGTCATCATTGGCGGGGACCTAAATTCCAAACACCACTCCTGGAACACCAACGTGAAGGGGGAACGGCTCCTTGAACTTACAGGGAGGCGTAACATGCAGGTTATAGGTCCCAAAGCGGCCACCCACATCCCACATGACAGACGTTGAAGAGGTGACGTCCTCGACGTGGTCGTCGTCAAGGACATTGCCCGACGTATACAGCTCCACACTGTAAATGATCTGTCTTCCGACCACCAGCCAGTCCTCGTCAAACTCAGGAACTGGAGCACATCACTGCTTGCAGAGAAAAAGTCAAAACAGACGGACTGGGACTACTTCACCAGGATTGTGCACAACAAAATCAACCCTAACTTCAACATCACCTCAAATGACAGGATAGACCAGGCTATTCACCACTTCGATAGAGTGGTGATAGAGGCTGACAAACGGTCCTCCATAATAACTACTCACAGGCCAGCTGCTGACCCCGGACTACCACCCGATATTGAACAACTGCGGTACCTTAAAAACACCTCGAGGAAACAGTGGCAGAAATTCCGGGACCCACGGGACAAGCGACAGTACAGACAACTCACCAACGAACTAAGACAACGCCTGAAAGAATTGAACACAACCCAATGGGAAACAAAGATGGCACGCCTCACCTTCCAAAATAGGGACACCTGGCAATTGGTGCGTACCCTTAAGGAACCAAGGGAACCCAACACAGCAATCAATGGGCCTGCCGGACCGTGCTTTCTACCAGTGGCAAAGGCGGAAGTCGTGGCGGAACACTTTGCAGCGCAGCATGTTGAAGTAGAATGCAATCTATCGGAAACAGAAAAGCAGACGGCGGACAACATTCAACGGACAGCAGAAGAAATTCTAGCCGCACCGCCTGAGGATGAACCCGAACTTGCCACACCCGGGGAAGTACGATCCATAGTAAAAAAGCTGAGCACAAATAAATCACCAGGAGCAGACCGCATAACCAACATGCATCTGAAAAAATTACCAACAAAAGGACTAGTCCTCCTCACCAGAGTCTACAATGCATGTTTGCTCAAGCGATACTTCCCCGACAGCTGGAAAACAGCTAAGGTGACTGCCATTCCGAAACGTGGGAAGGACCAACGTCACCCGGCTAACTACAGGCCAATAAGCCTACTCCCCTCCACCTCTAAGGTACTAGAGAGGCTAGTACTTAAGCGAATGAACGCAAGCTTAGAGGCGGCAAAAACTATTCGCAAGGAGCAATTCGGCTTCCAAAGCCGAGTCGGTAGCACTAGCCAACTCCTCCGATTAACTGAAGACGTATCTTGGGGATTTAACATGAGCAACTCGACGGCCGCTGTGTTCTTAGACATTGAAAAGGCGTTCGACAAGGTGTGGCACGCCAACCTTATCACCAAGCTACGAACACAGACGACTATCCGTCACTGTTACGTTCAGTTAATCAGAAGCTACCTCACCAATTGACAATTCTCCGTAGCTATAAAAGGACAAAGATCTGGCCTACATCCAATCCCGGTGGGAATTCCACAAGGATCACCACTCGCACCAGTCCCTTTCAGTGGGTATGTCAACGACGCACCAGTAGCACCTCGGGTCAAAATGGCGAAATTTGCAGACGACACCACGGTATATGCCACTGGATGCAAACATGATGTTACCATCAACAGTCTACAACGGTGCCTCCATCTACTCGACAAGTGGTGTCGAATAAACAAAATTAAAGTAAACCCCACCAAATGTGTAGCGGTTTACTTCACAAAAAACGGCCAGCTCTAACCAAAAAACTGAAAATTATGGGCCAAGAACTTGAGTGGCAAAGACAAACAAAATATCTGGGCGTCACGCTAGACTCAAAACTCCTCTTCAAGGAACACATCATGGAAAGGAGAAGACAGGGCCTGGCTATCATACAAAAACTCTTTCCAATATTCAATAGTATGGAACTAACGACTGCAACAAAATTACCTATCTACAAAACTGTCATTCGCCCCTTCATCCTGTGCGGATGCCAGGTGTGGGGGACAGCAGCAAACTACAACCAGATCCACCTACAGAGACTCCAGAACAGGTGCCTAAGGACCATCCTTCACGCACCGAGACTCGCATTAACCGCATACATCCGCAATGAGACCGACACAGAGACCATCCGTACAGAAATCTTTCGCCAAACTGAAAAGTTTCACGAAAGAATAGATAAGTTTAAAGAAACCGATGAGAGGCTCCATACCATTGGCACCACAATTCCAAGGCACTGGCACTCCCACAGAGTACCATTAAGTATTATATATCAGCCGGAATAGCACTGATATGATTAAAAGAAAACTGTAGCGGTTTTTCACATAAGGTCGTCCTAGACGACCATAGCCATGTTTTCCCCTCAAAGCGCAAATAAAAAGAGTCCCCAAAACAACCTTATCCAAAAAAAAGACACATAGCAGTAGAGCTACCTAGGTAGCGGGACATGCACAAACACGCCGTTGAGGCAGAGACCAAAAAAAAAAAAAAATTTCGCTACAGCACAGCACAGCGTCATCGGTATGGCTTACGCCATTTTGTTTGATGCAGTACCAGGGTAACACCCTACGACTGCTGTCTGTATTGCTTTTTTTGAACTGTCTTTTTGTCCAAATCTTCAGTTGTTATGGTTGTCGGTAGTTGTCTTGAGTGGCATTAGGGCGGTAATCAGCTGCGTGAGCAATGTAACCACCACCGTGAGCTGGTCGCTGGATCCGGTACGGCAGTGGCAGCGGTCGGCAGGTCGACCTCCTCGGCGGCCGGGTGGCTGCCGACTGGACCCAGGAGCCGTCGTGGGCTGGTCTTGGCGACGCGCTGAGACTCCGGCCGAGTAACATCGTGCCGTAGCGGACGTCATATTGAGCCGCCAGCGAACGACACGACAGCGCCTGTTCAAGCTCAGGCGCACCAAGCATGTCGTCAGACGCTGCCAACAGGAAGACGGTGACCGCCAAGAGGAGAGTGGGCGGGAACCCGCCGCCAGAGACCCTCTCTCAAGCAGCTCTCGACGAGTTGATGGAGGAAGCTGTGCGGAAACCGGCGCCGCGACCAGTCGCCGCTGCTTTTGCTGATGGACCTGCAATTCCATTCCTGATGAGCTACAGCGGTAACATTTGCAGCCCCCCAACCCAGCTGCAAAAGGTCGCGGAGCTGCCTATCTTCTGTTGGCCTGTGGATGAAGGTGTGATGATCCACACTTCCAATAACCGGGACTTCTGCGCAGTGGTGAGGGCCCTCCCGGAAGGGGTCACCACCTGCAAAGGCTACATCCCAGACAGTGGAACGACCGTACTGGATGCCTCTGTGCAGACAGTGCGGAAGCCCAAAACCAAGTCGCCCCCCCCCCCCCCGCAAACTGAATCAGTGCTTCAAGTGTCAAAACTTCTGGCACTGTGCCAGCGAATGCGCCAACCAAGCTAGGTGCGTTCGTTGCGGGGGCGGCCATCGATTGGCGGACTGCAAACACGACCGCGACGATCCAGTCTGCTGCAACTGCGGCTCTAAG
>CM061919.1:66665501-66845926 GCA_031002005.1 Vandiemenella viatica
ACACTGGCGAGAAATTATTTTTCTAAAACTTTTTTTCAAAACCTTAAAATTTCTTCGGGTTCCAAACAAGGGTTATTTTACACACGAGCAGAAGGAGGAGGGGAAAAAAGGACAGAAGAATAAGCAACCTTCAATTATCTAATCACCGTACCGTGTAGATTTAGTGATCATTACGTGTTCCCGGTTTGCGAGAACCCCGTAGTCTTCGGAAATGACTGACTGCCCAGAAAGATACGACTGGCTAAGGCAAGCCTTGTTCTCCAAAGAATGACGTTTCCGTTCCCTGGGCGCATTGCATGCTGAGCTGGATAGGGGTTGAGACAAGCTGTAATTTGGAGGATCTTGTCTGGGTCTGCACGATCCGGAGCTGCGGTCCGTGACCCCACAAGTACAACAACCTACCGCAAGTCCAAATGGCGCAGCCCGTCTCATTCGGCTTACTGTGCCCAGTTTTAAGAATGTTCGAATCAAAATCTTAACTTGAAAGTGGGATATGCATTTAATCTAATATGCAGACGATTGAGGGGAATACTGAATATTAATAAAATACACATGAAGTGCAAATATCTCTGCAAATCATTCAATAAGAAACTCGACTGGAGACGACACGTTACACACATGCGGTTGAAGAGGATACGTATCAGAGAATTGAGGTAAAAAACGTTGGTAAGACCGTCGCTTGAATACGTGTGAAGTATAAGCCCCTGCTACGTGTATCAAATACAGGAACAGGAAGGGATGCAGAGGAGGACAGCTAGACTTAAATCGCAGAAGAACAGAGTCAATCACTGATGTGATAAGGGATTTGAGTTGAGAAAATGGAGAACATTCTGCAGATGAAATTAGTACTAAGAGTGCATATAAGGCATATATTTGTGATGAGACCTTGACGTATATTGGTAAAGAATTAGAAACAGTATTTGAAAAAAAAATTCTTTTGTAGTGAAGTGAGACAATGAATGGAATCAACGAAGGATATGCTTAGCGATCTACCTCAAAGACTAAAAAAAATTCAGACAAAAAGTGAGAAGAAATTAATTTAATTAAAAACGAAAGTCTTTTCTCTTATGACAAGAGACTTCAATTCCTCACAGCCTTCAACAATCTGCTTCTATTAATATTATATGACGGAAGTAACTAAAGATTGAAATAGTTTTTTGTATATTCTTAAGACCCAACTGTTATGATATACTGTCTGTTAAGTTGCGACCTTAGTAAGTTAGAAGAAAAGTTAGCTAGCTATCAAGGTTGGACCTCTTGCGTGCCCCAGTTTCTGAATATTCATTACGATGTTAATCAGCAAGGATAATATGTTACTGCTGGATTATACACACTTAACATTTATGATAACATGCTGTATCAGATGAAACTGTAATACAGTAACCAAGGGATAAAATTCACTTACACAATGGCAGTGGTAAGTATGCAACACTGATCTACAATTAATGAGGGATGAAGACAATTACGATCAGGATTAGAAATATAAAATCAGCATTATTGAGGAATACAGATGAGCAAAAGAGAGGAAAACGGTTTTAGTTAGGCTTTCCATTGCGATGTGGCACGTAAAGCATATAATTCAGCAAATGCGATCAGCATTCGAATCAGGAGGACAATATTATTAAGGGATGTGTCTATGGAGAGGAATGACAAAACAGGTGATCGGTTTTGTATGTTTTAAATTACAGCGGCTTCATTCTGAGATTTTTCCCCCCTGACGTTTGACCTGTATATGTAAGAGTTATAACCAAATCACTTGAGTCCGAAACTAAAGTTGAAGGATCCATTATTCTTATAATCACTATTCTTATAACAGTACATACGTATGTGAGTAATACCCATGTCTCTCCCAGTAGCTATATCAAATTTGTTATCAATCACAAAAATGCAACCGTTCCTTAACTGTAGGATTATTCGACATTAACAAAAACTCAAACGAATCCAAGGGTATTCTCGATTCAGAACATTTAATAACCCACAGTTACAGCAAAACGAAACTTTTTTTTTTTTTCAAACTACGTGTCGTGTTGGTTATGTGTATCGTAATGAGGTTTTTATCTATTTGGATAAAGGGGATCATAAACACGGAGAACCGGTAGTTCTGGACTCACGCATATTTTAGAAAGGCAATAAGTGCCTTCTGTAGCGAGGACAACGCATATGAGCAAATAGCAGCTATCATCAAGGATTCGTAACCAGTGTATCCATCACCCAACGAGCAACTTTCCAGAATTCCGATCGAAAAACTAAATTTTTTTGTAGAAGACTTATACACCATTTGACATAAAAGTGCGTCGCTTTAAATCAAACTCTTAAATTTTATGGTAGATTCTAATAATTTCACTTCTAATTTCAACAGATATTAATAGAAAATGGTGAGGAAGAGAAGAAACATAAAGATGAAAATACGAAGTAAACCAAGTAACGATCATTATACGTTATGTTATCATCCTCAAACCCCTGGCCGGGTCTTCTTAGAACAAACGAGTCTTCAACGTTTCCTGCACGTCTACCATCTCTCTTGTTTACTTTACTGTCAGCCAGTTTCCTTCTCTTTCTTCAACACACTTTTTAATACCTATTAACGATTTATACCTCGACCTTCCTCAAAGCCTCTTCCCTTTCAGCATCTTCCATGGTATCTTCTTCCCTTCATTCCGTTTAGATGACGACACCACACACTATTTTTGTTGTAACGAATCATCCTTGATAATCTCCCTGATTTTCTCACTACCAATTGGATCCCTACTCGTTACTCCTACTCTTCTCCTCTGAAACGTCAGTTTCACGGCTTGTAATCTACTTTTGTCCCTCTCTTCATCACCCATGTTTTTGTTCCACATGTCATAATTCGCACAAAGTAGGTTTTGTAGATTGCTTCCTTACACATTTGCGGCACATCGCAACTCCATACCAGAACTTTAATGTTCTCAGAAAAACCCATCCGCACATGTTTATCTTTTATCTATCTCCATCCTGTTTCTTGCGTCTTCTTCAATCCAGCTTTCAAAACATTTAAAACATTCCACTTTATTCATTTGTTTTCCTCCAAGCGATATGCCTGTGTCTGTCCTGCTCTTCTTTCTTGTTTCAATTACCACTTCACTATTTCTTGCAGAGAACATCACGCCGTACGACACACGAAATGTATGGGGATAAAAATATAGGCCTAATTATAATTTCATAAAAACGATTTATTCCCTGAAAGGACATGTATCACAAAGCAGTGTTTCATTGTTCAACAATCGGAGAAATAGGATGGAAGCGGCCCCGACGTAACACTGGGCAGACCACCGACTTCTAGAAACTGAATACGAAGCTCTTCCTCTACGAATCTCATTGTGTTTGATGTAGTTTAAGAGATTTTATATTAAGTCGTCATCAGTGTCCTAACATTAAACAACACCAAAAATAAGTTTAACTTACCCCAAAATCAGAATAGAAATCGTGCACGTATGACTTGAGAGTTTAATCATACTGGCAATAAAAAAATCTGGGTGAGTGTGAATCGAGCCTCGCCTAATAAGGATTCTGTACCATAATGAGCTTCGCAAATATCTCATATTTCAAGTTCTTAGTTACCAGCGTTTTTAAAATAGTCCAACACTGACAACTTTGACGGCCGCATACGTCAGATTTTAGAGCTAAATAAGCACTGAAAATAAATTTTGTCCTCTAAGATGACGAGGTTTATGCATCCTTACATCCACAAGCTAGTTAAGAATTTTTTTTTTGTTCAAACCCTTTACTTGTACAGGACCTTCATAAATCTTACAAAGTTTTAAATATGATGGTTTAAATGTATACAGTACAAAATACGCAAATTTTGAAGTCTGTAACAGACGGGCAAACAGAGCAGCGACAACAGTATAACTCAAGCTTTGCTTCAAGTTCGGAACACTAAAGTTTGACAACTACTGAAGCACATTGCTGCCACAACACAAACTCCACTGCTGTTATAACAGTTAGTTAGCGCTTCATAGGCCCGTGTTCGGAGGCAGGAAGGAGTGAGTGACTTTTAAACACCTGTCGCGCTAAATTTCACGGTTAGTCCGAATCTAGCCCCGATGTGAAGCTGCGAGGTGATAGCTGGCGCGTGCACGCGGCTAGCCAACCAGCCTTCGCAGTGGCAGTAACTGGGTCGGTCGGCGTCCAAGGCGAACGGGAGTGGCTGCGCACGCGGTCGCTACGGAGACAGGTGCCCCACACAACACCACACGCACTACAGTGATCGTGACTGGAGCGCTCTGTTCCGGACAGGCCAACTGGGTAAAACACCGTCAGGTTCAACATTAAAACGTAGCGAGATACCTCATTATATCATATCAAACCCTTTTTCTTTGCCAGAACAGATTAGTATAGTGGAGAACTGTGAGGCACCTCTATACTAGACACCAGTAGTCCATAACTTAGGTCTGGAATCGTCATCAGGCAGTTCTAGCAATCAATGGGTCGAATGCTGGGCTGACCGAATCAATACCAGAAATTCATATTTGACTAAAGAAGATTTTACACAATTGGCAGATTCCGACAACGACTTTATTTTCCTTAGTGTTTTAATTTTGTCAGAGAAGGGGGATGGAAGAGAACAGCTCCGCTGCGGCGTTCCCCGTGGAATGAGCTAGTTCGCCACGGTCAAGATTGCAAGAGGAAAAATATTAAAGCCCCTCCGGGATAGAAATTTCAATATTTGGAGATGAGAAAGCAGAATATACTTGATCGAACTAGACCTCTTCGCCAAAAGGTTCAATTTTTAGGTGGCAAAATCACAAACTTGATAATAAACTACGTTGGCAGCGTAAAAGGTAGTACAGTGACTTACCGTTCCAGGGGTCATCATAACGAGCCTGGGAGTTCTAAATTAAATTTTGTGTTCGTCTTGTTTTGTCCATATTGCACAAATAATAACAAATCATTTCCCAATAATATATAAGATAATTCAAACTACAAAAGCTGTGATAACTGTGTTCTTTTTTAGTCAAAAGCAGTTTATAAAAACTTCTTGCAAACACCAACGGCCTGATAGTGGACGGGGACCGCACCCTCCTGAACGCCATGTGCGAACAGTTAACCACTGTCCCAGCAGGTTAGATTTCATCAATACCTTCTCCAATGTCCATCTCCTAACGAAGCCTAAGAATGTCCTAAAACAAGTAAAATTCCTCTTTACCACGAGATTATTACACTAATGCACAAATCTTAGCATGTATTCAAAACTGCTGGGACATTTAATCCTAAAAATAAACATCCGAAAGGGTATGTGTAGTAAAATTACTTCACGAGATCGAGCCTTCTTACCATTATTTACATATGAATTATCTTATATCAAAACGACTAAAATCAATCACGAGCTAACGCAACAATTTGTTTAAGCCTCCTCGTAACTGATGGAAGTGAACATAAAAAGAATCAGTTAAAAAACCGGCACCGATTCTTCCGAAACGCTGAACGCACGCTTGCATAGGTAATTATTGTAATATTTTAGGAGGCAATATGTGGCCATAAGTAAATCTTCAGGAATCGGCACAAGGAGCTCAGATTACATTAGAAAGGACAAGTCAGCAAAGTAACCTCAAAGAACGTAGATAGTTTTAAGCTGATTACCTTCGAGTCTACAAATTTGCTTTTAATGGCCTATTTATCCTTGGAGGATAATTAGCAGAGGAACATATATCTGACGTTAAAATTTTTCTAATCAAGGCCTTCTACTCAAAAGATGTTTACAAAGCTGACATATATACGCAGACAGCAGTGCGATTTAGTAACGTGAGGATCTACTCCAATAAAAGCAAGGTAAGTACGTAAGTATTACCTCTCTTTAAAACAAACGGACACGCGAGGAAGTCCTCAGAAGATTCTCCAAC
The DNA here is from genome assembly GCA_031002005.1 of Vandiemenella viatica. Classification (NCBI taxonomy): domain Eukaryota; kingdom Metazoa; phylum Arthropoda; class Insecta; order Orthoptera; family Morabidae; genus Vandiemenella; species Vandiemenella viatica. Next base: position 66,671,366 of record CM061919.1, read on the forward strand.
TATAGTAGTAAGGCGGTAGCTATTTTCATTCGAAATGAAAAATTGCTCAATCTTTCAAAGAATCTAAAACCTGCGTTTATTATCATACAAATCCCAGTAACTACTACCATTTAACTGCAAGGACATCAGGTTTTCAAGTGTGTGTTAAAGTCACAAATCTGTAATCACTGAAACTGGATAGTTTTCGGTACCACTTAGTTCCCTGGACTGTGTTACCCTCATTTCTTATTGCATTAAACTTAATACTGCGCTTTCGATTGTGGAAGCACCTAAAAGTTCAGAATACAGCGTTTCATATACTATTCTGCAATAAGTAATTGAAAAATCTGGCAATACAGAACTTATCAGAGAACAATGATGAGTGTACTGATGGCAAGATCAATTGTGAGATCTTCAAAAACCTATTATTTAGGTAACATAGTCATCTAGTGGTTGCTTTAGTGTTTTAGTTCATACAGTGTCATACAAAGAAATGAAAAAAATAAAATTAATTGAAAAATGTGGAAATAGTGTATCTCGCCATTTTTATTAAAAAAAAATAGGTCTTCGCGACCCTTCAACGATGAAGTCAATAAAAACCGACGAGGATAATGGCTAAGGAATGGACAGGAAATAGGGAATGATCTCTTGAAGGAACTATCCCGGCATTCGTTCTGTGTTATTTCTGAGAAACCTTAATCTAAATGGTAGCGGAGAAAAAGAAGATGATCTGTATATAGGACAACCTGCGTTTAGGAGATGAATTGGCAGATTTAAACTCAAAGTGGAACGACAAAATGAAATTACCTCTGAATTGCGAAGTTTTATAAGCGAAGAAAGAATTAAAACACTAAACTGAAATATAAAAGCAACAGAAACGAGAAAGAAACAGAAAATTTTCACGTAAGGGTCATTCCTATACTTCAAAACTAGCGTAACACCAACTTGACATCACAAGCTCCAATATCATCAGCCTGGAAAATAAGTAGAAAAATACAAAGGATTTCGTAGTGATATAACAATAAAATCAATTTGAATTTAGGAAATATTGGCTTACGAGAAGTGGCTCTCGCGTAATCAAGAATATTAAAAGAAGGGATCAGGGATATTCGTCATGCCTTTAGGGAATTTTGAAAAATATTTTGATTATATGTTCGAAAAGTTGGCCTAAAATACATCAGGAGTCGAGGCTATAGTTTTTAATGACAGTTAATTCTGACTGTACGGCGTTATGGGGGGGGGGGGGAGGGTAAGCGCTGGTCAAATGTATCCGGGCCCGCCGTAAGGGCCCCCACTCGAAAAGTTGTAGAGCTAAAAATAAAAAAGTTGCCATTTGGTCAGAGGGGGACTGATGAAATCACCAAGGGCTCCCCAACTGATTCCCCAGGGTTACAAAATCCTAGCGCCGGCCCTGCTGTAAGGAAGCAATCAAAGAAATGAAATTTCATTGCAGAAACAAATCCAAGAAAAAAAGGATTAGTATTCTGCGATCTGCTCAAGATAATGGGATACTTGCAGATAAGATCAGCATGCAACTCAGCTGGCTTTTTTGGATTCTTTCACAACTGATAGTTAATCATAATATTACAAAATTGCATAAACAGGTTATTACGACTAGTTTGGGTCGCCACTGAAGATTAACTTCGGAAAATAGTGTTTCAATCAAATAAAAAGATTGATCCATAAATAAAAGTTTGAAACAGGTGATGGCACAACAATTTTAATAGCACTTGGTCAAAAAAAATACACGTCTAGAGGCCTTGAATATTGCAGATTCTAAGACTAAAAGCAGTTCTTAAGAGCTGGAGCAACACATTCACTCATATAACTCTTATACAGTTCTTACCGATCGAATTTGCCTAGTCTCGAGATGTGATCCCTTCTTATACACTACTGTTTGTAAAAATTGCAACACCAAGAAGGAGACATGTGTTTACAATGAAATTTACTCCACAGATTAGGGACATGACAGTACACAAATGATTAGATTACAGAACTGTACAAGTACTTCGACCATGAGAATTGGGTAGTTGACTAAATTTGAAAAATAGGTTAATACTTCACCTTATTATCTATTTTACTCAAAAAACATCTTATTTTGTAAAGAATCGAACATTTACATTATGTATTTTGCATTTGTAAAAGCGAATTTAAATTTAGCTCAAAAACGCTCTAGACTGTCATGGCGTCTTGGATGACGTCATAGCGTCTGATATGAATGTAAACAGTCGTGTACGTATATGGCAGGTATAGATTTTCTTTAGTTAAACATGAGTTCCTCGTTTTATAAGTACTGTGTAGTGCCGAAGTGTAGAAGCACAACAATAAAAACACCAGATAAGTTATTTATATATGTTCCAAACAATGAAAAAATACGGAGAAAGTGGTTAAAACTTGCAAGGAGGGAGGATGCTCACAGTTTACCTGCAGACAGAAGTATCTATTTTTGTGAAGACCATTTTGATGTAAGTGTTTGTGCATAATATATTTCTAAATCCAAAGCAAAAATGATGAATTTTGCAGAACCACTACTTTTCAAGTAATGATAATGGAATAAGGCATGAGTTGAGTTTGTTTTGGTTTTATGTGATAAAATCTTTCTTTAGTGCTATTTTTCATAGAATAAACATCATTAAGTGGCACCGCAATCTGGTGATAGATTCTTAAGCAGCTTGACGAAACAATTCGAAAATAAAGAATAATTGTTTTTAATTTCTCTCTTGGTTCTCGAGATATCGTAACTGAATGATGATGATGTTAAGCTGATATGAAGCTTACTTGGGAACCATCAGACCTGTTCCGAACGGATTTCGATCCCCCGAGTATATGTTGAAGGGTAATAACTCCATATGTCGGTATTATAATAATTTCTTCAAAATGAGTCCTAGGTAATGAGATATTAACGCGCAAAAATTTGTGAATATTGTTTAAATTTTATAATTTTAGCGTATTGTTTCGCAGTTTCAGCGTGGCGTATCGGTCGCATGGCGTATCGGTCGCGTGCTTGCTTAGCATTTTGCGAACCCGTGTTCAAATCCCCATACTGGAAAATATTTTTATTTCTTTTTTATATGCAGAAATCATTAAGCATTGATTTTATTTCATTTACGAATTTTTATTATGTGAAATAACTTTTAAAACAAAATATTACAGAATATACAGTCCCAACTTTTTTTTTATATATAATCATTATTTCATTGTTGATTGTTGATTTTTTTTCTTTTTTATGAAACAGGTATATTTCATGTTCTACAAAGGAAATGGAACTTTAACAGAATATCTCTTTTATGGTCGTAGCATTGTAATAAAAATTGGTTATTTTATCTATTGTAAGTAATTACATTACTGTAAGTAATTATATTATTGTAAATAATGTTTTAATAGTTATTTCGCATAATAAAAATTCGTAAATGAATTTTAAATGAAATAAAATCAATGCTCAATGATTACTGCATATAAAAAAAGAAATAAAAATATTTGCTAGTATGGGGATTTGAACCCGGGTTCGCAAAATGGGAAGCAAGAGCACTACCGATACGCCACGCTGAAACTACAAACAATATGTTAAAATTATAATATTTAAACACATATTTACAAATGTTTGCGCGTTAATTTCTCGATACGTAGGTCTCATTTTGAAGAAATAATTGTAACAGAGACATATGGAGTTATTCCCTTCAACATATACTCGGGGGATCGAAATCCGTTCTGAGCACGTCTGATGGTCTCCAAGTTAGAGCAGTCTGGAAACTGGCAGTGCCACACCTTTAAAATTTACCACACCTGTTTTTGAGGATATATTTTTCTAGAAAAGGTTTATATATATATATGTATATATATATATATGTATATATATATATATGTATATATATATATATATATGTATATATATATATATATAAAAAGAAACATATCTTAGGCGTGATGCAGCTGAAAAGTTAAGACACGGCACAGAAATAATAGTACCGAACAAAGAACTATAACTCATTTTTAACGTGCTATATCTCGAAAACGAAGCAAGATATCAAAAAACATTATTCTTTATTTACGATTTGTTTCGTCGAATTCTACAAGAATTCGTTATCAGATTGCGACGTCACGGTAATTATAGAACTCCCTAACAGTTGCTTATACTTCGCAAAAGTAACATCAAAACCATATCAATTAACTTATAAACGTACGTCTAAGCAATAGATTATTGTTTACGAAACTGATTTCAGCTTATAATATATATTTGACACTTGTATATATTTACGTGGAAGTTTTTACATTGCGGAATTCCGACGAGCAGAAGTCTATGTTTGAGGCGAAAAATCTTCCAACGGCTACGGCGTCAATTTTGGGCAAATTACAACTGGTTGCTTTGCTAAAACCTTGTTCCATAATGAATTAGACTTCTCTTTCGCGAAATAATTAACAATAACTAAATTAGCAACACAGAAGTTGCTACAAACGAAAAATTTACTACGCAAGGTGTTCTATTACATGTAAATGTCAACCACTTCTGTGGCGCAAGGGACGCTATGACGTAATGCTTTCTCATTGGCGTTCGCGGTCACGTGTCACTATGGCTGATTTTGTCGATTTTATTTTCTATAAATAATTATAATCTTTATCTTTTATATTAAATAAGGTTGTTTTTTGTTATCTCCTTAGCATGATTAATCATTAAAAACTACTATACGCCCGATTTATTCTTAGTGGAAACAAGCCAATTCAGTACGGTGTGAAACCGCCATGTGAATTAATCAGAGCCTCTTGAAGTCGTGGTATGGAATCAAAGAGCCAAGAAACACACTGTCAAGCGGCTTTCACCAGTCCGGCCTCAGCAGATGGCGTCAATCCGTCGGCACATATACGTCCACACCCATTGCAGTGTCCCAACGTCGAGCCGCCACTATGAATGAAGCTGTTCTGTCGGTTATTGCCACGAGGACAAGATGGTGGTCATCCTGTGCTATGGTCCAATACCCAACCCTCTTCTACCCACTGATTACACAAATGGACCACTGTCATAGCAGCGTGCCCTGTACGACTCACAGAACGACAAACCCGTTTCTCGGACACCAATTATTCCGCCACGTTGGAACTCGCTCAAATGCTGGTATTGCGCTCTTAGACATCGACGAGTCATACTGGCACTTGTTTGCACGCTTGCACTTCGTTTAACGGCTCTGTACCGAATGAGCGTGGCGCAACATTGATCCGTTCGGTCACACAAAAGATGACGCTGCAGGGCCATCTCTCTGCAATCTTAATCATTTATTATGGTTTTAGTGTTCTAATTTTCACAAACAGTAGTATACATCACTCTGCGGAAACCTAATATGATATTCCCCGTAGTGAAATCGTCGCGGAAAGTACTAACGAATCTTGGTATTAAAATGGCTTCTTCTTACTGTCACCAAGTGAACCATAGGCGCACATACTTTCTGCTAAATCGCTGTCTTCAGACTATTTGACGTTTCGTTACATCGCGAACCCGTGCCATACTTCCTCTAACTGAACCAGTAGATCAGAAATGACTGCCAATGGCAAGTACTAATATAATAATAACTGTACAATAAACTCGCCAGTGTGACTGCACGCTAAGACGCCACAAAACTGGAGCGCGGAGATACAACGACACCATGTTCCGAGTCCTGGATCATGCGTACTAACAGTTCCGATTGCGGTAAACCGCACTTGCCTAGGCTTGAACGATCCCCAATATCCGCCTCGTAAACAATACATTTTATAAACAAAAATACAACTATAATACAGAACGCAATTTTCACAGATATATGGCTACACCGTCATGGTAGGGGTCTCCTAAGCATCCCTTACACGTTTGGTTTTAAATCAACTACATATGCAGAAACGTAGTCTACAGTGGCTGTAACGGGAGAAAAAAAAGCTGAATAATGAATAACTATTACAATACTCTGTAGATATTAAAGTAACTGAACGTATATGTACGGTGGTATACCCTCAATAAACAAACTATATAGAAGTGGCTATCCTCGTTCCCAAGCTACACTAAACATCTCCCTCAGCCAACAGAATCAACACCAATGTCACGCCACTTTGCAACACCCTATATGTATTGATTTCTTTAAAAAAAACTAAAAAAAAAAAATTACCAGGAAATTCAAATGAAGTATTTATCATGAAATGAAACAATTTCAAATAAAGTGAAAGTATTCCCTCAAAATTCAAGAAATAATTAAGTAAAGCTATTAATTTTAAACTTTGTCTTAGTTAAACACGGATTATTTGAGATCTGTGTTAATGTCTAATATATGATTGAAGAGACATAAACTTGCTGAAAGGTATGAATAAGCACAACATGTAATGAACTGCAATACCAATGAGAACAATAACGAAAAACTTTATCCCTAGAAGAGGATGTTGGAAATTAAATGGGTAGATGAGGTACGAGATGAAAACGTTATTAAAATGATGAATGAAGAAAATTATTTAATAAATTCTTTCAAAACACGAGACTGGAGTTATAGTTACATCCTGATAGATACGGAACCAGTACAGTACAGAGATAAGGCATCTGAAAGGAAGAATTCTGACAGAAGATTACAATATTTGAAGCAGACCACCGAGGACGAATGTTATGCGTAACTGGATACGAAAAAATTAAAACAAAATAGTAGGAGGATAAAATCAAACAAGTAGAGATATTTTCGAGTGGAAACCTCTAAACTTTAAATGTTCTTAAGATACGCAACTTCCTAATAACTTTTATAACTACTTTCACGCCGGAATCCACTCATTATTGTTGAAACTTCCTCGCTAAAAGTCAACATGCCTGAACTAAAAGAAGGCAGCCGCTAATGTTTCGTTTAAAAATTATGTACAGCGTTCTTCCTCCTTCATGATATCGCTATCTTAGGAGGCGTCCATTAATTACGTGAGGTGAAATAGTGGGGGAGGGTCCGACAAAATCTTACCAAATCTCACCGAAGGAGAGGAGAGGGGAGAGGGGGGGGGTCGACGGAAATCTCATGTGAGGTTTTGAAATTCTTGCAGGACAGTAGCGCTAAAAACAAAGTATCAAAAAGCTACGACGTCGATTGACAGGGGGGGGGGGGGGTCCCCTTCAAAAATCTCACGCTATGTTAGATCTCACCAGACATCTCACGTCATTAATGGACGCTCCCCTTACATTAGCAAATACAAACTGTTTTTCTTACCGAATCTATGGCGCGAAAGTTTGTAGGAGTAAATAGGGATTTCATCATTTTACGTCAGCAAATGGTTTACTCTACTTTTATATCGTAATGCAGGATGACTAACTCGTTGATGTGAAGCCTCACTTTTTCCCCTCATTACACGCTTCTAATGCACCGAAGCTTATCAGGAGTCTTGTTTGACGTGGAAAGGAACTCGTTAAATGTGTTTGCATGATTCAGCACTTCTGAAATCACCAACCACATTCGCCTTACACGGGACTGTAGCCACCCTCCAGTTTCGTCCAGCTTGTTAAAAACGAACGAAGTACAGCGGGAACGAACTCCAATATTGGAGCCGATACACAGGAAATAATAATTACTGGTTTGGAGACTTTCCACAGTGACCTAGGGAATTTTAGGATGCTACCTAATTTTCGCCTATGAAACTATATAAAAATAAAATAACATAAATCACAATCGCACAAAGCTTATGTTTTGCTGACATATGGTGACACTTAATAATCTCCCTTCGGTTCTTCAAATCGCTATAAAGCCCAGTAAATCGTGCGCAGCTATAATGCATCTACTGCATTCTGTCGTATTTGCTGCACTTTTTTCGCGTCCTATCTACTGTGAAAAAAATTCACATAGTTGGGCGAGCCACCAATACGTCAGCATTATATACAACATTCACGTGAGGCGTTTACTTTCTGTGACATTTACAGTGTTCGCATCCGTATATAATAGTTTGTAAGATGTACAGTATGACTGTTAAACTGAATTGTTACAAACTACTGCCATCTTAATCATGTTAATCACTTTGTAGCAAATCAGAAAACTCCCGGTTTAAGAATGGTGTTAAGTGTTGTGAAAGTGTGTTGTATGTTCGAGGATTGGCAGACCTGCAGCACAAGGAGTCGTAATAATAATGTATTTGTAGAGCGTGGGAGTAAAAGAGAAGTAGATGGCTTGAAAGAGGGAGAGGGCGTTATTATTGAGTAACCCGTTTTAGTTTGAAAGAAAAGCTACAAAAAGTAAAATGTGTGTGGCAAGTTTTGAAGGAATTTATAAGAAAGGACAGTTTTAACAATTTGCAGAGTGCCCTAAAGTAGCATACAATTTCGTGACGGAAAGATAGTGATTACGAATGTTGAATGGACCGGTGGTTGTGTTAGAATGATTTAAAGTGTATCTAGAAAGCCTATCTAATGGTCAGTAACTATCTTTAATTGATGATATTGAAGGATGACTTATGTCTTTAACTGTATGTGTTTTACCTACCAATTTTTTTGTTTTTAGAACAAAATCAGAGTTATTAGCTATCATCTGATGCTGGCTGAATGCAGTTCTACGACACTAAGCTAAATCACAAAAAATTCCTAATTAATGACCTGTTAAAAAACCTCGAAAGCTTCAATTGATCGTTGTTTCGTATTCGAGCCTCTCCACTGATCACGTCATATGCTGAACCAAATCCTCTCTACAAGACCTTCCACTCAAAAATGAAGTGACTGCTGTTTTCATTATTTCAGACACTTCATGGGATTGGGTCATACCTAATGACCACAAAGTTGACATAAGCCACATTAGAAGTAGTGCAATTGTGCCTTGGTTGCCTGTGCTATCAGTATCACCTACCTCAAACATTACACAATGGTAACAGCCCACAAGGTACGTCCAATTGATATCGAGTGTGAATTCGATAGCTCCAATGAAAAGTTAAAAATTTTGACTATAGTATGAAGAAGCGTGAAGAAAGGCCACGTGCGGTGGACAGAGAGCAAATCCACTGCAGCAAACGAACGAATGATCGCTATGGAGGGTCGTTGCCCCCGAGCTCATAAGACTGTTAAACAGGGTGTACAGTGCAGTAATCTTGTAGCACTGTAGGCATGATTCGTTTTCTTACGATGGCGAATGGGCCGTGATTAGCTGCACGGGCTGTTTCCAAAGCGTTATATTGATTACAGCCCAATAAACATGTTTATTGGTAGTGGGCGGACGAGTTCTACTCTGACCTCCGCGAAGGTGAGATGAGTTCTTGACAACACTTGGATAAAATGTTTTTAAACACAGTTATCATTTTCATTTCGAAATGAAGAGCGCGAAAATAATGCTAACCAACCAGCAAACAATATTTTACTGCGATTACGGATTTGTAACGCGTCAACCGCAGTGTCACTAGTGCCTTAATCGGAAGAAAAAGGAAGGTAATCGGCCATGGAATAGTATGAAGTAACCATCCCCAGCATTCACGTGGTATCCATGAAAAATCAAAATTTGGACGGTTGGACCGAGAACTAATCCATCGTTCAACACAATTACAAGTTTGATCGTTACCACTCGCAGGTCCTGGTAATGTGAGAGCTCTCATTGCAAGGATCACCGGTTCGACGGTGGAGGATTTAATTTAGTGTTGTGTTCCCTCATGCGCTGTCCTTCCTACAGCGCAAGTGATAGCTGCATGGCTGACATCAAAAACATTTTTTTTATAAAAGTCAGTTAACGCTCACCCATCACAGTTAGTAGTACAAGTCACCAATACTGTTTCATGCGAGCTGCAAATATAGACCTATCATTCGTAAGTATATCATTTAATGGCGACTGAGCCTTTAAAATCCAGGACTACCTGGTAAAGTCGGGATGCCAAGAAGAATGTGAATATTCAGCAGACTAGTTCAAGCCACCTACTGCTATTTTCTAGCCTCGAAGACAAGTGCGCTAACAAAGGGGTAGTTTTTACACTGGCGGAAATTAAAATCCCAACTCCCAGACAGGTATGGTGGAATTTTAGGAACCTTTGGGGATATATCCAAGTCATACCCAGAAGACATGAAAACAAATTGAAATCGATCAGGCTATGTTTATTAAATTTACATACAATTGCCAGTATGAAGTGTGCCCACCTTGGGCACCTAATACATACGTGGATCCTTGCCGGAATTGACTCAATAAGTGTTCGGATGTCTTCTTGGGATATATCTCTTTATGCCTGCATGTCTTGTACATTCAGTTGTTACACAGCTTGTGCTAGGTGACCATGTGAGCTAATGCTTTTACTCCTGGCATCCCAGACATGCTCTATTGGGGACAAATCTGGGGACTGTGCGGTCCAAATTGTGATCGTAACCTCTTGCAAGGCTTGCGTTGCGATGGCCGTAGTATGAGGACGGGCATCATCCTGTTGGAAGAGGCGATTTGGATGGTGAACATGAAGGGTATCCAATAGGGTGCAGTACTCCGTCCACTCTGTCATTGTGCTTTCAATAACAACCAACACAGTCCTGCTGTCGAAACTAATTGCCGCCAAACCACGACACCAGTGGCTGCACCTATTTGACGTTCTAAAATCACAGCAGCCTAAGCCATTTCTCCACCACGCCTGCGAACATGTTCTCGATTATCATTTTGTCACATACAGAATCTAGACTCGTCTCTAAACACAAATGTACGCTATTCACATTTCTATTTGCGTTTTGCATTACACCAGGGTAATGAAACACATTGCATAGGGATCGGAGTGTGTAACCAAGCTTTAAGTAATTGATTTACAATTGTCTGGGGGATGCCTCTGTAAGCACTGCAATCACCCGTCTGTCAGTAACAGCCACCCACACAATTTGGCGGTCTTCACGTTGTCCGTCTGTATGGACCTGTGCCTGCTCTAGGAGCATTAGAGCCTTCTTTCATCCACTGTGTAACAAGTGTTTATAATGACATTGCACTACGGCCAATCCCTCGGGAGATTTTGCGATATGATACACCTATTTCAAACACGCCAATTCTCCGACCTCTCTCACAGTTAGACATTTGGCTGTAGAGGGTCGTCACTCTTCGCCTTGGAATACTTGGTCAACATGAATTTTGTGGACAAAAAAGTGTCATGTTACACCACACTGTTCACCACTTACACGCTACAAAACATAAAAATTTTGCATAGTAAATACCCCTGTATTCTCTTAGTATTACATGAAGGCTTTCAATTTTTAGTCATTTAACACTCTTCATATGGGGATACTTTGGGCCAAATTTCATTAATTTTTAACGACTCCGTTTGCGTGTCTGGATTTTAATTTCCGCCTGTTTATATGAACACTAAATAACCAAAAAAATACTACAAAAACTATATAAATAACTAATTAAAGGCAATAGCTACAAGATCCGAGGAACATTCGCCTGCTGCAGTGGACACTGCCTTCTTGTTTGCTGGTAGGCAAAGTCACTCGCGATCGTAGCATTTCTTAAACTACACGTGGAAGCTGTGCAGCAGCGACACATACAACAAGTCTGCTTGTAGTATCTCTTGGGTTACAAGTGAAATGTCGTAACAAACACGTCGCGGAAACAGCTCTTCGCAGAGTTTCGTGATTGTTAGCAACCAACCATTTGCTACTAGAGACTGGGAAGGACATGGATCAAGGAATGGGAAGGAATCCGGCCATGGAATTCTGAAGGCATCATCTCGACATTCGCCTGGAGTGATTTTAGAAATCCATGGAACCTGAAATCAGGATAGCTGGACAAGGATTTGAGCCTGCGTCCTCCAGATTGCCAGGTTCCAGCGTTAGGGCTCACCCACGAGACTGTGTGAAAGTATTAGCAAGGCAAAATATGATAGCCTGTCAGAAAACTTATTGCTCTTGGGGTCATACATCACAAGAAGCGTGGAATGTACACAGAAATAGCTAACAGCATGAAGAGGCATCATCGATTTCTAGAAACGTGGAAGCAAATAATCATAGCTGTTGTACGGTATTACTGTAAAATCTAACCATGTTAAACAACTTCTTAAAGCGTTTCGAAATGTCAAAGTGAAAATATATTAGTTTACACGAATGCCGCATGCATTACTACATTCCTGGAATGCTTAACAATATTGTCTAAACATTATAAATTTCCATCAAAGTCTCCCGCTATAAACGAAACACAATATTTTTCACTTAGATTTTTTTTTAAAAAAGGTTATAATATGTACAGTATTCAGGTGGCTATATTAATACTTAAAAGGTGAAAAGGAGGTGACTGAAGGTTATTATTCCATCCCCTCTGAAATTCAATGTGTACAAAAATCAGTCAAGGAACGGAAAATCTGTGTGCTGTGATCTTATGTGGCATTGTTGCTTTCGTCGATGAAAGTGGAGATATAACTGAGAGGTATGAAAAAAATACCGCGAGAGGAATTTGGTCTTGATCACGCCAGAGCAACGCAACGATAATCAAGTGCAGCAGAGACCAGGACAACAGTAGACTAAACATAAAAACAGAATCAGATGTAGTAAAAGTACATCAATTCTCCTATTTAGAAATTAAAATTACAAGTGATGGCCACTGCAACAACAATCTCAAAAGCAGAGCAGTCTTAATAAATAAAATGCATCAACTAACCACATATGCCAAAAAATTTTTTTTAACTGAACACATGTAGCGTGAGGCTTTATGGTAGTACCAAGAAGACGTGAAATTGAAGAATATTAGGGACTTAGTGCTAGGTTGGTGTTTTAAAAATGAAGACGACGTAATTAGAGTGCAGAGAGCAATGTAATGAGAAATGGTTTTAGCGCAGAATATAAACCGTAAACCTGGATTGACGAATCGTGGATCGAAGTGCGTCCTCCAGAATGTAGTGCAGATTTTAGCACGCTGGCCTCGCATTGTAGGGTTCACCGGTTTTTTTTTTTTTTTTTTTTTTTTTTTTGCTTATGGCTTTTCGCCTCGTTGATGTTGAGGTCATAAGTGGCCGGAAAGGACTGGGGGCTGGAGGCAAGTACCAGGAAGGAATTAGGCCATGACCTTTTGACGGAACCATCCCGGAATTCGCCTGAAATGATTTGGGGAAACCATGGAAAAATCAAATCTGGATAGCCGGATGGGGATTCGAAACCACGTCTTCCCGAATGCGAAGCTCACCCACCACACTCGGTCGCGGGTCCGAGTCCAAACCGGTTTAATAAAGTGTTACGTTCGTTTGGTGCTTTTAGCACTGTACAGAAAAATAATATAAACGACGAAGCAAGTAAACAAATACATAAGACTGGCTGTGTAGCTGGATTGCTATACACCAGAGTCAGTCAGAAACAGAAAGGATGGTGATGATATTTCGAGATATGCATGGTTGGGTAATCTGCGGAACAGCCAAAGAACATACATCCAGAGCTAGACTGAAATTGTAATGTGAAGCAGATACCTGAGGACGTAGGTTTTAGTTGCAATGCTGAGATGAAGAGATTAGCTCGTGATAGGAAGAGACTGACGGTGGAGGGAAAGGAAAGGTCTTCAAAGTCCTGTCACTCTGAACTAAAGAACTGCGTGCCACCACTCCGTCACAAAGAAGTGAGCTGCAGCTTTCTCCGCCAGTCAGTCAGCAAGTTATCCTGCGGAAGGAGGCCAATCGGCAGCAGAACAATAAGCAGGAGAGCGCTGAGGACCGCCATCTCTATCGGACAGTGAAAACGCCAGGCACGCTGTAATGACGACAGCCACCAGCTGCTACTCGCAAATCATCAGACAATGGAAACTGGGACACATTCCTACAAAATACATCACAAGAATTAATACTTTATACGCGTTAAAGTTTTCTTTCCAGTACGCGAACGTCGACGTCATTACGGACGGTCCAAAAGAGGGAATGGCAGTGAAAGTTGCCTTCTTTTAGTCGACAGAGTAAATACACAGACGGAAAAAAAAATCCCAACACCAAGAAAGACTTGTGTTAGATAAACGAAATTTGGTAGGCGTGTTTATACATCTGAAAGATGACATCGATTAAAATTTCGCGCTTCGCGCATAAGTGTGGCGCTAGTAGCGCTACTCAGAGCTTGCAAATCAGGTTTGCTTTAAATACGCACTGTAAAGTTTGTGAACGTTATTTACCGCTGAGATTTGACATAGTGAGTTGATGTTAGCCAAGAATGCCTTTAAGAAGACGAAGAAGCCATTATCAACAGCTCACCGAGTTTGAACGAGGTCGTGTAATAGGGCTACGAGAAGGTGGATTTTCTTTTCGCGATATTGCAGAAAGACTTGGCCGGAATGTATCCACTGTGCATGATTGTTGGGTGCAGTGGTCAAGGGATGGTACTGCCTCAAGAAGACCGGGTTCCGGGAGGCCACGTGGCACTACTGAGAGGGAAGACCGCCGTATTCGGCGTACAGCTGTTACGCATCGTACTGCGTCTGCGGCAGAAATTCGAGCTGCAGTTGGTACCACAGTGACACAACGAACTGTTAGAAATCGGTTACTTCAAGGACAGCTCCGAGCCAGGCGCCCTGTAGCGTGCATTCCACTGACTACAAGCCATCGCCGTTTGCGACTCCAGTGGTGTCAAGCCAGAGCTCATTGGAGGACGGAGTGGAGATCTGTTGTGTTTTCTGATGAAAGCAGGTTCTGCCTTGGTGCCAGTGATGGCCGAGTGTTGGTCAGAAGGAGGCCAGGGGAACGCCTGCAACCAAACTGTCTGCGGCCTAGACACACTGGACCTACACCTGGAGTCATGGTCTGGGGAGCAATTTCCTATGACAGCAGGAGCACTCTTGTGGTTATACCAAACACACTGACTGCAAATTTGTACGTCAGTCTGGTAATTCAACCTGTAGTGCTGCCATTCATGAACAGCATTCAAGGGGGAGTTTTTCAACAGGATAACGCTCGCCCTCATACCGCTGTTGTCTCGCAACGTGCTCTACAGAGTGTCGACATGTTACCTTGGCCTGCGAGATCACCAGATCTGTCTCCAATTGAACACGTATGGGATATCATTGGACGACAACTCCAGCATCATCCACAGCCAGCACTGACCGTCCCAGTATTGACAGCACAAGTACAACAAGCATGGAACTCCATACCACAAAGTGACATTCGAAACCTGTATGACACAATGCATTCACGTTTGCAGGCTTGCATTCAAAATTCTGGAGGTTACACCGGCTATTAATTTAACAGTATTTCACATTTGAAATGCATTTTCTTGAGCTTAAATTAACCTGTGATCTTGAAAATTTAATCAATTAAACATGTTAACTTGACAAATGCATTGTCCAAATTTCATTACTCTACAATAATTTTTTCTTGGTGTTGGGATTTTTTTTTCCGTCTGTGTAGTACTTTTTGAGGTTGTGACTGGAGATCATCAATCAAATTGATCGCGCAAAATAGTCTGGGCCCGAAATTCGAATCCTGCTTCTTTGTAATTTTTAGAGTTTCTTTAACTATTATTACAATTACGGCGGAGATCGCCACGTATCCATCACTCCAATTTTTACTTTAAATTCTTTCGTTGTTTGACAATAATTGTCCAGCACTCGATGACTCATTCCCGTCACTGACCCATCCACAAATAAAAATTTACCACTTTCTTAAGCAGGACATACAGTGCTAGTTTATGATAATGTCACATATTGCTATTAATTCTTAGTTCTTCTACAAATTTCTATACAGCCCTCAGCGTCATGTATAACTTATTCAACCCCAGCACTCTATTCGCCTTCCTCCTGACATTGAGTTATAGTCAATTAGTCCAATTTATTGTGTTCTATGGTGGGCGAGGGCTTACCACTAGGGGCTGGAATTCGGGATGAAGTGGTTTCCATCCGCCATCCAGCCAGGCGAGTTCGGTTTTCCAGTTTTCCGTAATAACTCCAGGAGACGCGCTGGAGTTTCAAAATGGCAAGGGAATACTTTATATTAGCGACCATTAGATTAGAATAACTTTGAAAAATCACATTAAAAATACTTAGAACTGTTATTTGTAAAAATTTTAAGTCCATTCACTATTGTGTATTTTGTAGGGTTCTGTATTGAGGACAAAAAAATGTTCTCGATCTACTGAAGACATGCAGAGATAAACCAGCTTCTCTGGTAACTTTACATACCTCTGAAACAATTTTTATCTAAAAGACCTTCGACAACAACATTAGATAAGCAGTCTAATGCAGAAAAATTACGCATTTTCGATTTGAGTTTCAAAATATTACGACATCCTGTGGTTAGAATTATGATCTTAATTTTAACAATAATAATAGAAATTGTTCAGAAGTAACAGTAGACTCTGGAGTGTATCTAATTTAGAATAGTTGTTTTCTCCCATTTTTATTTTTTTTTCAAACTTCTGTCCAGAAACGACAATATATTCTGGAATGAATTAAAATTAATATAGTTTAAAATGCTAAAAGTAAAACGACAATTTCTAAACGCAGCAGTATAAGAAAATATACATTGTTTCTGATTAAGAGCGTTAAGTGTATAGTTCCTACAAGCATTGCCAATCGAATCAAAAGATGCAATCAGCAGATCGGAAGCAGCATTTAGTTATTACTTTTTGCAGATGCAGTTGAAATGTACATTCCAACATGTCAAGCAACAGAGCTATTATTACGTATTGAACTAATGTTGTCTCTAAGAATTTAAATACCACAGATAAAAATACAAAATATAATTTCAGATTCAAGAAAACTGATTTTACAATTTATGTACGGCATTCATCACATTTTATATTCCTCAAAAACTATTCGCAAAAAAATAATGCTACTTAGTGAGAAAATGGATTATGAAAGGATTACTGTATCAGATGCCTCTAGTATTGAAATATAACATGCTACTTTCAGCTTTTATTACATGCAAGAACAAATAAAATTTTCTACAAAAACCATCAACTAATCCTCCATGCCAAAATAAATATTTTCACTAGAATTGTATTCTAGAACTGAAATTTGACCTTTTCAAGCAATAATAATAGCTCTAAGAGTGAGGACAGCCACACATGGTTCAGGAACAAGACTGAAAAACGAAGTATTCTGACTGTTCCACCCCAAACATTTTACTTTTGTTTCTTCTTGGATGAGTGGGATATGCAGGTTAAATAAAACTATTATGAATGAAAATGATACAGATAGAAAATAAAAGCCGCTCCTATCTTTCACGGCTAGCTTCGAGAAAGCAGTGTTAACATTAATATGTAAGAGACAAATCTCTGTCAACATAAACTTATACGTGTAATTCCACAGGCACTGTGTAGAGTAGGGATTCCAGAAGTTTTTCTCCCTCCCCCCCCCCCCATCACCATAACCGCAATTTTATTATTATCGTAAATGCTTACCGTTCAGTACTAACAATGACATCTCATGGAAACTCACTAAGTATGAGACCTAAGAATACTGGTTTTCAACTATAAGAGGTGACAAAGGAGCCATAGTACTTGTGAAGGTGTAGAGAAGGGGTGGCCAACCCGCGGCCCGCCTTGAATATTTTTGCTGCGCGCGAAATTCATCACACTTTTACAAAATATATTTATTTTATAACTGCCAAAGTAGTGAAAACCAATGTATTAAAAAAAAAGTACATCATATGTACATCCATATTTTCAAAATTTATATTCATATATTTTTTATGTATCATTTTTAGTGATATAAATTTCTTTAAAATGTGCGGTTAGTATCATTATTATTATGTTTACATGTAAGAATAATAGTAAACACAATAATAATAACTCATTACGTTTCAACTTTTCACTCCAAAAATAGATGTCTTTAATGTGTCTAAACGTAATATGGAGATATATAATTTTATATGCGACCCGCGGAGTTATGATGTATCTCCAAAGTGGCCCGCAATATCATTTGGGTTGGCCATCCCTGGTGTAGAGCTAGGTAATCGTCCACTCGGCCGGAGAACCTATATCGCACCCCGTCCCCCCTCCCCCTCCCCGACAAGTCTTAATGGTGGAGGGGTAGGCGCCCCTAGGGTTAGGAACCGAGGTTTGTGAATTTGTTGAAGCACAAGAAACGCGCACGTCCACCTGCCCTAGTTTTCTTGGCCACAGGGCTCACATAAGCCAAAATTAATGTTGAATTTTCACGTCTGCACTAAATAATAATTTATTTCTATCGAATAATCACAAAATAAAAAAATGTAACATGCTAACTAACCATTACAGTCAATAATACCTTAAAAATCAGCGTAAATTATTTTCATTACTAACAACTAAAAAATCCCACATGTCTTAATGATCCCTTAAGTGAGTTTTTACTTAAACTAGTATCTGGAAGTTACTAAGCACCATCTATGACTTAAAGAATTAATCACTAGGTGAAAATTATAATGTCTGATTTAACTATAAATCTTTATAAGAAAAGGATAAACGTTAAATTCATTTTGACATTCAACATTTCTCACAGGGAGTGACAAAGTATTATTTACTTAGAGAGATAGTCGTATCTTGTAAACACATGTAATCTATTTTAATCTATTTCTTAATATTTTTCTAACCATGTTTGGGAAGTCCGAAGGAGCAAAATAACATCAACGAAAATGTATATTTTATCTGTCTTAGTCATAGCATCTGTATGAAAATTAATACTACTAAGTATTAGTTAGCATTAGATTTTAAACATTACTTACAGATATTGGAGCGGGAAAACTCACATTGCAGGTAAAAAAAAATACATCTTATTAATCAAAGTAAAGCATATATGCTTCTTTATTCTGCAGGCAGTATAAAGTTTCTTTGAACAAGATCTCAAAATTTCGAAACCGAATCACGTTGATTATGTATTCGCCACACGACAGTGTGAAAGGCCTCCAAAAAACATCGCGATCATTTAACTTCATATAATTACAGCAGGCTGTCAGGAGGAGAAACGTGAATTTACTACCGCCTCATAAAGGCCAGCCAGCCTTGTCGTGTATGCGAATACGTACCAGCAGATGGTTTCGACATAAAACTTGTAGGTAACAAGTAGGGAACAAAACAAAAACAAAACATCAAAATAAACAGAAGTGTATTTCACACAAGATGTACAAGTCTAACAGACTCAGGTGCAACAACATGAGAGAGAGAGAGAGAAAATGAACATACTTCAGTTTCAGGTAAAAGAATCATTCACAAGAAGCAAACAATCACAATCAACTAAAAAGCAAGGAAACAAGAATAAATCACTTTTATATCATAATAGGTAACTACAGAGAAAAAAATCTTAGAGGTTACAAAGTAATTCAGAATTTAATGGACAAAGTGTGGGAAACAAAGCAGCCTCGTGATATAGTGCTTCAAATTACTTTTCTAATTACGGCCAGAAAGACAATTAGGGTCAGCCACTTGCACGCTGATGGGAGTGTCTCCGTCCACGCAATGAGCACTAAACTTTCCTTCAATTAAGGGGAGGAAAACTTTCCGTTTAAATTCAATTTCAAAATTATCAGTAATGAGGCATTACGAAAATGAAATAACCCTACAACTTTAGAGAAAAAAATTACCATTTTGATGGATGAAATGAGATTTTGTTTGGATCGTTTCCCGAAGAAAAACAAGAAAATTCAGTATATTTTTCGTGGTTACTGATAGAATCGATTATTTAAACGCAAAATCTGAAATGCAGCTTCAAAAACGACGTGCAGTGTAATCAAGAACAATTAAGTTGGGAATGGGAATTCACAGAATTGCTTTGAAACTATACATTCGAAGCAACATGTCAGTCTGAAACAAAGGAAGGTTTTGGTCCTAATTCTTCCTTGATGACAAAAGAACATGAAGGAAGAAAAAAAATAGAAATGTGGAATGACGAGAAGAGCAGAAACCGTGAAGAAAGGAAAATGCTAGTCAATTTCAACACTCAAAAACAGATTGGCCACAGTATAAAAATATGATGTTTAATAAAAGAAAAGATAGAAAGGATACGGAAGGAGAAGAGGGAATAATTCAAAGATGGGAGAAAGATATGAAGAGATTAGCAGATAATAAAATGGACCGGAGGAAAGCTGTATTGTAGTAGAAAACCAGGCAGAAAAACTAAAATAATGTTCTGTTCCAGGTAATATACAGCGAAACGTGCGTCAATGAAAACCCCATTAATATCTGTTTCCAAGAAAATAAATGAGGGAAATCCCTACACATACAGGTTTTGGTTACTTCTAGAGGAGGATAATCTATAACGAGGTTGAGCAGGACAATGAGTTTCGTTATCAATCGAAACAAAGTGTGATTGCGTGAGGCACAACCAGGGGGACGGAAACCGAGGAGCTACTTGCAACAGAGGCGCATTAATTGCAGTCGGCAGTAATTAAAGTATGCTCAAGGACGACCGGCAAACTCCGCTGGGAAAATCTGGATACGCGAGCAGGTGCGCATCGTGGAAAGCTGACCACTCAGAGGCTGCCTTGAGACCAACTCTTCAGTTTCATCGCTCAATAAAATCACAGTAACTTGTCGACAAATTACACTATGAGATTAGAGCGAGTTCTAGTAAAATTAATGTTACACATGTAAAAACCCTGAATGAATGTATAGAGCGGTAGAGAAAAACCAGAATCATTATTCTGTAAAATATATCGATACACTGGCGGAAGAGCCAACACCAAGGGTCAAATGTCGGACATACAAGCTGAAATAAATTAGAAATGCTATTAAATTGTACGAATAAGAGGATGAGGTTTAAACTAACACTAGAATAACCCTGAGTTTCAATGCCTAACTTGAAAGCAAACTGATCATGAACAAAACCAAGATACGATAAGAAAGAAAAGAATGGCCCTTCAAGCACGAGGATCCAATAAAACAGCGAGATCAATTTATCAAAGTGGGCGCAAAATAAAATAACTTGCTGTACCTTAAAGCTAGTATTGATGCTTAGCATGAATTAATTCTCAATTTCCGAGAAAAATTGTACTACTTCATAAAATCTAAAAACCAACCAATAACAGTTAACTAATGAAATGAAAATTTATGATTGGTGGTAGACAAATAATTTAAACTGCATACTGCTAAAACACAAAATTTAACAGATATTCAACACTTGTAAATGTGTCTTTACAAAGGCACAGTATTAACAGTAACGAAAATATAATGTAAGAAGAAATGTTAGTTAACTTGGTAAATACGATTGCCCACTGGTGAAAGAAAGTAACTGATTATGTACTGGTGAAGAAGTAAAAAATTAGTAATCGAAGAAATATTTCTTGATCCAATATTGCTACACAAACCTATGCACAAAAGTGATTCGACTACTAAAATCGTCGACCCCGAAAGTCAGCCGACACACAGAAAAAAAACGAATGAAGTACACAAAGAAAATGTAAAAAAAGCTAATTTCAAAAAGCGATTAATTACAGCCCCCCAAAAAAGTGCCATAACCAAACAGGTAAACAAGTGACGTACCTCTCCCGATAAACCACAAAACGAAACAAATCAGAATACCCCAAAAGTACCCACAGTTCCCTACAACCAAAACAACTAGTCTACTACCAAAAATAAAAATACCCAGCAATCATTTGACAAAAAATAAAGCAATTTTTTAAAATTTGTATCACAAAAATGCTTACTGGTGTCTACCACCATCAATCACAGTCAAGATGAACTAATACGTGAATTTCGGTCGAGAACCGCTTAAAACACGGCTAGATATCACGTCTTTCCCCTATACGAAGGCACCTTGACTTCAGGAAAATAATTCAACGCCAGCAATATAAATCGCTGGCGTGCAAGGAGAGTTAACCTTGCATTGTAATAAATCTACAGCGACACGTTCGCATGAGGCAGAAGCTGTCAGTGTAACAACGTTAACGCCTCCCTTGCACTCACAGATTTACTCTTCATACATAATTAGCTGTCTACGAAATAAACCTTGTTACAGCAACTAACAAAAAGCGGGCTTGGTGACACAACAGTGGGCAACACAAGCAACTGAATACTTTCCAAAGATACATACTACAACTCAATAAAATTCCTTGACTTCCAGTACAAGCAAACCACTGAATAATTTATTTTTACTGATTCTCTGTATCATTCAGTAGTTCACTACGATGGAAAAACACAATTCACCAATTACTGAGCATACAAATGCTTGATTCGCGGGCTACGCAATAAAGACTGAATTATTAAATGACACACAATGAACTGAAAAACAAAATTTAAATGGTTGAATGATAAAAAAAGAATCGTTCCACTCACTTCCTTGCATTAATATAAACCAGCTCTGCTATTAACAACTGAATGAAAATACGTTACGAAACTGGCTTAAATAGTTACCTCAAATCGTTTGGTCATGAAAATTGATTTAATCATTCATGAACAAGAGTAACTTACATGGATACAAATATATTATTGGAGGAAACGTTCCGATTATGATTAACTTCAATATTCCGCAGAACCAAATAATTTCTTTGTAACTTTTTAAAAGTAATACTGGAGAAGACAATCTGAAACTTAAACTTCGCTACTGTCAGATACAACTGAATAAAATTGGAAAATAAAGAGAGCAAATTCAATTCCGCCTTTACATCATTATACATAACATATACTAAGGAATCAGCAAATTGGTCGTTTCAAGAATATTAGCGGACTATAAGGAAATCACTATAAATCACGCCATCGAGGAATTCGACTTTACAATATTAGCTCGTTTTTTGAGACACATCTGCCAGAATGTGTTCTGTGCCGCAACATCCACACAGACGCAGTCGCCCAGACATGGGCGGCGGATGTGGGTCAACCGGACAGTGACGCGGGACCCAGCGCGACCAAAACAAGCGAACCACAACATACAGCGCGCAATCTCCTTCCTCGCGAAAAGGAAGCCATTCGTTGAGGCACCAGACAAACACTTTTACTCGTCTCGGGTTCACTCCTCCACTTGTATCCGCAGCTGGTTAACCTCCTCGCCGAGTAACTTGGCCTGCTGGTCGTCGGAGGGTTGGCTGTCCGGCCAGACACCCTCTCCCAGGCGTCTGTCTTCACTTCCGTCGCTGACGTCGTCGCTCCGCCGCGGACCCCACACATCTCCACTTTCTCTGTTAATGTCAGATGTCTTGTTTTCCACCTCCTTACCCGACACTGAGGGTGGAGAGCTAGAATAGAACTTGATTTCGAGATCCCTGTGCCCGTTTGGAGAAGTGATGATTTCAGTAGATACTTCCAGAGCCTGCGACCTGAAAGGTATCGCCGCTGACCGTGCCGGCGTCGCGGAAGAAGAGTCTTTTACAACGTCACCACAGCCCGATTTTCTCTCATGACCGCAACTATTTGAAGTGGATGAGCAAGAGGAGGAACCACTCCAACTACGCCTCAACAGGTTTCCTGATACGCTGCAGTCATCGTCGTCACAGAACAGAGAGAATGGCGAGGTAGGCAAGTCCTCGCTGAAGAAGTCGTCGTCAGAATCCGCTGCAGCGTCACCTTCAGCCGGAGCATTGAGGAACAAGGGTATGCTTGCAAACGGAGACTCCTCGAAGGGCTCCGAGGATTCGGGAGGCTGCGGCGTCAGGAACGGCGAGTAACAGTGGCGGTCCACGTCCCAGATTAAGCCGGAAGGATCGCAATATCGGCACTGGCACAGCGAAGGAACAGCCGGGAAAGGGAACGCCGATTTCTCGTCATCATTACTGACGTCAGGAAGCTTTTCCTCCTGAGGCGGCAACGGCAGCTGCTGCTGCTGCTTCGGCGGCGGTGGTGGTGTTGCCGGTAGCCGTTGTGGTGGTTTGCTATCTGCGCGGCGGTCTTGCGGTTTTTTCTGCCTCAGCTTGCCTCCATCAGCGTCCCACACGGCCCTCCGTCTCCCGTCGTGTAGGTCCTGCCTTCGGCCTCCCGCCAATCCGTCGTATAACTCGTAGCACAGTGGTAGGTACGGCTTAAGTGTTACTATATTGGAGCACTCGGCCACAGTTGGGGACGCAGGCGAATCTGGAGTCTGCACTGGCTGAGGAACCGGTTTGCGGTCCTTTTTTCGTCTCTTGCGAGGTTTGATTATGCGAGGGAGGCTATTCTCAGAGTGGCCAGAACTCTCGTCGCTGGCTACGCTCAGTGTGTCACTTGATGTCGGCTGCTGTTGCTGCTGCGCTGTGGTGCTGGTACTCGGCGGTGGAGGTGTCATAGGTGTCGTAGGTGTGGTGTTGCTGTCCTTCAGGAGCCTGCGAGGAGACGCCTCGGTACCGCCTTTGATGGCGCGGCCGTGGTGGCTGTTAGTGGCGCTGTTGTTGTTGGTCCTCGGACCAGCGCCGCCCTTGCGGCCGCCGTAGCGCCCGGCGAGTATGAGCGGCGCGCCTTGGGTGTGTATGGCCAACCTGGAAAGTGGCGTCCTGGCTGCGGTGGCCCTGCCGCCCTTTCCCGGAGGGTGAGCTGCAGTCTTGCGGTGGCCCGCCGGGCGGGGATTCGCCATGGAGATGAGCGGCATGCCGGCCCATCCGCGTCCCCCATACCTGTCGCCGCAGAGCGGCAGCCCGCCGCCCGCGTCAGGCGCCACTTTGCTCTTGGCAGATATGAGGCAACTGCCGATGTATCGCTCGACCTCTAGGCCGGCCGGGCTCATGACTGGGCGAGCGCCGTCAGCCCATGGCTGCGAGCCGGTGGCCCGCCGAGTATCGCGATCGTCCGTGCTGGCTGCGATGCACACTGTGCGGCTGCTCGCGGCACACTGACTAGACCGGCGCTCCGCTCCGCTCGGCAGACCGCGTCGCGGCTAGCGCCGCCAGCGGCGGGGCGGCGAGGGACCGCGCGTCACGCCGGTATCTAACTCCCACCTCGCTCCCGGCCGGGCAACAAGGTTTTGGGTACGCTTCTTTGAGTTTCACCCTTCTTGACGCCTACTTCCCGCCGACCATCCTCGTTTTGCCCGTCGAAAGTGGGTTCCGGGGCTGAGAGAAAGGGTGCAGGCTATTAGGTCGACGCTCATTACCGGCGTCTTTCTCTTCTCTTGCCGTCCCCCATTCGACAGGAGCCGTAAGGAATCAGCACTTTCGAACATGTAGTTAGTAAATGAACTTCTCTGAAGTAGAACAGATGTTTTTCCAGAAAATTCGCCAAAGATTTCTTTTCTAGTTAAGAGGAAGTGCCATATTTTTGCGGAACATAATGTAAGAATCTTATTCAAACTCTTGCATTTCTTTACTCCCCTATACTTGACATCTTGATAGCAAGGCATCTCATCTTTTGGCAAAATAATTCAGTACTACTAAATCTTCAAATGCATCGAACTTAATGCTTCGTGTTGACGTTACAACTACTCCGTAAGAAACATTCCAAAGTGTAGTACTTTCTTTGTTCCTGTGCCCTTAAAGCAAAAATTGTCTCGCGGCCTCGTCAGCAACAAAGAATTTGATCGATAGTGTTGAAATGGTTATATTTTGGATAAACATTTGTAATTACCAACCGAATTGCCAGTTATAATGCCACTTCTTACTTCGTCTCTGTAACAACGCACTGAATATCAACGAACATGCACAAAAAAAAAACCTCTATACTGAAACGACATAGTTGTCCACAAATTTCTGCAAACAATAACCAGACAGAGATTTAGGATTGGGCCAAATCAGAAATCACATTTATTATGATAAATACATCATAAAGAAAGCATGATTTACAATTTAAAATATGGAACAGCTTCCATACAAAG
This sequence comes from Vandiemenella viatica, assembly GCA_031002005.1. Taxonomy (NCBI): domain Eukaryota; kingdom Metazoa; phylum Arthropoda; class Insecta; order Orthoptera; family Morabidae; genus Vandiemenella; species Vandiemenella viatica. The sequence continues at coordinate 66,696,883 of CM061919.1, forward strand.
CCACGGCACCGATGAACAGTAGACTACTCTGTTTCCGTTACAGAAAATCTTCAACTACTTTCCCCGAGATTTCATGTTCTGTAATGAAGTGATTTACATTTCAACACAAACTATGAAAATTCTTCATAATATGCTGCACGATCTCTGCTAGCATGTGGCGTGTAAATCAAGTCTGTGCTGTTATTACCATTTAGTGCGATTAACTTGAAGAAAAGCAGTAATTTTTGGATCAAGTAATGAGAACCAAAAAAAGGAAGTAACGTTTGTACGAGAGCAGTAATAACAGGAACCGGGACAGAAAAAGGAAATCGGGAAATGCTGGAACAAGATCTCACCATCTATTTCCGCGTCCAGAAAGCAAAAACCGACTAATTTCTTAGTAGATTACAAAGAATTTTTTTAAATTTCTTTAATGCTAAATTTTACTACGTACATTACGTTTAGTCACCACTTTTACTAAGGAATTTGTAGTATTGTGACACCTTCATTTGTGCTTCCCTATCGAATAAACTCACCGCCAACCCATTCTGCAATTCCTGGACAACTCTTTTGTTAGTTATATACTATCAAGATACCGTCTGCCTAAAAAAGAAAAAAATGACAATCACTGGAAACTTACGGCGGATGTTCCAAAGTTTCCCAACCAAACTATTCACATAATGCTAGTGTACGGACTGCGGTAGGTGGTAGCGCATTGTCAAGCTAGAGACGAACTTCAGTCATAGCCCGCACCGTCGGTTCTGAATTGTCCGTCGCAGGTTCTTAAGAATTTCTTTCATACTGCGCACCTGCAAAACTTAATCAACTGTAAACTACTGGTCCACAAACACTTTTTCCGCCCAAAAATGTCATTACTGACGGCAGTTCACAGCCGGTGGGACTTTTGATTATAACGTCCATTTTAAACCAACATTACACATACAGAAACTTTTGTAAACCAACATAATTCACACAGTGGTTGCAGCATACTTTCTGTAACCGACTGAAGGCTGCGTCATTAACATGGCGTAACATGAGCGCACTCTACGCCAATTGATTTTTACCGTGCGGCTAAGTCTCTATCAGAGAATTATTAACGAAGACCCGTGTGAAGTTAGATCAGCAGTTAAGCTGCCTGGCTGGCCATGTCCTCAGTGTGAATCCCGGCAGAACTACATTGTCACAAGCAATTATTTATTTAACAACAAGTAAACTGGCAGCACAGTTCGAATCAACATTGCAAAAAAGGGAAAGGCAGAGACCGGGCGACAACTGCCAAGGAGGTCGCCAATGTAAATCCGGAGGAGGAAAGTGGTATACGGTGTGGAGGACTATGGGAGGGAAATCAGAGCGACCCGACGCGACCCCGATACAAGGCTTTCCATCCTGGCCTCTCCTCACTCACGGCCTGGTCAATTTTGGGAACAGCCTGACCTTCCCACGTAAATTTTTCAGAACAGGAAAAAACATCGGTGAAATCGCAAAGTAGTTGCACATGTCGCTGTAAATGTTGTTTTACGTTCTCCAGTGAATATGTTTTTAAAACACTTTACAATCTAAACTTATTGCATTAACCGAGATATCACTGGATGCTATATGTATCATAATGTCTTTACGTCCGAAAGGAAGGGCTTTGGGAAAGGGAACGGGAAGGAGTTCGGCCATGACCTATTAAAGCAAACAACCTGGCATTCGCCTCGAGTGTTTCCGGGAAACCATGGAAATCCGAAATCTGGATGGCTTACTCACCCGCTTCAAGGGCCACCACTACTAGAAGGGCGACCTAAAGGTGGATTCCCACGATCCCCTGTAGGCGAGGCGCGACGAGACGGGACGTTTGATCATTTACCGATTGGCGGTGGGACGAGGCGAGACGTCCATGCTAGCTTATGCGGCAAAGATGAGTCTCGCCTCCGTTTACAAGAGATCGTGGGAATGCAGCTTAAAACGCAGGGGGCGAAATGAAAGAGCCTCTCCCTAAAACAAACGAAGGTGATCAGTTGAACTGCAACGGAAGGGCGTCCGAGTTTTTTCATCAGGTTTCATTGCTCTCAGGTGAAGCCTAGTAGGTGGGCTGCAGTAGGGTCTCCGGTTCACTTTTCAGCCGGCCTTAGCTAAAGGGAGAGGGGATGGGGAGTTCGGCGTTTTAGAAGAACCAACACCAGCATTTGCCCGAATGACTTCGGAAAACCATGGAAAAACGAAGTCGGTATAGACGGACAGGGATTTGGACTCGTGGCCTTATGACTCCGGTTTTTTTTTTTTTTTTTTTTTTTAACAATTTCATTCCTCCCAGCTGAAGGCAGGGAGGCGCGCTGCTGGAGAGTCATTAAGACTCTTTTTAACCGACTTCAAAAAAGGAGGAGGTTCTCAATTCGTCTGAATTTTTTTTTTTTTTTGGATGAATGTTCAGCGATATCTTCGCCAATTTTGAACCGATCTAAATGAAATTTTTATAGTGGATAGAGTATACCTCCAAAGTGGTCCCATATGAATTTCATTGAGAAACCACCCTTTCTACCCCTTTACACTCCTTAAATGTGTACAAACCCACACTTTTTATCCGATTTTGATGGAACTTTGGAAATCTATAGTAAAAAATAAACAGAAAAATACTGTCAACTTTTGGTTTGAAAAAACAGAACCCCTCTCCCCCTATCCACCCCTTAATTTTTGCCAATGTTCTTTATACAAAGCTAAAGTCGACACCATTTAACTGATCTCCATTAAAGTTGGCATATACATGTAATTTTTCATGGAAAAGGTTTGTGACACAAAAAAATAAAAAAACCTCTCACTCTTTACACCCCTTAATTTTTATACAAACCCACATTTTTTATCCTATTTTAATAGAACTTTGGAAATGTATAGTCAAAAATAAAGAGAAAAATGCTGTCAACATTTGGTTTGAAAAAACTGAACCCCTCTCACCCTATCCACCCCTTAATTTATACAAAACTATAGTTGACATTATTTAACTGATCTCCATTAAAGTTGTCATATTGTCACACATCAAGTGGATCAGGCGACGAAGAAGGAAAGACTGTCGTAGCGTAGTGGTTACGCTAAGAGACTGTGGGACTAAAGTTCGTGGGTTCGAATCCATTAAGTGCTGTAAAATATTAATTTCTTAACTTTGTGTAAACTATTCTGGAATATTCTTGTTGTTACTAGTGTTAATGTTCTAGACTGTTCTTCATCACTATATAAGCGATACTCCTTTCTAGCCGGAGTCAGTTCGCTCCGTGCTTCTGTACTGTGCCAACTGTTAATAAAGCTTCGTTGCCTTAAAGTGAGTGTTTCGTCTACGACCCCGCTACGCCCTAGGATTCTGAATTTGGTTTACTACGTTACAATATACATGTAATATTTCATGGAGAACCAAAAAATTAAAAAAGCCACCCCATCCCCCCTTTACACCCCTTAATTTTATAGAAACCTATATTTCATATCTGATTTTGATTGAACTTTGCCAATGTATGCTTTCAAACAAACTGAAAATTTTTGTTAACATTTGGTCTGCCAAAGCTCAACCCCTCTCCCTCCTAACAACCCCTTAAATTTTGTCAATTTTTTTTATAAAAAGCTACAGTCGCCACCATTTGAACTATTACCATGAAAGTTGACGCTTATATGAATTTTTTCACAAGGAAGGTTTCGGACCAAAAAATAAAAAAACCACCCCCACTACCTACTAAACCGTTTAATTATTATACAAACCCACAGTTTATATCAGGTTTAGATAGAACTTAGCAAACTTTTACTGTAAAACAAAGAGAAAAAATAATGTCAGCTTTTGGTTTGCAAAAACTGAACCCCTTTCCCCATTTCCGCCCCTTGACTTTTGTCAATTTACTTTTTGAAAAGCTACAGTTGACACCATTTGACCGATCTTTATGAAAGCTGGCACATACATGTATTTTTTTTATGGAGAAGATTACTGACCAAAAAAATAAAAAAACTACCCTAGCTCCCCTTTTACATCCCTTAATGTTTGTACAAACCCACATTTTAATCCGATTTCGGTGGAACTTCGCATGTGTATACTTAAAAGCAAATAGAAAAAGAAATATACCACTCACATTACTTTGACAAAAACACAAACTCTATTCCCCTTTCTACCCCTTTAGTTACTGTCAATGTTTATTATATAAAGCTACCGTTTCTATCTGATTTTGAAGGAAGTATGCATATGTATACTTCAAAACAAACAGAAAAATATTGTCTGCATTTGGTTTAGAGAAACCAAACCTCTCTTCCCCTTTCCACCCCTTTAATCTACACAAAGCACAGATCCTATCTGATTCTGAAGAAAATTTACACACATATACTTTAAAAAATACATAACAATTGTGTTTAAATTGGGTCGCAGAAGCCCAACCCCTTTTCCCTTCTACCCCCACCCCTCCTAATTTCCAATGTTCTTTATAGATACCTACCGTTTTTATCAGATTTCGATGGAACACTGCAAATGAATACTTAAGAACAAAGAGAAACTTTCTGTTTACAAAACCCAACCGCTCACTCCCTTACCCCATTTAATTTTTGTAAATTTTCTTTACAGAGAGCTACAGTTTTTATCTGGTTTTGATGGAACTTTGAACATGTATATTTTAAAACAAAGAGAAAAATGCTGTCCACACTACCTTAAAAAAACCAAACTACTCTTCACCCCTACGCCCCTTAATTATTTTTTTATACACACCTAAATATTTTATAAGGATATCAATAGAAATTTTCAAACGTATACTTTAAATCAATAAGAAAAGACAGTCTACATTTGGAATACAAAAGCCCAATCCCTCTTCTCCTTTACCCCCATCGTTTATAATTTCCAATGTTCTTCACAAAATCCACAGTTTTAAGTACCGTCAAAATCAATTAAGCTTTTTCAAAGTCATTGCAGAATATTTATAAAATGTATGTGTCCTAATGTCTCAACATGTACTTCAGATTTCAACTTGGACCCCGAGCTTTTACGTTGTGAAAACCAATTAAATATCTATTTTTTTCTGTGTGATGCCGGAACGATCAGATATATTCCAGAGACAGATTTGTGTATGGGGTATGTATTAATGTCCAGATGTTATATGTTTCGATTATCGAGCAGCAGCTTTAATAGATGTTATGATTAGATCGAAACACAGCCTGAATCAAAATGTAAACTGACATTCCTTAACACAGCATTCAAGTTGTTATAAAGACAGATTTTTTTAAAAGCATTTGCTTTAACCACTGAGCTACCAGGAAGTTCGCAAAATGAGAATTGCTACGGCATATTTAAATACAAATTAACTATAATACCACTAAAAATTTAAAAATAAAATAATTGTTTAAAAAACATAAAAACCGCCTTCAAAAAAGGGCACTAAAATTTTTAAAATAACTTTATACCTTGCTTAAAAGATATTAAATCTAAATGGACAATATTTTACCTTACTGTTATTGAAATTTTTACATTAATTAGTTATTTTTGGAGTCGGTGCCAGCCAAAACAGGAATAACAAAAAGATAAAAACAATAATAAATAACAATAATACATAAAAAATCATGTTACTGCTTACCTACAATTAATTCTAGAAACATTTTTCAACAAAACTGAAACATATAGATGGTACACCGATACTATACTAACTATAAAGTGTTTACTGCATAATTCAGCCTACCAACTGACACTATAGCGCCAGAGATATGCCGGGATGACCAACGAGGCCGAGCAACAGATAACATACCGTTAATTTGTTTCCCTAAGCTGTCTCCCGCAATAAAACTATCTTCCTCATGACATGCTGTAAAATATTTGGAATTTTTGTTCGTACTATCGGTTCGCCTCGAACACCAAATTATGTTCAGTAATTCGATCTGCGCGATCTAACAGCTGGCACCGACTCCAAAAATAACTAATTAATGTAAAAATTTCAATAACAGTAAGGTAAAATATTGTCCATTTAGATTTAATATCTTTTAAGCAAGGTATAAAGTTATTTTAAAAATTTTAGTGCCCTTTTGAAGGCGGTTTTTATGTTTTTTAAACAATTATTTTATCAGTCTATCTAATCTACGGGGAGGGAAGGGGGATGGAAGGTCGGGCGTGGCCTTGTTCCTCCCGAATGATAAGTAGGACGACGAACGCGCCGTCCTCAGAACTTCCGAGTGTTAAATGGTTCTGTTTATATCGGACGTAACATTTCAACTGCGAAAAGAAAGTTTAGTTGACCGTGATTCTGTCTGTCTGATTGGATAAACGGGGATCACGGAAAAACTGCAGCTCAGATTTTGATGGGATTTCGAATTAAATACAGCCTGTATTCCGGAAGGTAAAACAGAGTATGTTTCATTTTGATGATGCGAAGCCGAAAAAATTTAAGATAAAAATGTTCACAAATTAGTATCCCTTTATCATTAGACGCAATTAATGTAAAAACTTTTGGTTGGATTTAGCTAATTTTTGCAGTCGAAATGTATTTCCTGATTTTAGCGTACGATCAGCACAGTATTAGTTTTTTTCCTCGCCGCCTGTGACACAATTGGTTTAAGAGAGAGATGCGTACTTTTACCACCACGAGAACGAAGTTGCTGCCAACAGCTAGTTTCAAATAAATAGCACGATTTTTCCGTTGCAAAAATTTATAACAAGGAGTAGCTGATGGCACTACATATTTCTGTAGAGAAATAAAATCGGTTTTTCGTGGAAGTTTTAAAGTTACTACACAAAGAAATAATATACCGAGCAGCACGATCACAACATGCATCATGTCCAATGTTCAGATTTACAGCTCTCGGGCGGAAGTGGACTGTGGGCTAGGGTAGCAATGAAATAGCTCATAACCTTTTTATGAAGTAATCCTCCCCGCATTCGCATGCAACGATATTGGGAAACCACGGAAGGTCGGACTAGAAATGGAATCAGCGTCCTCCCTCTTGCCAGGCCTCAACCTTAGTGAGCAAGCTCTTTTTATTTTGATTAGTTATTTACGGCTCATCGACATCGGGGTCATAAGAGCCGGGGAGGACTGGCAACAAGGAAAGGGAATGAATTCGACCATGGCCTTTTGAAGGAGTCATCCCGGCATTCATCCGAAGTAATTTCGGGAAACGATGGATAATCGCTATCAGGATGGCCGAATATAATGTAAGTTACGAAACAGAGTCGAGGATGTAGCGACATTAATTAAAATAAAAAAGGCCGTCTATTCCGCTTTTATTTTTAGCCTGTCTTCATCGATGTCCCTGCCATGTCGGGACGAAAATATCGACCGCGTGACGCTGTAAAGAACAGATGAGGAGCAAGGTCTACAACATTGACAAAGGAACTGTTGTCAGTAATGGGGAATAGACGAAAGAAAATTCTACGTCACCTTATCTTTTTGTTTCAATACCACAATATACTGAAAAATGTTTCACGGCTTTTGTGATGCTTCTCGACGTCTGTGTATAATGTTTGACTCTAGGAGAGAACTGTTTACTTAGGATCTTCGTTTTTGAAGACCTGTAGTTTTGAACTTATACACGACACTTATTTCAATAAAGTGGTGTGCAAGAATTTAGTAATGATATCACAACGGATTAACTATTAGGATGATTAGGAATAAGTTTTTGTCGTTTAGTTTTAAGGCTATTTCAGCTGATTTTTTGCAAATGCAAATGAAAAATATCTACAAAATGTCATAGATATTCATAAATAACAGTAGTAATTTACAAAAGGCTAAATAGAAGCTATGGCTTACTACCCTTCAAGGCACGAAATGTCATCCTTTTTCGTGACCAAAATTCACATCACTTAACTAAAAAAACATTCTGAATCAACTATTTAAAAAAAAAAAAAAAACATGTTTTCACAACTAGACGAGGACTTAAAGACTTAGTTTAATATTATTTTACTTGACTTTGGAAGTTTTACACTAATCCCAGCATTTACTTAAAAGTCCACATCGGATTCGCGTAAGAACATATATGTATGGACATAATTTTAATTAAAACAGCCCATAGCTATCACATACTTAGCAACAACGCCACTAAGATTAATTTTGCGTACAGGCCTACATTTAGTTACTTTTCGAAAATATGCTACAAGATCGATGAAGCCTGACAGGTGAGCGATAACGTTCGGGCTTTCCATTCTGGAGGACGTGGGTTCGATTGTCTGGTGTGGCCCCCTGATTTCTATATCTCATGATTATTGCAAATCACTTTAAGAAGGGTTCATTCAATTAAGCCCATAGCCAAATTCTTTACAATTCCTTGCGAACAAACCCAAACCGGCTGTAGAAACTCAATTATCAAAAAGTCGTCAAGTTTTGTAAAGAAGAAAAAGAAACGAAGAACAAACACACCACACTGACTTAGCCTCCCAATATTATTCAGTTCACAGCTTTTGTGCTGTACTTTTCATTTTGTTAAGAAGTAGTACAAAGACATGTTTATCGTAGTGTAATCGGAAAGTTAGTTAAGGTAGCCACACACGTGGAGGCCGGGCCGCAGGGAAACCGCGGGCCGGACCGCAGGGATTTCATCGAAGTGGCGCTGTACACACACGGGGGGTTAAAATCCTCAAGGGTTTCAGAGTTGGCTTCACGATGGCAGCATCCGATGATGTGCACGCGTTGGCTGCTGTTACTATTTTCTTTATTGAATCTGTCACAGAGCTACCTCTCTCTAAGGGGGCATCCACAAATTACGTGAGGTGTTTTTCCGGATTTCTGGACCCCCCCTCCCCCTTGGTGAGATTTCGTGAGATCCTGGCCGGACCCCCCCCCCCCCCTCTGGGGATCAGGTCCGTGAGAACCACCCCTAGAAATCGCACTCGAAACTTTTGTAGACCTTTTTTTTTTTTTTTTTTTTTAGGTCATACCCTAACTTTTTGACGAAATACCCTCCTAAACTCGACTTAGGCGCAAATTGTAGACCTTTTTATTTGGCTCTACTATCCCCAAATTTTTCGCAAAATCTCACGTGAGATTTCCGTAGCCCCCCCCTCCCCCCTGGTGAGATTTGGTGAGATTTCGCCGGCCCCCCCCCCCCCTATTTCACCTCACGTAATTTATGGACGCCCCCTAAGTTGCCTAGTAAAACTTGAAGCAGCCTTTTTCTGTATTTCCATATCTTCATAAAAGCTTCCTATGATATTTCAAAAATAATTGGAACTCGGGTAGCCAGACTTTTACTGTAAATGATTTATTCCCATTCGTAAATACATCAACAACATAAAATTAAGTTTAAATGACATAAAAACTAAATTAAAATAATATTAGTTTAAAGTCATGTTGTCATTAATATAGTTGATCATGTGATGTAAACTCAAATTCAAATCACATGACATCATTTGCATTATAATTTTATAGAACAATTGCTGCTGTGTCGTTGTTTTTTGGTAATTTATCAAAATCTGCTGGTGGTTTATAATGATCCTGCGGGTGTTGCTTGAAAAGTTTGTGGGCTGAGACTATTCGATGAGGTTCCTGGGAAAACAATCCAGAACTGCTGCCTGCAGAATAGTACAGGCCAGAAGTAGGTAACCGTTGCTCACTGTACATACCTAAACAGCCCATTTCGACTTGAAACAGGGTGTCATTAATTATTTTTTCTGCTATTAGCATTTGATTGGTCGGAAGGCCACGTAATTTTATGACAACGGTTTTGCTAACAACGTCAAAGTGATCTTCTTGCAGCCGGTTTTTTTTTTAATGTTCTTCAGCACATCACTTCGCAAAGATTCATTTAATGATGGTTTAATGTTGCTGATTTTTTTTTTTTTAGTATTGATTCTTTTTATTTTTTTGCATTTGGTTCATTCTCCTTCAATATTTATGCCAGCTTGGCGTAGGTAGCTTCTCGTTTGTTTGTGTCGTTGTATTCCTGGTACTTCAATTCCTATAGACAGGGCTCACTATCATATATATTTATAAACACGGAACATCACGAAACGGAACATTAGAAACAAAACAGAGAAACAATATCGCAACACATACAGGCACTCACAAGAAATCATCGAAGGCCGACTGACCGCAGGACACACGCTGAGCTTCTCACCCTCCCTCCCGGCCTTCCAGGAAGTAAGAATTGTTTTTCGGTGAGGCCGTGGCCGCACTGGGGTGCGGCCACGGCCTCAAGCAAGTACCCACACACGTGGCGGGATCCCGCAAGGCCGTGACCATTGCGTCCAAATCCCTTGGGTTTCCCGCACGTGTGTGGCGGCCTTTACACGACACGTAAAAAGGCAGAAAATGAACATAACCTTCATCTAACACGCTGATGGTGGTGAATTAAAATCAACAGCCCTTTAAAAGTGCTTTAATGTTTATCCTTTGCCAAACACGTGTCAAGTGCGCCTAGCGACCATGATTGCCGGTTTCAAGGAAACCTATATCGCAACTGACTGACCTATCGAGTTTCTCGCCAGACGGTGTCGTAAGGTGGCGGCAGTTTTTAGGAACACTCGGAGACAGGAGGAAGCGTCCTTCCCAGCTTTACGCCTGACAGCTCCCAACCTTCGCCTGCTGGCGCAGTAAAAGGCAGAAGCCGGTCGCTTCTGGTCACCGGCCTTGCTGTGAAGCCGCGAAAATAAATCAGCCGACCGTAAAAATAAAACCGCTCCGGTATAAAGAGCCGCAGAAATAGCACTAAGGCCGAATAAATTATCGAGAGGCTCCGATGAAGTCTCTATAGAGGCTCCTCTTAGAAGTAATGACTAGAAATCCGTCACGTGAAATGTCTTGGCAGACCTGTGATCGATTAAGCTGTCTGAAACAAATTTCAAGTATCAATTCACTACGGGTTAAGTGTGACATTTATCACTGAATAAACCTCAAGACAAAATGAACATGAAGACAAATATGCATCATGACTGCCATCCTGCGTCATTTCATATAGCGGTCAATACTGTATATTTTACTTTTAATGTTACTTGAACAAATCGCAGACAACCTGACTACGTTTCAAATTTCCAGCACGAACTGAAGAAGAGCGTTTAAAATTACCAAATATGAAGAAACTTATATTTAACAGAACTCTCAGCCTGTTGTTCGTCAGGAGCACCGACTAATTGACGCAAACTGAAAGAAGTTGAGAAAGCCACTGAAATCTGAGGCTCAATATCAAACCGAATAATGTTTATAATAGAAATGAGACAGCTACAGTATTCAGGACATCTTATTCGTAACGGTAAATATTATTTCCTTCAGAAGACATCAGACAGCAACACAGTAAAAGACTTAGAAAAACAACTTGGTTGAAAAATATCAGTTTTGGGACGAGTAACGATGATTTACTCCCTGCTGCAGAAACTAAACTCTGAAGAACCTTGCTGCTCACCAACCTTTGAAGACTCCAACAAAGAATAAAATCTGCATGTCTGACAAAGTAGAAACCAAAGATCATGGTTACAATTTTTAAGTACTACGTTTTTACTCAACGCTTTCGCCTTGTCGGCAGCCAGGTCATTAATGCCAATTACTTTACAATAGTTGAGGTGTTATTCTCCTCTCAAATAATCAAATTCAGATACGGAAAAGAGCTGCCTTCGCAACTTTCTGCTGTATTTACATAAAAAAAAGCAGCAACTAAGCTGGTCCAACGACAGGATCAGAGCACATGCTAAGATAGCACCATAGATAGGAGCGGAAAAATATTACAACTCATCATGAAACTGCATAAAAAGCGGTTACCTGAAACCAGATAAACTGTAAACAGAATACTCAGATATTTTTTTTAATCACCTTATATGTAAAGCAGAAAATTTGTTTAGAAACACGCTGTTCATTCGATAATATCAGCATTTATAAGAGAAATTAAAACCAAAGACAGAAAATACCTTTTTTTATATATTCAGCAAGGTAGATGAGCGGTACTCAGGAATATTCGAGTGCGATTCCTGGTCCGCTCATTTTGCACAATTTACTGAAATGCGATAGTAGACATGGCCGATTTCCTTCTTGATACTTGTTGTAAGTCCTATTCCGGCTCTAAAGAGCTTGCTGTCGAAGACTTGATTAAAAATAGTTAAGAATATAAAAAAATTAAATAAAGGTCCAAAGTTGTTTTTAAGCTTAAATACAAACTCAAAAGTGTTGAATACGGGTTGATTTTTCATTTTTCAGCTATGACGTCCAGCCGTTTGGTAGCTCAATGGTTGAAACACTTGCTTTCATTCTGGGTTCAAATCTCGGTGTGGCCGAGACTTCTTAAGAGCTGTGTTCGATCATATAGAAGGTTCCATGGTTCGGATTCCACGTTAAACTGTAGATCCAGCCACGAAATAGGGTTGAGGCTTTAGGTCTCACTAACAACGTGGCTATAAAAAGAGGGAAGGACAGGGGAGAAGGAAGAGAATGACTTTGCCTGAGACTTGTTTTCAAGGAACCATTCGCTTGTCGTGAATTTATTTCAGGAAACCATGTAAAACCGAATTCCGGACAGTCGGATAGGGATTTTGAATACGCATTCTCCTGGGCGTTACCGCTCATCCACTTGGCTTAGGTTGAGGTTAACTGATTGTAACAATATTTATATCACGTGAATCTAACAAAATTGCTGCTTGTATACAACTATTTAAAAGGCAGGCATTCGATACAGGTTATCTGTGAGCAATAATTGAATGTAGTAAATCTGAAATACCGGAAATAAAATAATTCTCCATTGATGAACTAGTTTTCTCATACAAATTAAGTAATATTAGTCGATATTTGACTAACTCATGAATTTACAGACATATTAAAAGTAATTTACCAGAAAGAATTTCTAAAATTTGTTACGGTTTTGCGCCATGTCGACGACAAGGTCATTAGAGGCGAGAAAGGAGTGGGAGCAAGGAATGGGAAGGAATTTGCTCATGGTATTTTGGAAGAAGTGATTTTGGGAATCAAAAGAAAACCCAAATCTGGATCACCGGACGGGAATTCAAACCCAAGTTCTCCAGAATACGAGGTTAAAACGTTACTGCACAACCGTCATGCTCTATTAAACGGTCGTAGCTGCAAGTACGAGGGTTGTTTTTTAAGTAAGGGCCGTTCGCGCGTATAGTCCCGTAGTTCGCGCGGACGCCGCAACAATCCACCGCGCCACTTGCCGGCATCCTTCCCGTTCACACTGATGCTAGTTGCAGCTCTGTAGCTGACGTGTACGCGTCGCTGTGCTACTTTACGATTATTGAATCGCCCGCCGCGTGTGAGATACGGTCAGCGATACGTTTTTTGACCGCGAGAAGCCTATCAGCTGCAGAAATTCATCGTCAGTTAACAGAAGTTTATGGCTTGAATGCAATGAGTGAAGGTAAAGTGCGTTAATGGGTTAGAGAGTTTAAAAATGGCCGTCAAAACGTCCATGACGAAGAACGCTCAGGCCGGCCCTCTGTGATCACTGATGATTTGGTGGCTGCAGTCGAAACAAAGATTCGTGAGGACAGAAGATTCACAATTTCCACTCTTTCTTTGGAATTTCCACAAGTTTCAAGATCGTTTTTGTACAAAATTGTGTCTGAAAACCTAAAGTTTAAGAAACTGTGTTCTCGGTGCGTACGCACACTCCTCACAGAGGACCACAAAGGGAAGAGATTTGCCACTTCATTGGACTTTTTGATTCGTTACGAGGAAGAAGGGGATGACATGTTGAGTCAAATTGTCACTGGAGATGAAACATGGGTATCCCAAATCACTCCCGAAAGCAAGCGACAATCGATGGAATGGCGACACACAACCTCACCCGTCAAGGTCAAAGCCAAACAGACGCTGTCAAAGCGCAAGATTATGGCAACTGTGTTCTGGGACCGGCGCGGTGTTTTGCTAGTGGACTTTATGCCACGAGGAACGACAATCAACTCAGATGCCTACTGTGCAACTCTAAAGAAGCTCCGCAGAGCAATTCAAAACAAAAGGAGCGGCATGCTGACAAAAGGAGTTTTGCTCCTGCACGATAACGCTAGGCCTCACACCTCTCAAAAGACTCGGGATTTGATTGATTCTTTTGGCTGGGAAGTTTTGGACCATCCACCATACAGCCCCGACCTTGCTCCTAGCGATTTTCACCTTTTCCGGTACCTGAAACACCATCTTGGCGGGCAGCGCTTCAATGACGATGATGAAGTGAAAGCGGCCGTGAACTCTTGGCTGTCGGAGCAGGCGGTCGAATTCTTTGAAGAGGGAATTAAAAACTTAGTTGTACGGTATGACAAATGCTTAAATAAACAAGGAAACTATGTAGAAAAATAGGTAAAAGTGTGTAGAATCAGAAAATAAAAGTTTTTTTACAAAAGTATTTGTATCATTTTTTAAAAATAAAAACAGCCCTTACTTAAAAAACAACCCTCGTAATTGCGCTGTAGTCGACTAAATTCATATCGAAACATTTCGATTGTTATACACCAGTCCTTTCCCATCGCAGTTCTCTACCTTCCTATTCTCAGACAGCAAAGACATCACTGAATGTAACCGCAAGTCAGACAATTACCCGATTTCCTTGGACACACGTAAGCAGTACTAAACTGTCTAGAAACAATATTCAACTGCTGGGTACCTGGTACGTTCTCGGATTAAGTTATCAGCTCAAAGGAGGCTATCGAGATAAGTAACAGTCTCAGTGCAAAGGTTGAGCGGGGGAAAGAAGCCGCAGGCACAAACACGGCTCACAATTAGAGAAGCGATAGAGTCTTGTATACGACTTTACCGTCCTAGATGGAAATTCTTTTACAGCGATACGTTGTTGTATACAACTGCCGGAAAATTATCCGTACATTGCCGTGTGGGGTCAGCGCAGTGATTTCTCACCTCAATCCAGGCACTACCAGATAAGTCTCACTTCAAGTTGCCGCTTGAGAAGCGATACAGTCTTGTATACGACTTTACCGTCCTAGATGGAAATTCTTTTACAGCGATACGTACTTGTATACAACTGCCGGAAAATTATCCGTACATTGCCGTGTGGGGTCAGCGCAGTGATTTCTCACCTCAATCCAGGCACTACCAGATAAGTCTCACTTCAAGTTGCCGCTTGAGAAGCGATACAGTCTTGTATACGACTTTACCGTCCTAGATGGAAATTCTTTTACAGCGATACGTACTTGTATACAACTGCCGGAAAATTATCCGTACATTGCCGTGTGGGGTTAGCGCAGTGATTTCTCACCTCAATCCAGGCACTACCAGATAAGTCTCACTTCAAGTTGCCGCTTAATAAGTTTTACGTTGTGTGGCGTTTATGGTCTGACCCATTTTTGACACTGAGTGATATCTTAGTGTGTAGCGAAAGATTAGGTTTTTGGAGACTGCTAGTACTATTGCCTGCACCAAGGTCGGCGAGAGAGGTGAAGGGTCGGCGGACTCTGTGGCCGGTCTCCTCGACCGCAGAGCTTGGATCGTCTGACAGCTAGAGAGACTGCTCCGGCTCATTACGGGCAAGAGCAATCACGCCGCCTAGCCGCGGCGGCCGGCCCCTCCTCAAACGACTCTACTGCACAGGGGGATTCTTTGGGCACTTTTAGAACGCCTGCCGCTTCCACCCGAAATTAGCTTATGCCAGACAACAGTCCAGCCATCATATAACAGTTCCTAAAGAAAAAAAAGGTTTATGTTTCCAGATCAGACTGTTTTCAGCAAGATCCTCACCGAAAATGATTGACGAGTAATAACTTTGGAGCCTGGCGCGAGTTCGATTTCTGGTAGAGCCATTCATATCACGAGTTTCTTTAGAGTGAATGGCATGATGGTTCCTCGATAAACGCTGAGCCGGTTCCCTTTGTCCACTAACCTCTATAATAACAAATATACAAAAAAAAAGCTAACTAATGTAATGGTCCAAATTACATTTTCGAATTTATTAAGAATGTATTGGTTATTAGCGGGAGCTGGGAGGAAATGTGCTGAAGTTTTTCCCAAAGGGTCGAACGGACAGTTTAGCCGATGCTGTTATTCACGACTTTGCGGCATCAGCAATCCTTTGTTGACGGGAGAAGGGTCTCTCTCTACCTGCGCGTAGGAATTTGCTAAGACAATCTCAGAAAACATTCATTCTGTTCTAGAGCACGAAACGTGCTAGACATATTTTCTGCTGACTGTCCAGTAGTAATGTTAAATGTTTTTTGCGTTGCTTGCATGAATCATGAATCAGACTAACGAGCAGCTGATAGATTAAGCTTCGTTCTACCTGTGCTTAATAACGATACATGCATTTACTGTATCCATTTGCCCACCTGACACGAAGGGGATGAGATAAGCATCTCGAGTCTATTACCTGACGCAGCTGTGGCTGCTTCCTGTATTCTACAAGAAACGGTAAATCACATCATTCTGTTCAACCAATTATCACGAACAATGAGGAATACGGAAACCGTAACACGCCCTTAAAGACAATTTCACTGCTCTATTTAACAATTCAAATGCAATCAGTGCTTTGGTGTTGCGTGATTAGCTAGCCGGCTTAATAATATTTGATTTCATACGATTTAGAGGCGAGAATGGTTTTAAACTACAGTATGAATGAAAATCTGTAATTTTGTATTAAGGTGTAAATAATTCTGGAAATGATATTGAGATAGATATATGTGTATAATCATTTGTTTGTTTGACGTACCATCTTGTAATATGTAGATTAAATGCAATTTGTTACCTAGTTAGAGATCTTACATTTCTGAATCCCGAACAGTAAGAATTTCAATAAGAAAGTTAGATGATTATTACACTAAGTATATAATATTCGATAGATATGAAAAGCTTCCTGTCTAGACAATGAATGATCATATCGATTAGTCTATACAGTAGGAAACTTTTTATTATTTTACAGATTAAACCATACAGTCTGCTCCAGCAATTTCAACCTGTTGCATTCGTTCTAAAGTATTTATGATTAATGCAGTAAGTACATGACAAATACTTCATTTATTGGAAACTACCCATTTGCTGGGACGGCCTATATCCGACAACAGATACGTGGCCGGCAAGAATTGTATTCGTTTCTAGAAAAAGATAGACCAGCAGTTCCCCTGATAGTTTGCATTTTGTATTTTTGTCATACAACCACCATATAGTGTCTAGGCCAAGAAATTGTCCAGATCATCCACGTAGTACGAAGGTTTTGTCTTTTTAATGATCCTTCCGATGAAATTTTTGGTTTTGTAATATTTTCTAGTTTTTCCACGAAACCTCTCCTTGAATGGTCACGGGTTGGGAGACGGCATATTATATGCACTTAGAGAAGTTTATTTATCTCATTGCAACGTATCAGCTTATGAGAAAACTCGTTCTTTCAGATTATTCTAAAATGACAAGAGAATTAGCTCGCACAAACTTGAGAGCGCTATA
The DNA here is from genome assembly GCA_031002005.1 of Vandiemenella viatica. Taxonomy (NCBI): domain Eukaryota; kingdom Metazoa; phylum Arthropoda; class Insecta; order Orthoptera; family Morabidae; genus Vandiemenella; species Vandiemenella viatica. The sequence goes on from CM061919.1 coordinate 66,714,147, forward strand.
ACTGTCTCTCCAGACTGGTTGTTCATTATACAGCAGTAGCTCGTATGCTATTGTAAAAGCTGAGTACGAGTATATTAAATAAGGAAGGATTTCAACCGACAAGCCAACCGAGAACTGATAAGTCTACCAAGAACTCCTCTATCATGACAATAACGGAACTCGAAACTTTATTCGTAACTCCGAAGCACGATAATACCTACACCGAGTTGGCACTGTACTGTTTCGTTCATTATGTTGTGATTTTACGGCTGGAACGAATTTTTATTTCATATGGCTTTGCAGCCCGTCGACGCCCAGGTCGTTAAAGCCGACAGAGTATTAGAGACAAGGAATTAGAAGGAAACGTAATGGCCGTTTGACAGTCACCAGCAGTGATTTCGCGAAACCGCGGCAAAATCGAAATCTCGATCACCCGAGCAGGAACTGAACCCGCGTACTACCGACTGTCGTTCCCGGATGTTAATCCGTCAGGTACGGTGCGACGCATTCAAAATGCTACAGAGAAGAGCGCTATTTGTTCATTACAGAGCCCACGCGTTATACTCTACTACCTCGTATTACCACGCTCGTCTATTTGATGCGGCTCAATAACTTTCTCGATGTTGTATCTTACTTTAGCGCTAAACAGTTTAATGTAATTAAAAATGAAACGTGTTTTAATAATAGCGCGAAATAGGTCAATTGCCTTAAAAAATTACATACTGGGTATAACGCCGATTATTATTATTATTATTTTCCTGTCGGAAACATTACACAATTACATTTAAAAAAATTTAAACACAAGTACATAACACACAGTTTGACCAGTCAACAAGTGCATTCTGCGTTGCATGATTTCGCTTTAGCTTTGTACCTGCCCACTCCTTTTCTCAGACGGTTCCAGGATTTCCAAACAGTTTTCTGTACGGTCAGGTGGCAGGCATTCCACAACTGTCAATGGTCCTGCTACGTTCGGGACCTTACTTATCCACAAGGGCACTTTTATCGTTTTATCTGACCTAATTAGAACTCGTTCTTTTCGGAGGAAGCTTTTCCTGGGCTTGAATCTCTGGGCTGGAGGTACATGGCTGAGCGCTTTCCCGTTATACTTTGGTCCTCTCCTTGTTCCCAGCCACTTCTCTTCGAGTACTGGGTGAGGCATTCCCTGAACGCTGATGAAACCTGTCAATTGGGGCAGGATTTAGCCAGCATACAGGTGTTACTGATGGCCACACCCATCTGTCTGGCACGAGTTGATTAGTATCAAACCAAGCAGGCATATTCTGCAACGGAGTAACAAAGGGTTATTGCTGATGTACAACTGGAATCTATAGTTATTCATTTTATTTTCGGAACATGCTTTAGCTCGTTCAATTAAGTATCATCAGTGATTTCATATCTTGTGACATAACGGAAATATTTTTTTAAAAAAAGAACATAATATTTAGCAATATTGAGCAAGGATGAAAATTAATAATAATACTCTTAGAGAAAAGTAAGACGACATAGGTTGCTATGGAAATAAATACTCAAGATGTTGGCTATCGGCGTAGATCGGGTGCTTGTGATTATCATTGCCTAAAAGAACCTGCATCTTCGGAGATTACCCAGTTTCGATGTAATCCCTAGTGGATTAAAATAATATACAATAAACTAAAACTGTTTGAATCGAAAGAACTGAATTCTTTATAATTATAACTACTTCACAAATCATCGGTAGCATCACATGGCGACCGTGACAGGACTTGCATTTGTGAGTATTTCCTGAAATGTTTTTTAGTTTGTTTTGTTATGTTGTTAGTATTAAGAAGAGAATGTCTATTGTAAAATAGTGTAAAAATCATACTAGTAATAAGAGAAATGGGGATCACGAGATATAAGGTTTATTTTATAAGTTTACCAGTGTCTTCCTAAAAACAATCCATGGTAAACTTGAGGAGGCATGTGACATGTTATAAGCTATATTTTCACCGTCAGAAATCTCTAGCAAATGTCCTGGTCTGAAGTTATCGAACTTGGCAGGCATTTTGGATGGGCGCATATATTTAACATCTATAGTACTGGTTCGCTCCGAAGCCGAAAGGTAACAGCAATCTTCGTAAGATAGAAGCTCAGCTGTGGGCTGCCACTCGACGGCGATGAGATGTGGCAGAGCAATTAGGGTGAAAACAGAGCAGCTGGCGTTTCACGTCTGACAATGCGGCCGTTCCGCCAGGCGCTACGACACGACGGACGGACACAAAGAGAGCGGAGGTCGGCTTTCTCCGGCGACAGAGCGCGACGACACCTCGCTCCGCTGCCCTAACAACTCACTCAAGGTTAAATGTTTCCAAACTTTAGCTTTCGCTGTCAACGGCAACAATAAACTTCACTCTCTCCAAGTACGAAATTACGTAAATCATTCGAAATTTGAACTATTTTCATCTTTCTGGCTTTCAGGCCGCGTTTGCACTATGAGAGTTGACTGGAATTACAGTTGGCCGGACCGTCGGTGGTGGGGGTAAGAGAGTGGACTAGCATGCTAGTAATAATTAGAAGACAGTGCACTGTCCACTGTGAGGACAGTCTCTACTTCTACATTGTGATCTTATTGAAAATATTTTGTCCATATTATAGAAAGGAATTAACATCTTAGCTAATTTGTTGATTACAAAGTTGAATGATATGAAGAATAATAAAATAAAACGTAGAAAAAAGTTAAAAGAGTGGATTTCAAAAAGAAATGGTTTAAATACCTCAGCACCTTTTTAAAAAATAAAGTTGCAAGTGAAAATATAGAGTAGCATCATTTAAGACTCACTGTATCTCAATTTGAAGAACTATTGCGAAATATTTTTTCCGATACATAAAAAATGACATCGCTATAAAGAAATTCTTTAATAGCAGAGTCTTTAAAATCCTTGTTCTTATAATTTTTATGCTTAAAATTCCACGAAATTTCCTCACTTTCATGCAGTTCTAAAGATTTTACTGCCTCTGCTTCACTCCGCTTACACGACTTGTTAGTTGTCGCCATCTTGATTGTGAACTCGCACGCCAAAAGTTGGTCGTGAACTGAGTCCACTATCCTCAGTACCTGTTCACACGAGGAGAGAGGACTATCCAGTGCTGCGCGCGCAGCAAGACAGTACACTCGTTCCAGTCAACTCGCACCGTGTAAACGGGGCATCAGGGAATACGATAGCCCAGAATAATGAAAACTTAACCAACATGAACTTTAACGCCAACGTTTGCGCACATAACTGTTGTTGATGTCGTATTTTTGCTTAATTTTGAGAGTCTGAAGTACGTCTTCTCTCTATTATAATGATATTTATTATTTTTTCTGTTTTCATAAGCATAATAATATGAAATTTTTGTTCTCAAGTGCGAGACTCAGACATATCGCTGGAATAAATCTCATCTGAAATCACAATGCAGTATTCGCAATATAAAAACTCGTGCGTTATTACCAAAAGACGGCTTTTCCACTTTATGGAAGCCTACAACCTACAATCACAGGTATAAAACACGCCCTAAACAACTGGTCCTACGTTAAACTACCTCCCCCCCCCCAAAAAAAACCTTTGTTTCTTTCCAACTGTCAAGTTACCAAACTTTTCAATGAAACCAAACTTAGAACAATAAGAATAAATATTGCAGTTCAAAAAGTAATTGGTCATTGAAAATTTGGTATTTTTAGTTTTCAAATCAAGCTTCGGCACATGTGATTAGATGACGCTGACTGATAGTGAAATGCGGGAGCTGTAGTGGTACTGTACAATTCTGTCCACCGTAGAGTTGAAATCTACGCATCACCCAAAGAGGAAGATGGCTGGAACAGATAGATCTAAGTCAGTTTGTAAAATGCCGTTGTGATTACAGATAAGTAATTGGGATCATATAAGGAGGAGCTGTTTATAAGAAAGTAAAACCTGGATAAAAACAGTAGCACTTCCTGGATTTTAATTATGAAGAACCTCAAGGTACTTGCAAAGAAATTCTGAAGCAAGTAAGTGTAAAGAACGAGACAGTCAAATTACTGAAGCATGGAAAGAAGTCCATTATGAAGCTCAGAACACCAGCAGCCGAAATGAGAGCCCAAAACAGTAATCTGGATGGTGGGACGAGGATTCGAACCCGTGTTCCCCGGAACTTCGGTTCGGTCACACGCATTACTGTTCACCCGCCAAGCTCGATAGAAACCAAAACAAGCACAGTTGCAACAATAATTACGGTGCATGACCAAGCGTTGGGAACACAACACTACGATGAATCTGTACTTACAATTATTAATCAGAACATGGACTGTGTGTGTCAAAAATAAAACAGAAACAATAGACGATATCAGGTACTCAGCATATTAGTACAGCACACAATTACATAACTATATCTACTGCGTTTCAGCAACATAAGACACCACACTTACGACGGCTATTGTGATTTTTTTTCCTGTTTTTTAATTGCTTCTGACTTTACGCCTCGTCGAGATCAGTAAAGGCGGGAAGGGACTGGGTAGCAGTGAACGGGAAGGAATTCGGCCATGGATTTTTGAAGGAACCTTCCCAACATTCGCCTGCAACGATATTTGGTGAAACCAAGGAAAATCCAAATCTGAACGGCGGGACGGGTATTCGAGTCCGCGTCATACCGAATGAAAAGCAAGAACAGTACCCCTCACCCACCATGTTTAGATTAAGATAAAAGTATGATTTTTAATAAGCTCAATCAGTATAATATAAAAGGTCTCAAATGAAAAAATGAAAAGGATTAGATACAACAGTGTTACAGTGGCATGCCATAGGCATTGCACAACAGTAGTTTATCGTTCAAACATACAGGATAAACTGATACACAGACTGGAACAAATAAATACTCTGTGAAGATTAAACTGATAGCTGAGACACTTTATGTCATCATCTTCTACTGACTCGGTTATTTTAATCTACTACTGTTATTTCAGAGTCTTCCTTGAACATCAATACATAATATCCATGACGTATTTTAAACCGCTCTGGCAACGGTGGAGATAAAAGGATAACCGTAGTAAGGGGGCGTCCATTAATTACGTGAGGTGAAATAGGGGGGTGGGGGGTCCGGTGAAATCTCACGAAACCTCATCAAGGAAGAGGGGAGGTCAACGGAAATCTTACGAGACGTTTTGAAATTCTTGTAGGATTGTAGATCTAAAAAAAAATGACGTCAAAGTCGACTTTATGGAATTTTAGAGGGATGGGGGAGGGCGGGTCCGAACAGATCTCACGAAGTCTCACCAGAGAAGAAGGGGGGGTCCGGAATTCCGGAAAAACACCTCACGTAATTAATGGACGCCCCCTAGTAATATTAGCTTTCTGTCGAACACATGCAGCATCTTATAAGAATTAGTTAAATATCTGGTCTTAAATATCTTATCTTAAAAATATCTTGTCTTAAAACCGATAAATGTACTTAGAACGACTACTGAGATAAAATAAAGCGTGCTAGTCGACTGATGCATGGCGCAGGCGCCAATGGGTGACGGGTGACGATTCAGCGACTTGCCACGCAACGATTATCACAGCAGCGAGTTGACAGACCAGTCAAGTGAAAGCCTTAATAGGTGTACCGAGGATTTACGGCAAGAACATCCATACGATGGCAGAAAGAGATACCATCGGACAGTATGAGATGTTTTCACTCAGAGCATTCCTAGACTCCTGAAGCACACGCACCAGCGGGCAATAAAGTTGCCAGTTTTAGAGCTCGATATGATCGCGGCACGTCGGGGGGCAACGCCCCACCGCGGACGGAGTGGTTCGCCATCCGTCTTGAAGGCAGATGCCGCCGCGATGGCCCCGGCGACCTCGGGACCATTCAGCGCGCGCTGGGAAAAATGGCCACATGAATGAAGGTGGGCGGCAACCAGGATCCGACGCTTTTAGACGGCCAATCCGTCAGTCACGCCTCGTCTCGCTGTCCTGAGTTATGATCGCCCACCAGCGCACAGACGTCGCACTGGAATACTGTTCCTCAGTGCTATCATAACCACTTACCTACACCAGCAGTGCTTATAAAATCATACACGGGGAATGGACCACTTTCACCGACGCTCCAATGTCTTTCCATCTATCAAAGACCTCCAGCACTTAAACCGAATATCCCTTTAATTTTTCATTTATCATGTGTTTCGTTAATCCGAAACCGAATATCATATTTAAAATTTAGTTAAATTATGTTACAGATGTATTCCACAGAAATAAAGGGGGATGCAAACAAAAAAATATGTTTACCCCCGTGTGTGAGGTATAAATGTTTAAATCTCGATCAGAGAACTATGAAAACGTCTCAATTTTTTTTTCGCTTAATAATAAAGACGGGAGAGGTCGTGAATGTTGTATATTATTAACCATTTCTGTGATCGGATCTGTTTCTCGTAAAACAATGTTACCTCGGAACTTTAAATTCTCCCCTAATATTTTATTTTTTTATTTTTATTTTTCTCCCCTAATATCGAACATATGCTGTATTTAAACGACAAATACTAAAGATACTTACATATAATGCAGTATTCAAGCTGCAATCAAAATTCAAGTCCTCCCGAATGTGAGGATAGAGCCTTACCGCTCACCTATCACGCTCGATCCCGCCTTACTACTGTCACATCGATTTTGTGTTGTTCTGAAAACTATTCAATTGAAAAGTGCTCTTAATTGAGAATGAGCTGAACATTAATATACCTATAGTAAGTTTTGTTTAAACCGAACAATCACACAAGTTGCGCGAGCGGTAATGTGGTGCGGCGTTGGGAGCCGTGAAGCGAAGTCCACTGCCTAAACTGAAAACGTGTCAAGCACTCATTTCTGTATCAAGCTACAACATTTTGACCTACTACATGTAACATATATAGGTCTTTAGAGTGAGGAACCCTAACTGGTCGAGGCTCGACCTCAACTTGAATAGTTTCCCTTGCTCGTAAATAACTCTGGTCTACATGGACAAAGCCTTGATCAAAATTTAGTAAATAATATATATGGACAATATTTTCATTGATTTTTTAAATAGGTATCCTAACCACCTTTCCTACTTAGTTTCCGACGTTCTTGAAGCACTTTCCGCAGATCGTTAGATACTGTTAATTTGCCGTCCATAAGTTCAAACCCATCATAGAATCGTGGCCACCAAGGAATGATTTCATCTTCTGGATAAGTTGTTAATAGCTCGGCGACAGTGTGTAGGCGTATAACACAATGGGCGGGTAATCATCGCAAGTCGATTATTCTGGATCGCACGACGTGACGTAAACGTTCGCAGTAGACATTTGAGTTAATCACAGAGTCTTGAGGTACAAAGTCCGCACTCAGATACACCACTCCCAGAAGACTGTGGAAATGACTTTTTCCGTGAAAACGTTTGCGTAATTTTTGTTGTTGGTGGTGTGCATTGCGCTTCCCCTCCGTGGATTGTCGCTCATTTCAACGGCTGTGACACCCTTGTCTGTTCCTATTTTAATCGTATCAGAAAAACCAATTCACAGTCAGTATTTTTTTTTTTTTTTTTGCTTCTGTGTTAATGTCTCGTTGGTTTCGAGATCATTAGAGGAGGGAAATGACGGAAGGAAAGGGGCAAGAACAGAAAGGAATTCGGCAATGGCCTTTTAAAGGAATCATCTCGGCATTAGATTCGAATGATGTGGAGAAAACAAGGAAAACCAAAATCTGGATGGTAAGATATCCGAAGCGTTCATCGTAACGCTCGATCCCACTATCACGCCGATTTTGTGTTGTTCTGAAGACATCTTGGGAACCGAGAATGCGACAGTTAACATTATAGTACACAATTGCGCGGCAAAATGACTGTGACATTTTTGGGAACTGCATTCACCGTTTCGGATGAGCGGTTGCATTCGAGAGAAAGCGGGTTCGAATCCCTGAGCGGCCATCCAGATTTCTGTTTTCCATGGTTTCCCGTAATTACCCCAGGCGAATGTCGCGGTGGTCCTTCAAAGACCAGGGCTGAATTCATTCCCGTTCCTTGTCCCAGTCCTTTCCTGCACTTAATGTCCTCGACTACGAGGAAGAGATACAGCCGTAAGCAAAAAATAGATAAGTAAAATAAATGGAAACTGCGCGAGAGTGAGGTTATGCTTGCAATCATTACAGACAAACAACCGTCGTTCCGTCCACCATACATATGCTCCTTTTTGTGTCCTCTTTTAACATGTCTCACATGTATCCGTATCAATGAATTACTCATTGCTTTCTCTCCATGAATAATGTAACATCATACGGCGAATTTTAACCGATTTAGTGGCTCTCGTAATCAAGAAACAAATCGAAGAGGCGTAGATTTCAAATATTGTGCTTCTAAACATTGTGAATCACAGACGGAACATATATGAAATCATTAGTTCTTCCGTCTGTCGCAGTTCCATAGCTACTGAACCATTTAATTTAAAAATTTGTAATTGGGCACTATTTTAGTTCTTACTGTCTTTGCAAAATTACGATATAAAATTTGGAAAAAATTTTTAGAAATGAAAATGGTTATGTCGTTTAGTGATGATGGGAGGAGGCGGGATACTACAAAAATTACAGAAGAATTATCTTATGGAGTTTATAGACCGAGCGTGGTGGTGTAACGGCTAGCGTTCTGGCCTCGCATTCGGGAGGACGGCGGTTCGAATCCCCGACCGAGCATCCAGCTTTGGGTTTTCCATGGTTTCCCAAATCACTCCAGGCAAATACCGGGATGCTTCCTTCAAAAGGCCATGGCCGAATTACTTCCCATTCCTTGCCCCCCCCCCCATCCTTTCCCGTCTCTAAAGACCTCGCTGTAAGAGAGACGTTAAGCAGATAAAAAAAAGAGTTTATAGTTTTCACAAAATAATCAAGGGGGGTAATTCAAAACAAAATTGATACTTAAGCATATAAATTTTATGGCAAAAATCATACATATCATTCAACAGAGAATTTCATGAATCGGACAATAAAATATGTGGTGAGAATACTTCTTTTCTAAACATTTTTTCCACGACTCACTTCAATTTTTTTCAACTTTTTTTATTTATGTACACTACGCGATAGACAATTTCGCAAAACTAATTACAAACTTTATTTAAAAATCACTTACTATTGAACTTTTTTTATTTAAAAAAAGTTTTCACAAAATAATTTTCATAGTGAATTCAATTTACTACACGATCTGCGTAAGAAACCGTCAAAGCGCGAAAGTAACTTACACTAGGCGGACTTCATAGAGACTAGTAATTAAGCCTAAGTAGTGTACTACTGTTCGCATTATTTCCACTACCAATAAAGTCGGACTTGATAGAAGGAAGTAATAAAAATTTAAACATATTATTTTTTAACATCTCAGTAGTCACCATCCAGCTAATTGTTCCATGGATCTTAGAAAAATCAAGAAAATAGTTTTACGCCTTAGAAATTCTACGTAAAACCGCTACTTTGCCTCAGGTTGTTGCTGAACCGTGATGGTGTCCGGCGCCTGACTTGGGTTAGCTGGTTTGAATCCTGGTAGTGGAAGAAATTATCATCATCAGAATTTGGCCGGCAGGGTAGGAGAGTTGGTGGTGCACAATTCCCAGTCATCAGATTGTGAACTAAAGTGTGTATGAACTGTGGCCGCTGTTGATGGTGACTCGTCCGTTGGATAGTCGTTCGAAAGAGTAGGCCTGAATGGGCCGTAAACGGATTTCATTATCTCCGTTCCTTCATTTTTCATGCACTTGTAATGCAAATAAAGACTACACTGAACTTAGGTACATAACAGTAATGCATATAATACAGTAATATGTGCATGAGCTTCTATCACTGGAAAAAGCAAGATGAAACCACCCCACTCAAATTTTACAAGAAAGATACAATGGAAGATTAGCTCCCTCCATGGCAGCCATCATGCCTGAGTCACCGGGTAAAAGTCGTAATCATCAGTCACCGCTTAGAAAAATATCTTCTTCTTTTAATATGTCAAGAACATGATCACAAATGTGGAAGTGTCAAAAGGTATTAAGCTGCTGAAAAAAAATGTTTAAACCAGAAACTCATGAATTTTCTAGTGAAGACAATAGTTGCACCCTGAAGTTATTTCGATCACTACCTCATTCAGCAAATTTAAGAATCGATAGCGTGTCTGTTGCTGATCCACCCGGAGCAATGTTTCATTAAGGCTTTCTTTTCCTTCCCTCAAATAAATTGTCATTCGGATCTATGTGGTCACACATTCAGTTTGGTATATTTTGCATATTTCCAACCAATGTATTATATGTCAAGTCAAATATTTAGACTAAATCATAGTAAGGACAAAACCGTAAAAATGCAGATGCCCTAGGCAAGGCTCAAACTGGCGACCGCAATAACGTGAAGCCTGGTGCCCGCTTTGTCAAGAGGACTGTCCTCTGAGTAAAGTAACAGCAAGATGGCTGAAAGGACAGGTATCAAAAAATCGACCGGGCCCCACCCGAAGACCCAAGAAAACATCGAAAACGACTGTGGAAGTCTACGCAATCAATGTTAAGATAAGCAGGCAACTTAACTCACAAATCATAAAGAAGAAGCTGTTAATTATTATTACTACGCTGAACAAATTAATGGAACGAATTTACAACAGCTAATATTTTCCACAACACATCGAACAATATTACTCACCGTAGAATTATTAAATACAACTCCATTTAACTTAAAACTGAAGCAACAGGTTAGCTTTATGAGTACAAAGCCAAACGCCACAACCATCTCCTTTCAAGCTACCTGCCTTTACTTGTTGGACTCTCCTTTCTCCCCCCCAAGCAAGCGACATGGACCTCGCCCATTTTCTATTGACGTCGGCCACACCCCATACTGATCGATTTAAGTGTCAAGTACATCAGTGGTGTTTTATGCTGCGTGGGAAAAATTTACTACAAGCAACACAACTTAATAAATGTATTTCACATAAAATAAGACGTAAACACAAAATTAATGAATTTCATACATACATCTGCTTTCATGCAACTATTTTTACTAACATCAAAAACACTTTTTATCAAGCACATCGAACGTAAATCTAATAGCGATACAAGAAAGATGACAAACCTTCATCTATTTATGAACAGACGCCAGAATCCTGAACATATGGAATCCAAGAACCATAACAGCAAGCAGCAAACAAGTCTCGACGAAGTCAACTTCGCCATTTCCAAAATATGCCTAATAATAGTGAAACAATAATGTATAATTATTACGAGACATGAGAAAAACACAATCAAGTTTCGAGCTAGGCTTCGATTACCTCAGTTCCGATCTGGTATTTCGGCTGTTGCACCAGACAGGCGGTGCGGTATTACAGAATCGCTTAATAGACAGGAGTGCCTGGATATTAAACAGAAAAAGGAAAGTACAAGAAAAGGCAGCGGAGCCCGGAACGGTGAGAAACAAAGGTTAATCTAGAAGTCACGACGGGGCGGGCGGGCGCACGAATGCAACCGAAACAGTTACCGCCCCAAGCAGGGTTCGGCTCGGCTCCGCTCGCCTAGCCTCGGAAGATTCGTATCGATCGCCACGAAGCGAGGGGCCTGCTCTTCGGGTATAACCGGAATATCAGGTGACACAACCACCAATCACAGGTCCTCAGAAAAGACTTCTGTCTGGTTAACATAATGGCGTCGCTTTGTTACTGAATTAACTATTTTCACTAACGTTTCTCCATCTTGCAACTAAAATAAAACGATTTTTTTTTTTAATAACGTACCAATTTCGTCATTTTATTCAAGACATTTCTAGCAAACCATTACAATGGCGATACGCCTTAACTATTTTGCATCGACGTCAGTAATAATACTGCGCTAGCGAAAGCAATGAAAATGTATGTGTTACAATTCAGTAATAGCGATTCATGCGGCGCTATTTTCATCTGACGCCAGATGGAACTGCATGAGGAATTCGGCCATGGCCTTATGAAGGAACCGTCCTGGTATTCGCCCGAAGTGATTTTGGAAAACCGAAATCTGGATAGCTAGACGTGGATTTTAGCACGCGTCCTTCCGATGTCAGGCACAAACATTAAAAAAGAAGTAAGATACCATTTCACATAATTTGCTGATGCTTTTGTAGTTATTACATGACTGTTGAATTTGATAAGAACATAGAAAATAATATTTCATAATAGTCTAAAAACAGAGTATTTCGCTGTAGGTTCTGAAGGGGATGTGGCACGGCTACTCCATAAACTTCTAAGGGATTTAAATACCTCTGACCTCTATACCTCGAGAAGCCAAATTGAGAAAAAGATATAGAATCACCCGGAAGACAAAGAATGTAAATTTCCAATAGAGCCAATCTTTGGTGACTTCGCAATATCGGATAAAAGTACGATTGATTTGATCTTAATAGAAAATAATTACAATCTAACTTTCTTAAGAACGTTTTCAAAAGTGGGAAAAATTTGACTCATCTAACAGAAACGAAAACTTTAACGAATCTACATAGGAAATATTTTATCAATGTAAGGTACCCACTGGCATAAATCAGGTTCACATTTTGATCCTTTATCAACTGTCAGATTATTAAACCCAAAATTTAAAAAAATAATCAGTTAATTATATACTTGTAGTTTAGAATAGTCATCCCCACAAGAGCCTGATGTGCATATTACATAGTACAATCCCACTGTATGTAAAATTACCTTTTGAATTTGTTTATAGTTACGTGAAATACTGTTTCGGAAATAATTCCGTTTGCTAATATTTAATCAAATTTGTTTATTTAAACCGCCTCTTTGTAACACTGAAAAAGCATTAAAAGAAAATAAAGAGAGGAGGTCAGAGCAGGTTTTTATCCGGCACTGTTTCCAAGAACTAAATGTTTGGTGTAGTAAAGAAATACTCGTAACAAGGAAAATCAAGAAAAACACATTGCGTTACTGTAGAAGGGATTATTATACACAACTCGGAACCGTCGGTGATGAGTACGTAACGGGGAAGGAAATTAAACAACGTAGAGTTGTAGATAATGGAAAGAAAGCTGTAGAGCGCGAAGGATGCATAAAATACTAAATAAAAGTCATAAAAGGAAGAAGATACTAATAGAACAAGATGACACTAGGACTGGAAGAAAAAAGTAGCCACTAGTAAATCAAACTGGGAGATCCTGGAACAAGAATTAGACTAAAGAGAAAATAGGCGGCGAGTAGTATACAAGAGAAAAGAAGAAGGAGACACCTTTAACAGAGAAGAATGAAGCTTTGAATATGGGAAATGACAAATCCTGTGAAGTAGTCACTAATAATAAACAAATAATTCTGATAATGATTACATTAAAATCAGGCCACAATGAAGCCAAAATCACAGTAATTTATTTTGAACGGAACGCAACGTAAAAACTATTTTAGAAGAAAAAACTAAACCGTGCGAGGAACTTGTGTAACATCTGCAAACGGTTTCCCCAGATTACAGAACATTCCATTCTAATGAGCTGCCGATCACTGATTACCTATAAGCATGGAATTATGTCATTCTTCAGCAATTTCAAACTTTTTTGACAATCATGTCTAATGCTTTGCCACTCATTTGATACCCTGCCATTCTAGTACTGCAGTTGCTATGGACCTATTTACGGAATATACGGAACACTATTCAGTTATTTACAGTGCAATTACCTGCAAGACGAGCAAACATGTTTTCTGTTTCTACATCCCACATATTAGTAATTCCAATAAATACTATCGCAATCAGTAAAAGATGCCTTTGTACCGAACAAAATTTTGCAGTAGCTGCCTTTGTAATTCAGCAAATGTTTGATATAAAGAATTACGTAGTATTGCGTTTCTTAGTAGTCGCCTAAATTTCTAGATCATGGCAGTTCGTTTGATATTTGTTTCTACAAGGTACTTAGAACAACTTTGTATCTTATCTCAAGCCGAGTCAAATAATAAAGAACATGTTTGATAGCGTAAGAGGCCCCAAAACCGATCACCGCGGTACCAGCCAGCACTTTATGGTAGCAAACACTCTACAAATGTTTCCAGTAAAGGTTGACAATTGGGCAAATAAATGTGTAAAAGGTGACTACGAAACACGTTTTGTGGACATTATCCTCAATGGGTTTCATCTTTCTACAAGCTGAACCACTAAATCAGATACAACCATGCCCACATGTCTAATACCAATCAAAATTAAGGCGGCAACATCGCTAATAAATACAGTCCACAAATTATGCACTTAGGAGAGAGGATATAAGTAAATGTAAATGATATGAAATGATTTTTGATTCTGCGTTAAAATACAACGAAGTGTTAAAATCTAGTAATGAATTGTAATTGCATGTCAGACACATCTGTTTGCAAAAACATGTAATAGCAGAAATTTAAGTATTGAAAAAGATATGCTGTCACCCGTTCAAAAACTTCTAATTATAATCAAACAATAGAATGTGCAATCCCAAACTTAATCTTTAAATGGTACTTCATTTATCGATTTCAGTTACGTATGAAACGAGAAAAATGGTTCGTCACAAAAATCACCTTCTGAAAATAATATATAAGATATATCAAGTACCGTTTCTGGAGCTTAAAGACAATATTACGAATGAGAAAGTGCAGAAATACAGTAATTACATTCATCGACTTCGAAGAAGCATATGAGTCAATAGACCGTGAAACCATCTTTAAAATCATGGAAGAATTCGGGATCGACCACAAGACCCGAAAAATAATAGAGCAGACACTTACAGGAACAACGTCCAAAGTTAAATTCATGGGCGAAGTCTCAGAGCCCTTCGAAATTAAAAGTGGAGTCCGAAAGAAAACCGAATTAGACTTAAGTGCCTTGCATTCGCAAACGATACTGCAATAATCACGGACAACAGAACTGAAGCGATTCACGCAGTGGAAAAACTACATGAAATAGCACAAAAAGCCGGATTGCAAATACCTTATGAAAAAAACTCAGTATTTGGAAAGATTACCAGAAAATAAATCTCCCTTAATTACGAAATTGCTCAAGTCGCCCATTTTACATATCTGGGCGAAATTATACAATCCTCAGGACTAAACTGAGTCGCCAATGAATAAAGAGTCACCAAGCTTCAAAGGGCCTACAGGCTAACGTGGAACTACTACAACAAGAAATGCATTTTAGTAGATGCAAAATTAAAGCATTATAAAAACAGTGATTCTTCCAGAGGCAACCTATGCAGCCGTAATAGATGGTCATTCCAAAATTAAAGAAATA
Source organism: Vandiemenella viatica (assembly GCA_031002005.1). Taxonomy (NCBI): domain Eukaryota; kingdom Metazoa; phylum Arthropoda; class Insecta; order Orthoptera; family Morabidae; genus Vandiemenella; species Vandiemenella viatica. The sequence goes on from CM061919.1 coordinate 66,729,307, forward strand.
GAAAATCAGGAACGAAAAATTCTGAAGAAGATATATGGGGCAAAAAATAGAAATGGCATTTGGATGAAGAGGCCACGGAATGAACTCTATAAAAAAAGTCAACACAATAACAGAAGAAATCAGAGAGTGTCGAGCTAATTTCTACACCCATATCTACAGGATGGAAAACACTACAATAGTAAAGAAATTACTTGACATCATAACAAAGAGTAAATGCGGTACGGAATGGCTGAAAGAGGTCCAGAGGAACCTACAACGGATCAACACAGAAAATCTAGAAGACCGCATTGAGTGTTATAATAAAATCACAAATGCTAATTTGGAGCAAAGAACAACACGACAACATGAAAAGAAATAGACAGATAAACGGAAGAGAGAGCATTCCGAGAAGATGAAGAGATTTTGGGAAGAAAAGAGTAGAAACAGCTGAAGATTAAATCGTGAATTCAAGTTCAATCACTCTCCTAAAGGGGAATAATCGCAAATAATAATAAGTACCGTTTCCACTCCACTGGGTTGGGGTATATTCTTTTGACCACCCTAAGTTCTCCTTTTCCTATCTCTTCTCAGCTGCAACAATTATTTCAATCTGTCCTAAATCCTTGGTTGCCATTTGACTCTGAAGTCTGGTTCGTGCTTTCTCTTTATATGACAGAACCAACGTACCATACATACTTCCTCAATACCAGCTACTTCTTTCCCTCTGTATACTTTAGCCCTGGTCTTGTTTTGTCTGCTTTACCTCTCACAAAATTGGTACTAAAGTGCGCAAAGTTCAGAATTAGCAGAACCTAAGTGCTTACTTAAACTGCTGAGGCGATCAGCCAAAACAGGGAAGTTCACAATCGGGGGAGTCACCAACCTACCTCAAGGAGCCAGCTGGCAAGCTATTTATGCTCAACCCGGCCTCGGACAACGCTCCGTCGGCTAGCCGGAAAAATACCGGGTGGCCACGGTCGCCAAATACGCAAAATTCTAATAACAGCAACACAGTTAAAGCATCTGGACCATATTTCTCAACAGCTCCTTTACAATTTGGGATAAACCAATTCCTTCCCAAAGACTCAGCTTCGTTAAATCTGAAAGATACTGGAACCAACATTTTAAACGAACAGTTAATGAGTATGGAGCATTGTCGGTGGGGCACCTTGCTATGTCAACTAACAAGTGAAACAGCACGAAACATCAGTATCAATATAAATGCGAAGAACGAGCCATAACAGAGTCGTTTCATTATTATTCTCACTTCAGTGTTTGAAAGATTTGACACGGAGGTCAATAGCAGTACCGGTACAGCTCTTATCATGGCCTTGATGTAATATATGCATAACCGACTGAAGTACGAAGTATTCATTTACTGATGGACTTTGGCAATGAAATGAGCAACTAGACTAATGATGAAATCAAGAAAAATATGGTGAATATGAGGGTTGGTTCTTTAGTTGCTGCTCTACATAGCATAATGGAAACAAATAAGACAAGTTTTCTGAAAAAATCTCCAGTTTTGACAATTATTCGTTTCAAAAGAATACAAAAAAAAAACATCAAAAGGGAGTAAAATGTGATTTTTACATTAGCAAGATATAGCAGAATATCTTAAGCAGATAACTGAGAACAAAGAATTAGGTCACCATAGAAAGAGACGTAGGATTGTATGAAACCAGTCGAGATTCTGATGACAGAAAAAAAAATCGGCTAGTAAGCACGAAGATCCACCACTGAGTACCTTCGATAACTAGCAGTCTTGCCATGCGGTTTAATCTTTAACCACTGACGTGTATTTAATTGCTTTACCTCCGACGGTCATGCACCGTGATGTAAATATTTACAACATCATATTTTTATTTATTTATAAAATACCAAGTAAGTTATTTATTTATTCGATAAATACGAACAAAATAAATAGTTAAATGATTTATTTTTATCTCAGACTAATAAAATCAACAAAAACTAAAGTACTCACTAATTAAAGTACTTTTTAACAGCTGCTGCACGTAGGATATGAACACTGCAAGCAAACAGATTAAAAAAAAAAAAACATAAATAGCGCTTGCTCAAGTTCAGAATCCCGGTGGGGCCAGGAGCTATTAAGTGTTCACTTTGATCATACCACCTACGCCAGACGTTCCGTAGTTCGGATTTACACCCACGACAAAGGCGTGAAGAGAGTGCAGTTAAAATTATTTTAAAATGATGGTCGAAACAAATATTGAGATGTTTTTGTTTGAAACAAACGAAACAATTTTGTCGAGAGGCAAGTAAGCAAGTACGATGCAAAAATAGATCTTTTTTTATATATAAAACTGTACGCACTGAAGTATCCCACACATTCGCCAGTAGTTAAAGAGTTCAAGCGGCGCAATACTGGAGTCGAGGAGGTACAATGGGGACTACTGAACCCTAACAACAACAATCAAAACTCTCACCTGACGTACCAGCTACATTGATTGATCAATACGAATACTAGCCAATTTTCACCTCTAAAACTAAAAAATACTCAATCAAATTAATATTTGTATACCGGCGGCCTGGTTGCTCAGTGGTTAAAGCTCTTATTGGCAATCAAAATGTCCCCGGTTCGAATCTCCGTTAGTGGGGATTTTCACAAGTCCTTAACCCACCTTCCCCTTTGGCATTGCTTACTGTATAACGTGAAGGACGCCAGAAAGCTGCCGTGGCTGGGATTCCACATTAAAATGTAAATTCCCTCTAGGGCTAACAAGCCTAATTATGACACGGATTTGTACAAATCCAAAGCAAAATGGAGATGGCCCTACTTGGCCCAAACGAACAAATATACATTTATCATATAGAACATTGCTCACAGTATTCACGGACAGATGGCGACACATATGTTTCCTGCCATTAAATACGTAAACAAAGAACCAGTCCAATATTTGATTCTCAGGACTGGGTAGCATTTGGAACTGTGTGCGTTGGATGATGAATATGATACGGCACAAATAAGATTAAGCAGCTTTGGTAAGTTGGTGATGAGGATTGTGTCACAGCAAGAGAAAGGGCGTTGTCACTTCTTGGTGAAAATAAAATCGATAAAGCGTGCAGCATGCGATGAGATCACTCTATACTAATCTGTTGCTGCGGTATGCATGAGGACCGGCCGGACGACGATTCAGCATGACAAAGGCGCGTTGCGGGGTACAGTTAGATATGTATTGCGGTGCTGCGTGGGTTCGTAGGACACGCGCAGGAAATTCCTTTCACAATGCTACACGTTGGCCTCTGATCAATCCGCAGTAGCCGACATACCACAACACAGATTAACAGACAACGTGTGGTTCTCACAGAGGCAACTCAAGATCATCGTTTGTGGCTTGCTCCAGACTCTCATACGAATGTAACATTCCGCCTAAATGGCGATCTTAACTGCGAAATTCAAAAGAAACATTCGAAGGGAAATATTACTTGATTTCCAAGTTTTAGGGTAAGTCAACACATTGAGATATCCTTCCCAAAGTTCAGATTTAGATCAAAGCAGTGAACATAATTAATCAGTTGTTTAGATAGACCAAAAAAAAAAAAAATACACTCGCATCAACGGAAGTCCAATTCTATTTTAAGGCCCTGTAGAATAGGTAATAAAATTCACAGCACTGGAAAGGCAAGAATCTCAGGGCATAGGCTGATAGAACTTATCAGGAATCGAATTACAAACAATTTAACAATAATCCCTACTGTTAAATTTATCGAGAAGAAGAGGAAGAGAAACAGAACAGAATGGAGAGAATCAGATTACCACGTCAAATGCTCATGTAGGCCTACACCGTCAAAAGGAAACGACTACCAGGAAAACCAGCTGAAAGACGGTGGGAGACTCTTATAGAAAATCAGCCCTAGTACTGGATGGGAAAAGACGATCATTTGCATAAATAACTTGGATTTATATAACGGTGTTGACCTCAACACTGTAAAAAATTAAGGTATTAATACAATATCTAAGGATACAAATCGGACCCTTAAGGAGGTTCCAGGTATACTTTAAGCTGAAAACTCCACATCGTTAATTACAGAAAAAGAGGGTAGGGTGTTCATTTTTTTGTCATCACTCTCCCGTCTGAACTGAAGCAATCCACCATCTTCCTAATCTCGTCATCTCGAAATTTTCATTACGACCTACGTCCTCTATTATCTATTTCGATACTCAACCGTCATTCCGTTCGACTGCTCCCACAACTATCACGTTTCCCAATACTACATGCCCGACACTCAAGGCTATGACCTGTTTCTTTAAAATTCACCGAGCGTGGTGGTGTAACGGATAGCGTTCTGGCCTCGCATTCGGGAGGACGGCGGTTCGAATCCCGTCCGGGCATCCAGATTTGGGTTTTCCATGGTTTCCCCAAATCACTCCAGGTGAATGCCGGGATGCTTTCCTTCAAAAGGCCATGGCCGAATTCCTTCCCATTCCTTGCCCCCATCCTTTCCCGTCTCTAAAGACCACGTTGTTAAAAAGGGACGTTAAACTGTTACAAAAAAAAAAAAAAAAAACTTTAAAATTCTTCCAGAAACTGCCTTGTTCATCCATTATTTTCTGAGTACGTTCGTAGGGAAATCTACCTGTCATAATTTTCAACAAACCTTAATAGAAGTTTTCCTTTTTGCTTCCTTCAATTCTATAAGTTATATCGTACAAAAATTAAGTTTGAAAAACTTTTTCTGAGTCATAATAACGATACTAAAAGCTGCCCACTCTTTATACAGGCAATGTGAATTTGATATTTTCCCTTCAACTATTGCCTGCAGTTCTCTTATTATATATGATATATCTGTTTCAATTTCCATATTTAGTTCACTGTTAACTAGCTCTTGCCTATGACTCCATTCGTGTCGACTTCATTATTACTGTTTACTTCATTACTAGATTTACTTTCTCCCGTATTCTGGTTAGAATTTTAACTCATCATTTCTTTTAATTAATTTTGATAAGCATCAATTAAATATGTTTAAAAATCGTTTGTACCATTTAGATCCTTTTTTTTCACTAAGAGCTACAGCGTTAAACGCATTTTATACCTTGCCTATTAAATACAAATGTTTCAGCGGATTTTTATTTAAAAAATAGAATATATATTATGGTTTTCACATGTTCCTTACATTGCATTAATTAATCTCTATAGTTTTATGAAGCGCATTCCAACAGAGCCTTGACCGTGCCATTTATATTAATGTTTTTTTGTAAAAGACACGCTGCTAAATACCTGCTTTGAATGACGTAGTGAAATTATGGAAGATGATCCTACAAAATAAAATAAACTGGCAAAAATTGGAGCAATGGTTCTCGAATTATACACACAGAAATGTTAAATTTTATAATATGTGAGGATGTTATTTCTGCAAACACATCACCATTGCCGTGTTGCTTTTGTCGTGAACAGAACAATATCGTAGTCCACGATGAAAAATCTGAGTCGGGACTTACTGGAAGACAGAAGGCAGGTAAAAAGACTAGCAGACATACCTAAGGCATAAGTATGCGATGAGACGTGAATGGATGTGGGAGAGGATGGGGCGAACAATTGTGAGCAGTTTGTGGAAGAGAGAACTCTGACCATAAATTACAAGTTGATTTTAGGAATCATAAATGTTTCCTTTGAGGGTAACGGAATCAGAAAATGGAATAAACACAATGAATTGCGAAAGAGTATAAAACTTGGCACGAAATATAAACAGGTTTGTTGGGGAAGTGGCACCGCTTAGTAAGCTGTGCCACAGTTTATAACTTATTCTACACGTCAAAGGTAAGGTGAATTCTTCGAAAGGAAGCATACTATGCCAGTGTGTTAAAAGGGTGAGGTGAATAATCCCAAAGGTAGCACACTAAGTCCGTATGTCACAGATAAGACAACCAATCCGCACCTCGGAGCGATTGCGACGTTGTTCACAAACACAAAGCAGGTTTTACCGGATGCTAACGTCACGTCGAGATAGTCTAAAAATTCCTGTTCTTACCGGTAATCATTCAACGCTGACATCTTAACAATGAGCTATAACAGTTACTACCGATAAAAAATATTTCCTAAATTTCTGGCGATGGGATGTGGCCAGTAAAAAACTGAGGGTGGGGGAAGTACTACGCTGTAACGAGTTAGGCACCCGAAAGGGTCGAGAATCAATTTCCAAATTTCTCGTAATACTCCAGGTGGAGACAGAGGCCAGTTGCCGGAGGGGGATGTCGAGATGGCTGTTAACACGGAGTCTCTCTCTCTCTGCCCCTCTCCAACGCCGCGTGTGCCCGTACGGAATTCTAATGAAGGCCGGCGTTCGCCATTGTGCGGTGGTCCTCAGAGGTTTACGACCTCTTCAATGGTAGGCGTGCCTCCGGCCCCACAAAAGAATGCTAAATGCACCAGCTATTTACGACGCGCATCGCTAACAGCCGTCCTTTGTCTCCACGGGAGACGGCAAGGACGGCGCCCACGGCTGGCCCCGCCGTTTACTGCGGAATAACTTCATTAAACTACACCCTGGCCTCGTCGTGTCCTCTACAACGAAATTTACGGATTCCCGCATGTTTATACTGAAGTGTACATCGTCGGATTCTAGACACAGCAGAGGTCGCATGGCCTCATAAAGATGTCAAGATTATGACTGGCGGTTCCTTATTTGAAAAACTCGTAACATGTACGCGAAAAAATAAAATAAAAAACGCAGCAGCGTAAGATGTAAACAGTGCATACATACATGATTTTTTCAAAAAATTCTCCTTGTTTACGTCCAAAATAAAGAACTCTTGCCATGAAGCCAGCTAATGATACAGAGGCATCAGATAAATTACGTGAAAATTTTATCTTGAGGCGTCAAGTAAAAATATTTCATTGTTAACCCATACAAATTATAGACCTAGAGTGGTGCTGTAACGGTTAGCGTTCTCGCCTCGCATTCGGGAGGACGGCGGATCGAATCCCCATCCGGGCATCCAGATTTGGGTTTTCCATGGTTTCCCAAATCACTCTAGGCAAATGCCGAGATGCTTCCTTCAAAAAGGCCATTGCCGAATTCCTTCCCATTCCTTGCCCCCCCCCCCCCCCCCATCCTTTCCCGTCTCTAAAGAACTCGCTGTTAAAAGACGTTAAGCAGTTAAAAAAAAATTATAGACGAAGATAGGACGAAAATATTATCGAGCCATACACAATTACTCATGTATATAAAATTCAAGATCCCGAATTCGAATCCCGTTGCGTCTAGGTATTTTTACGGACATTTTTTCGGTTATATGAGATACGGCAGAAAGCTCTGTGGTTTGGATTCCACGAAAAACTTGAGATCCAGCCACCATAGAAGTGGAACGTGCCATATTAAACTGTCACCTGCTGACTGAACAGCACTTATGGATCTCTCGGTCAACAACACTTTTTTAACTTTTGCATACAGACCTAGAGTAACTACATGTAGAAGTACTACAATTTCCCTGTCCAACAACCCATTTATTTTCATATAATTCCACAAAAGCGTATTTCGTAGTTACATTTGAATAATAAAGTCTTCAGCAATATCGAAAAAGCAGCAGATCAAACAGTGACGTAGTGAGAAAATTTTTAGTGGTATCACTGTTAACATTAATGATGTGAGTGTGATAATGATGATGAAAATTTGGTAGCTAATGATAAACTGGTAACAGGTTTAGCTGATGGTAATGTAGTGACTGGTATTAAGTCCTGAAGAAAGCTCAGAGCAAAGGAGATAAATGACCTAACTTTATCACAACTGGAGACGGTTAAACTATACTCAGAGTAAATTCATTATCGGCGCATTACACTAGTAAGTTACCACACATTTAAGACTTTAATGTTACCAATTGCCGCTGATCATATACTGTATGCGTTATTTTTCAGTTAGCAGAACGATCATTCAACAGGGAAAGCGTTCCTAAAGAAATATCTGCAATGTACAGCACTGAACTTCCTGAGGCGGTTGAACAAGATATCAAAAAAGTCGATAGTTTAGGAGGAAATTTCCAACTTTTATGTGCTACATCTATTAGTTTTACCCTTAGTTGCTAGATAAATCTACTTAGAGTTTCAATATGTTTTTTGTACTAGATTTCTAGCAAACTATCATTTCAAAATAGAAACAAGTTTTCTTTACTTGCTTATAGGTTTACCCATCGTTGATGTTTAAGTCATTAGAAGCAGGAAAGGACGAGTGGCAAGGAACGGGAATGAATTCGGCAATGGCATTCTGAAGAAACCACTCAGCATTCGCATGGAGTGATTTAGAGAAATCATGGAAAACAAAATTCTAGATGGCCGGAAGGGGATTCGAACCCGCGTCCTCCCGCATGCGAGGCCAGAGCGTTACCACTCAGCCACGAAAACACAATCAGTAACAGACTAATTGTAAGAGACGACACCATTTTAAAAGAAAATCTCGATTTAAAGATTTTTCTTACGCTTCGTTGCAAGATCGGGTTTTTGTTGGCGTTTAATAAGACGCTATTAAAAATTTTAAAAAATGTTTCGAAAAATGTAGGAAACCCCATAAAACCTAGAATAGATTAGTCAACTTGAAAACCCTTCGCGACAACTGTGGTTTTACATCCGGATTATAACGACACAGCCTTACAGTGTGAGGCAAGCAGCTAAGCCACACATTAAGTATGTAATGTGAAGCCATAACGCCGCTGCTTATTGGGAAACTGCGGTTCCTCGTGACGTTCTGATAACCGCAAGCACCGTCGCAGACACAGTCGGCTGAAATCACGTACAGTAAAACCTCGCACCATACGAGGCACCTACAGCTTTACGAATCTATTTCTCTTTTATGGCGCTGCGAATGACCTCGCGGCGGCCAGTCCAGAAGCGCTGGCCGCTAAGTTTGGTTGAACACCGCGTTGTATATTTTCGAAGCGAAGATGTTACGATCCGCAAAGGTCATCAACATCAGGGGTGTGCCCATAAACTACGTGGCTCGGTCGAGGGGAGGAGGGGTTGGCTGGAAATCTACGCTGGGTTACGTGGAGGAGGGGGGTGGGGGAGGGTTCCGAGCCAGGCCACGTAGCTTTACATTCATAATACCTGTGACAGCTAAAATGAGATACAGAACACTCAACAGCATTTAAATGCAACAAAATCTTCTCCGGTGTCCAGCCGGATGGTGGTGTAAAAACACGACGTTTCGACAGCTGACTCTGCTGTCTTTATCAGGTATCTTGTAGTTGTTCTCAGCTGACAGTCTCTGCCTCGACTGGCATGTAAATGTTTATTTCCGTAATTTAATTACCTCCGTATGTAATTTACGATAGTCTGACAAGAGAAAACAGTACAAAATGTCCTCTGAAGTCAATAGGGAAAAAAGCTACATGCTACGTGGGGAAGGGGAGGGGTAGAGACAAAAGCCACGTCAGGCTACGTGAGGGAAAGGGGGGGTTCACAAGAGGCCAAAATGAAGCTACGTGGTTTATGGACACTCCCCAGCTAGTGGCAGCGTCTATTCCTCCGGCGCGCGCGCGCTCGGTAATTGAATACGCCTCCGTAGCAGGTGTGTGTGTGTGTGGAACTGCGGGCCGCATTTGCATGTCAACGACGCCTATCGAACGAGTGGTTTTCCTTTGTCCGGCGGCGACGCGATATATCTCGCGACCTTTGCTGTCCCGGCCGTTGTTGGGCCCTGCTGAGTTGGGCGCGAGCCAAGGAGAGAGATTTGCTGTAAACACTACTCAGGAACTGCGCCGATATCCATCTCATTGTATTAACGTCTGTTGATACGCTCCACCGTACACAACGTTTCGACAGCAAAGTCCGGATTTTTCATGAAGTGAAGAGGTGATTCAGAAAAAAAAAACAAATTCAATGGCACTGCTGTCATAGCAAATCCACTTAACCACAGTTGGTATTACTTTTTCACCTCGTGAAGACAGCACAGATAACGGTCAAAATGTCGTGTTTTCACGACACCATTTGCTCGAACATCAATGAATATTACTTCCCAGCAGTAATCTGATAAAGTCTCCACTTTCACATGTACCAAGGTGTTATTTTTTTTTTTTTTTTTTTCTATACTTGTTTTATCAGAAAGACCTAATCTTCTACAGTCTTCACGTTAATGTTATCAAATATTTCGCGGAATGTTCCATAGTGTCTATTACGTTCATTACTCCACCTTTCTCTGACGTAAAGATCACCTCAAGAGTCACTGCCCATGAAACATCAAATTCATGACGAGCATAAAAACATTTAAAAAACGAAGACTCGACCATAGCGTTTCGGTGCGATCTTATTGACTATGTTATTTTTTTTACTTCAACATCAATTTCTAAAGCAAGTACACTCACTTAGAGAGACAGCATACTGCGCTGATGCAGTTCAATATTAAATGAAAATTGAAATTCGATCGTAATCAGTATTATGCCCCATTTATACGTGCTGATGGATCTCCAGAGAGAGGATCATAACCGTTCCTAATGACCATAGGAGCAAAAAAAAAAAAAAAAAAAAAAAAAAAAAAAAAAAGATTCTTAAAGCAGTACCGATGAAGTAGAGAACGCTTTGGACCACTGGAGACAAATTGGATAAATTGGATACCATAAACTTTTACTAAGAATTCGACCATTGAAAAGTAGCTTGGTAAATAAGACTAAAGTACAGATCTTTTTTCGCTTCTTTCCCGAACATTTTCCTAAGCTGTTGATCTGTTTCTGTTCATCTCTTGGGTTGACGCACCAGAAATTTTTCAAAGTCAGTTTGAAATCTTCTTTGAATAACGTCTTCCGTGATAATGAGCCTTTCAAATTCTCTGTTGAGTTTTTTAAGCTAACGTACGGTTCCTTCTAATTTATGGACGAAATAAATATTTGATTTCTAAGGCTTCCATGGCCGTCTTTGTTCATGATTAATAGATTTTCGAGGAATGCCGCGTTGTTTATTTCTTAATCTCAGCTTCCGGCTGCCGTTCTACAGCCTTCGATTAAGAAATAAACGGCGCGGCATACCCCGAAAATCTATTAATCATAGAATAAATATTTCCTTGGCCAACTTAAAGTTGTCAATGCCGTGCACCCGTACCCAAAATTTATGTCTGCTTAACTTTTGAGAACATGTCTATGAAAGCTGCTCAATCAAATCTCTGATATTTGCGACTATCCCCAGTTCTTTTAACATACAGAGAAGCGTCAGACTGTCAGTAGAATCAAGGCTTGTTTGAAATCGATAAAGATGACGACTTTCTTAAGGTTTTGTAATCTTTTAATTTTGAGGACTGATTTCAGGTTTAAAATCTTTTCTCGACCTTTTTCTTTTAACTCCACTTGGTTTTCATCCAATATAGGCCCAGTCACTGCTTTTTGGAAGAACCGTCTTGACGTTCGTCATTTACTAAAATCACTGACAATCAAAAATTGTATGGAAAGACCGAGTGTTGAATCCACATCATCCCAAATGCCAGACACTCACTCATCAGGCTCAATAATGTAAGGACAACCTTCAAGCGAGGACAGTCGACTTGAGTCTGCGCTGACTTCGGAATCTGACCGGAGCGATTCCACCGGGCAGTTCTTAATAGCCGGAGGTAACAAGATATGCTAAGAGGTAATAAAAAGGACGAAACGGGCAGATGCGGCGATTGCTTGCCAACGGTGCTGCTGACACAAATATTCCTACCGCTTAACGGTCTGCAGCCGGCCACAAATACTGGTCGGGGAGCGACGCGCATCGGCAACGCAAAAAAGGATTGCACCTAGGGCACCAGGAGGACCTTGCAGCACCGCTAACCACCGAGGTATCGTTCTTCTCCAGAAAGCCACGGCAGCTACGTTCAGAATAATTATTTTTAAAACATCACCTACTAATGGAGATTCAAATTTCACTTGTCAGTGTTGTTTGGGGACTGAAAACCTCCTGCGAAGTTATCCCAACTACGAGTTTCTTCGTCTGGCAAAGGATCCACAGAAAATTTAGCAGCTCATCAAGAATGTTCTAATTTGGGGGCTAAAGTCAGATCTCACACAGAATTTCCTCAAGCTTATGAATTACCTTCTACTCTGTTCAATCGTAGATAATCTTTTGTTTAGATCACCCAAATCTCCTTCGAAGCTGCTCAAATAAGACATTTTCCCGATGTGTTTGAGCCCAGGCATTTCATTTGCTATAATAATTAAAACAACAAACACTGATAAAAGACTGGCAATAACCAATTAATGTGAAATTGACGTTTATATTCAACCAGCAATAAGACAACCTACAACTTCTTTTGTGTGATTTTGATTAATTAGTCACCAAAAGCGTTTAATGTGAAGGCATCCCAATAAAAACAGCTACAGAACCAAATTGATGAAATCTAACGGCCGAAAAAAAAATTAAGTAACATGTTAAAACGATAAAAAAATATTGAGAGATTTCTAGTAATAACGACCTACTACACAAAGCGATAAAATATATCGTTAATGTAGACATAATAAAAGAATACTTTAAATTTTAATGTGAGAAAAACAATATCCAAGCACACAAAAAAGTTTTTAATTCTACTGTAAAACCAAAATTACCTGAAATGATAAAAAAAAAAAGTTTAAGAGCTGTAATATCGGGACACAAACAGCAAAACATTAAAAGAAATGTAATCAAGATGTCCTACTTTCTTAGTTGTTCATGAAACTGGATCGATGAAGACAAAAGGTTTGAAAATAGCTCAGACGTTACCTTTTAGTATTATAATCCACAAATTAATGCCTGTATCTTACAAATCCACAAATTGCGTATGACAATTATTATATACTGATTAAAACCATTTTAAGATGCTAAATTCGCTGTAAAAATTTCAGCAGTCACATAACTTCGTTGACTGGATAAAGTAAATCGATTACCGCGATGGTTTCAAAAGTTTACCGGACAGAGCGAGATAATCATTAGTTTTAAGCCAAATAAGAATTCTGGAATATATGAGATCAAAGGTCAGCTTCAAGCGAGAAAGTATGTAAGAAACTTTTGAAATTAAATTTGACAGTAGCCTACAAGCACATCTTCAAATATGCCATTTGCTTTGTTTCAAAATTTATTTGCAGGAATGATTATATGCAGGACCCGCGCTCAACACACTTGATTCACTTTCAACTGAGCAAAATATTTCTAGTATCTCTTGTCAATGTATTGAGGGAGCACCAAATCTACGAGAAAAATCGTGAAGCAGTGACATAATAAAATACACGAACAAAATAGAAAATAACAAAAAATAAACGGTGCCAATAATACCTTGAACCGACTTCGCAGAAATATATGACTCCACTGTTGGGCGAAATTAATTCTTTTATTGGCATCTTCGTTATACGCTAGATATTAAAAGAAAATAAATTGAAACCATTTATGATTTTGGTTTCTAATATTCAGGCGACCTGCAGGTTCGAGAATCTTGTTCTTCAACACCAACCACTGTTAAAATAGATAACGCCTCAAATTCACGAATCCCGAAATATGTCGACGCATACAAAGCTTCGTTTCGACAACCGTTAGCAGCAAAAAGCGAGACTGCGTGAGTGGACTATTTGCCCGACGTTGTCCTACAGCCATTACCAGCCTTCCGCAAGGCAGTGTTATTTGGGAGCCAGGAGACCGTAGTAATCATATTCGGAGCGGGAAGTCTAGCGGTGAGTCGTTCCTCGTATACGGAGCTGGTCTCGTGGGCGGCTGTGGACTGTTCGTCCAACGGGAACCTCAACCAGAACGTGTGGATACACATTACTACGCCACTGCTCAACACTCCAGCGATCAACTTACAGCTGCGAGGTCTAGCCACTTAGTTTCAGGTATCTCGTCAATAGCAAGAGATACAATAGGCGTTCATTAATTGTTACTTTTAAACGTATATGTGGCTTGGATGTGATTGAGGTATGACCGATCAAGCAAAAGAATTGAGAGCGGCATATCATAGCGCGGGAATCAGATAATCTAAGAATAGGCGAAAGTAAGACCAAAATTGTACAGGATCTACTTGTATCTTTTTTTTTTTCGGTAATAGAGGAGGGAATACCAAAACTGAAATTCTATCAAAATCTGTAAAAGGAACAGAAGGCGAACGATAAAGACTGAAGGCTGTCGAAATGGATTTCTTACGAAAAAGTACAAGTGTATACAAAAAATATGAATCTATATAAACCGAACAGTAGTGAGAAAATAGAGACCTGACTGATTATATATGGTAAGGACCTGTCATACTACTTCCAATGGCAACCAATGGAAAGACAAACTATTGGACGACATATAGAAAAATGGACAAATCAGGAAAGATATTCATAGGAAAGGCTTAGAGGAAAATCAGTAGAAAGATAGATGTAGCGTATGGTATTCGACAGACGGCTACATGAACTGGAAAAAAAAGACAAAAAAAAAGTTTTTACCCACATGGCGAAAATGAGAAGGAATGCCAGATAACATATAGCTCATTAGTTAAAGTTTGAAAGTTATTACTAATTTTTGTACTTCGATAGTGGCACTGAAAGTCAGTAGTAACTCAGGTCCTCGCCAATACCTAAAACCACCACTTACTTCTCAAAGAAACAAAAAGCACACTACATATCCTGCTCTATTGACTTCTCTGGAAATAAACAACAGCTTAAAAGAGGTAGAAGATTCATTCACGGTTCCTTGTAATTAGAAGACTTCAGTGCCAGACTCACAATGCAACTAAAGTTGGTAAGAAGGGAGGGAGATAATCATTCGTTCTCAAATACGTCAGCAAGTCAAGTAAGGTGACTGGCTGTGAATTGTGAAGTTAGCGGTTCCACTATTGGTCTTGGTTGAAATTTTCATGGGATTTTCGGCTGATTTCTTTACGCTGTTTTTTACACTGTTCATGTTTATTACGTATGATGTACCGTAATTCGTATAACAGGTAAAATCCCCACGACTGTTAACCAATAAGAAAGAGTGGTAGCTTGTATGTTCAAATTTAGCTATACGGATTTGAGTACTTGTTTCTAAGAACCTCTGTTGCCGCAGAGCAATTACCCGCGTTACTAGTAGTTGATGACGACTATTAAGCTCTCACATCCGTTAATGCCAATTATGATCACCTTCCAGTGGACTATATCTAGCCTATTGCAAACACAACCCATCAAAACAAACCACGCCTGAAAGAGCTTTAAAGCAAAATAGAAAGCGTGAAAGAAAATCCGTGATGACTAAATCAGTGCAGTTGACGCTTTCTCCAGACGCTCGCGCACTATTTATACAGCAGGGCGTGCCGTGACGGACCACAGAGAGATCCTGGACAAGGAGGACGCCACGCGGGATGGCCTACATTCGGGCGCATCTCGGAGGAAACGCTGTCAGCTAGAACTACGGTATTCCCGACGATTTTATTTGACTAAAAAGTATATCCTGCCGCATCTGCATAAAAGGAATTCCAGGATTAAGTCACAAGAAAAATCCAAAATCCGACAAAAATGTTGGTTTTCAAAGAATTTATAATATGAATTACTACAATCAAGTCTGTGTGAAAGTCCTCCCACCATTCCTCATCTGCCACTAAAGTTCAGTTCACTCATCTTCATCTTCCACACTTTCTCTATCTCCTTTGATCTATCTATCTGTGATCGTCCACAAGGCACATTATCAATAGTACTCTTCTTTCACCACTCTGTATACAACTGAAATAATGAATATATTTTTATTGTACAGCTCAATTGATAAACATCTACTGATCAAAATTTTATAGCACGAAAAATACTGATGAAAAAACTGGTTACTCTTCCACATGGAGTAACAGCAACAACACGTAATAGTCTAAAAGAAAAGAAAGTATAAGTGAAAACGAAACTATGTCCATATTTATTCCTATATGATACTGGAGTTCCTGTTAAGTTCGGACAATGTAATCACCACAGCAGGATTTAGTTTAGAAAACAATAACCATATCTGCTGAGACAGAATAATACATGCACGAAACCTCACCTAGCAAAAAGGGCGAAAAGTGAGACGTTAGAAATAAAGCATCTCATTAAGTGAAACAATAATGAATGTCAAATAAAAAATCTGGCTTTTATGTCGATAAAATTGACGAAACATTTTTTTTTAATAATTCAAGAATACGATTCAGGTGACACTACTACCTCTTTTACAAGTCGGTCGCACATTGTGTAACTGAAAATACAGAAGAACGAAAATAGCGTACGATATTTTAAGCTGATTTTCAAAAACTGTAAGAAAATTGGGTAGCCTCAAAACATTTTTCTTGAACGAATATTGGAGGTTGCAAATTTGCAGTTTTAACCATCATATTAGTGTGTCTACTTGAGGAATGAAGGTACAACTAGAATGGGTTAGCGTGAATTAAAATTGTAAATTTATAAAATTATAGATAGTTGTTTAGTTTCATTATTTCATAAATAGTATTTGCACCCATATTGCATAGTTCACAAAATTTTATGTGGAAGAGGATGATTTACATTCCAATAACTGTTGTACAGGGCTAGAGGGAATACATACAGAAACTGATAAGGAACCTTATTTCCCTCAACTTGTGAGTATAAGTATTCATTTGAGGAAAAGTATTCCGTTGCATTCGTAAAAACTTTAAAAATTAATATTCACATGTTATACCAATACATCTAATCAGAAATATAATGCATCTACTGTCAAATTATCTGAGACACGACGTTATATATACACTCAGCTCTTCAAAATAAGCCCCGAGAATCACTGTCCAGAACTGGCTTTTCCTTCGACCGAAGCTATAAGCTGATCTCATTTTACATCGCTTTGTTCTGTAACAATCAAATGCTTTAGAGAATCCATCTCATCAAGGATCTCGTGAGGATGCTTTCTTTGAGCTCATGAACAAGCAGCTTCATTTTGTGGATGATACGCATTACACTGCAGTTTTTACAATCTAATTTAACTTTTCATTTATCACACAACGCTCTGCGTTGAAATAAAAATTAAAGCACCTTATCTAATGATTACATTCAGTTATTCTAGTCCTTTAAACTAAGTGGAATCGGTAACATTATTAGATTTTATGGTTCTGAACCTTCTGAGTGAAAAACAGATGATGATTTACATTCCGATAACTATACGATAAGTTAACGATTCGCTCAATTGGGTCGCATCACACCCTCATCTTTTTAATAGAAGAAATTTGTAATTGTCTTCTACTTCAGTTCTTACTAGCCTTAAATTTCGAAAAATCATGGACAGCGAAAATTATTATAAGGAGTTATTGGTGGCCCGAAGAAAAAATTTCCGTTAGATAATTTTTATGGGTTTCAAAAGAAAACTGACAATCTGCTGTCTCTCGGAATGTTTGGATTTTCTATTTTATTCCGCGATTTGTGTAAGCATTTTTTTTTTTATTATAATACAATTTCTGATTTATTTCCGAAACTATTGATCCCATAATTCTTTCCGTTAAAATAGAAAACTATAGTGATTTGTCAGGAGTTTACAGTTATTGAAAAATAAGTTAATGAATGATTTTGGCAAATGTGATACTTCAGCAGACCTTTTCCCCGTAAATCATCATGTGTACAAGGGGTGATCAAATGAAAAGGTACGAAACAACACGGTGGGTACAAATGTAGACTTGATTCAAAATATACACCATAGGCCTGAGCACAACGATCCCACTGATGAACAAGCCGCAGGATTCCTTGTTCCCAGAATTCCTGTGGCCATGACGAGACCCAGTCCTTCACAGCGTCCTTGAGTACGTCGTCCGAGTTGAAGCGCTTCCCTTTCAGGTGTTTCTTCAGTGGACCAAACACATGGAAATCGCTGGGCGACAAGTCCGGATTGACAGGTGAAACAGATGTTGCAGTGCTAGCCCCATACGCAGTTCCTTTTGCTGGTAGGTGAGCTGCTTCGGAACCCAAGCGGCACACACCTTCCGATATCGCAACCTGTAGTGAAAAATTGTCCACACATTTTCATAGCTGACATCTACCTTCACCGCCAACATTCGCAATGTGACACGCCGATCTCTTCTCACAGGTCGTCCACCTTGTCGATGAGATCGTTCGTGATGACAGTGTTTGCCTGGCCTGGTCTCGGATCATCACCCAGACTCTCACGGCCTACACGAAAACGGGCACTCCATTTTCTGACAGACTTGTCAGAGACACATTTCTCCCCGTAAACTGTCACCATCCGGCGATGAATAGCTGCCGGTTTCTCACCTTCCGCTGTCAGAAATCGGATAACACCTCGCTGCTCCTCAATCGTCCAATTTTGCAACGCGAACGCCATCCTGTCCTCATACGGACTGCCGCATCATTTGGACGCCGCTTTTGATAAGAGCCTCTGCTCTCTACTGCGCATGCGGGCGCCCGCGCATGCTCCGATCCCAGTCAGAGACTTCAATCGCATCCCGAGATGTCTCGCTACGTTCTCGCATGGCGGAATATGCAAATATTTAACTATTACGTTTTTACGTCGTTTCGTACCTTTTCATTTGATCACCCCTTGTATCATTTGATGGAGAGTTTCATGAATCGGATAACAGACAGCTATGTCGTGTAGTTACATATTTGAAAATTTTTACAAAATTTCCGAGATCCACAACTTTCTTCAACTGAAATCTCGTGTATTTGATTTATTCATAACTTGAAAGTCAATTTCGCAAAACATATAATGAACTCTATTTAGAAATAAATTGTTATTGGGTTCTTTAAAATGTTTTCATTTTTTGTGATTTCTACGGAGTAGGAACCAACAATGTGCGAGTTACCCGCACTTGACAACGCCATTTGCCATTTCGTTGGCTAAAGTTATTAAGGGAAGAGGGTATCCGGTATTTGCATACTAATTAAAAGCATTTCTTATGTTAGTATATTTGTTAGACTGCGGTTGATGTTCAGTGGAGATAATATCAGTCCACAAATTAATTTTTTTTTTTTGTAGAAGCCTGTACTCCATTTACTGACAGAATATTCCATGTGCCACCAAGTAAGTATCTCTCTTTAATTAAAAGTCCAGGTTTGTCGAGTTAATGAGAGAAGAAGCTCTTTCGGTTTACGGTATGCTGTCTGATCATCGCCTAACTCAATGTTTTTCCTTCAAACACGTCAGTATACCGACTCCCGAGCGCCGACAGCTTTTTTATAGTGCGACTTCCTGTTTACGAGTCAGACTGGGTATCAACGCCTCCAACTTTCTGCAACCCAGCATGTATCCGGAAAATAACAGTCCATTCAGCCACATATTTCTGAAATGAATTCTTGAGACAGAAACGGAGTATCATGGCGGGTTTGGCCTAGATGACAGGAAACTCGGAAATCACATTCAGGTTAAGAAGTTGATAGAAGTCAATTTCCAAACTGCATTCATCTATGAATCCCGAAGCTCAGTATGGTGCTTCCTAATACATCCAGAAAAAATGCTGCATGTCATTGTCACTGTATGAAACTATTTAGAAGCGTACGTCTTCATTATTAACGTTTTGTTTCATGGCAGACGAGAGGCAGGCCAATGAAACCAGAGCGCGAGAGAAATTATGAAAAGAAGCAGCGCATCAGGCCGGAGAAAGCCGGCAGCACCCACTGGCCGACATTTGAAGCCAGGATCACAAGAAAGGCGATTAGACATCACAGGGAAGAAACTGAGCACAGACAGCGGAGCTTTGAAACAAACAACGGTAACGCATCCAGTTCAGAAATGCCTAGCAGCACTACACAAGAAAAAAATGTAATTACATTTTTTAAAAACTGTATATAAAAATATATCAGAGTTGAAACATAATTTTTAGCAATTTAGACCAAGAAACAAATGTAAAAATTTCAAAAACAAAATTAGTTAAAAAGTCAGCGCCATGAATCGAACCTACTTGCAGGTATTTAGCACACGATGGCGCTGCGCGCTAGAGCACCGACATGGCTTAAAGCTATTGAATCGTTTAGGTATCTCAGTTGAAATTTAAAGAAAGTCATTTTTTTTTTCACGTTAATCTAAAAAAAAACACAAGTTTTATTCTTTGTCGATCAAGATTAGTTTGAAAAGTTTCTGTATTTGTAACCTAAAATCTGGACTTCTTCGAGTACCGCAACTTGCAGCTTCACAGTAATCATTTTTCAATGGCTAATAACTGCTGCACATAATTTGATCGAAATAGATATGACTTTCATTAGTGTGCTCTGTTAGTAAAACTAACTGTACGTAGCACCTTCCGAAATAATATATAAAACAATTATAATTACACCAACTTCACGAAAATAATTATGCAAGAAATAATTTCCGCTGCGTAAACGTCTTTTTAAATAGGTAAATAGGGCACTATGAGACCGAGGTGAAGAGACGATCTGGAGTTTTCAACGTAGCGCAGAAATTTGGTAAAATTCTTGCTGAAGTCTTAAAAGAAGATCTTCATATATCCTGATGTCACCACGGCAAGTGATAGAAAAACTTCTAGATAATCTGTAATCCAGCATTTCTGAAAAGCAGAGAGATGGCTTTTTTGCTTATGGCTTTAACCTCGTCGACGTCATTAGAGACGGGAAAGAACTGGGGGCAATGAAGGGAAGCAATTCAAGCATGGCCTTTTTTTGAAGGAACCATTCCGACATTCGCCTGGCGTGATTTGGGGAAACCATGTAAAACCCAGATCTGGATGGCTAGGAAAGCGATGGCAAAGACCGTGCGACCATTTCACAATTTGAAATATGTTAAATAATTTACGACCTTCACTGTCTCGTAAAAGTAAGTATATATACTTCTTGTCGAAACCAGTGTAATGATTCATTCCTTAGATTTAATCATATTTCTGCGAACAACTAAATATGAATATGTGCGGTGCGAGACGTCTTTGGCATTTTGAAGCTAAATAACGTGTTCGTGTTTATGCGAGTAGACAGTTAGGAAGATCCGAGATGGTGGCTATGCGGATTTTCATGCTCCATTTCATTTGATAGGTACTTGGACACCAAAGTCAGAAAAATATTACAATGCGAATTAGGATGCATTGACACCCTAGCCCCAGACCGGCGCCTCTCTAATGTCCATTTAAATGTTAACTCCTGATTACAGAATAAAACTGTGGGAAAGTCATATCGGCTGGGAGACCTACCGTACAACACCACTAACAGGCCTACTGACCGCTGTGACGCATGGTAGTATGGTGGGGTGAGGCAGCCACCCCCCCCCCCCCCCCCGCCCACCACAACCTCACCTCACATACACACACTCCGTGGCAAAAAAAACCTGTAACGATCGCGCCATTTTCACTCTTGGAAAGTAATAATAGTACGGCAACACGGCGCTCAGGTGAGAGGGAAATTTTGATTTTTATACCTAAATTTTATCTGATTCGTCACTTACGTCAATCCTTGATCGGTATGCGATTTTGGATACGATGCACCTTACGATCCAACACATTCCCAAGAAGACATGGTGAAGGGATTCTAGTAGCTATTTCGAAAGTGGCCTTACAGAAGAACTTTCAGCTGTAAAAAACTATTGGCGTATATTACGTCTTCTCCAAAGCGTAAAAGTATAACATTTTATTTTGCGTTATAGGTCCAATCTCTCACTTTAAAAAATCTTCATACTTATAACGGAACAGCGGTAGCAAAATAACAGCGATTGTAATTATAAAAGACAGTTAGGATGGAATGAATCTCATTCAAGAGGCCGTATCCGTTACTAAGCATCTGGCCGGCGCGCCACCTACGTCATAACTGTAACCGCCCAACTCCCCTCCTTTCCGCATCCACTCCGTTCAATAAACGGCACCAACCCAAAGTAGGAGACCCAGGAAGTTTTCTCAGTTCGCAGCAAATAATGCAGCGAAAGAAATTCGTACCATCGGGGAAAACACGGACGAGCGCAATGAAACTCATAACCAAACTTCGGGCTGCCAAATAGCAAAAAAGCAATCCACTGAACGTTAAATATGGGTCAAAAATCCATAGAAAAAATTCCAGAATCCAAAACCATCCTCCAGTGTATACGAAATCGTGAAGCATTGCCTTTGAGTACATAAGAGCAATCTATTGAGCCCCTTGGACAGAAATGCCCTAACCTACTGAAACAGTTATCAAGAAAAATTCTTGGAAAAGATATGGATAAATGGCAAATCCTCAAGTTTATCCATAATTTGTGTTTTCTTGTTTTCAAGCAATACATTAAATACAACTGGTTTCTGTCCTCAATCTGACTTCATATATTTTCTATACTGGTGAACAAAACATGAGCTCACATACTCCTAATCAGGTCTGGAGATCAATGTTAGTAACATTTTCATCAAAAGGGTATACGGAAAAACTGATCAGTCAGAAAAGGTTTCCACAGTTAACATAAATTTCCGTATAAAACATAGCATAGATATAATGAAATAATGTTTGATATTTCTCTGACATTATGACTTTTATTGACTGTAACAAATACAGGCAGAGATAATAAATGTTAATTCATTATTTCTATGCTGTGTGTAGTAAAAAGAATAGTCTGGTGTCTCAGTGATTAAGGAAAGGGAAGGTTCCCAGTTCGTATGTCATTCTTGGTTGGAATTTCCATTGGCCCTTCACATCTGGCAACACCTTTTGTGTATGTAACATGCCAGGACATTTCTGTGGTTCAGTTCTGCCCCCCCCCCTTTTTTTGCTTTACACCTTGTTGACATCATTAGAAGTGGGAAAAGATAGTGGTCAAGGAATGGGAAGGAATTAAACCAAGGCCTTCTGAAGAAACCAATAAGGTATTCACCAGGACTGATTACGGGAAACCATGGAAAATCAAAATCTGGATAGCTGACTGGGGATTCAAATCTGCGTCCTCCAGAATGTGAGGACAGAGTTTTAAACTTTACCACTTACACACCACACTCAGTCAACATGGTTCAAATTCGATTTTAAACACTAGGTACACTATACCCAGCAGGATTACCAGTTTGGTATAGCCATGAATGGTGAATCAAACACTCGGCTGAACCTTTTGATAATTGTCCTGTGCAACAATGCCATGAGAATTTACTTTAGTGTAATAAAGACATGATATAGTAGGTCACAAGATGGCCTGTCGAACTGCTGAAACACCATGAATTTCACAAAAGGTCACAATGTCAACATCATGTTCTGAAGCACATACCCGATATTAACTTAGCAAAATGTAGGAAATAAACTTTTTCTGCTAGTAATAGGCCAGGTTGTTATAATTTTGTGAAAGATATAAGCTGGTTGTGGCAAACACACTGTTTAAGAACCATGCAAGAAGAATATACACCTGGAAACGTCCTGGGGATACAGGCAGATATCAACTAGATTATATCATGGTCAAACAGAGATTCAGGAATCAAGTTCAAAACTCTTAAGTGTACCCAGGAGCAGACTTAGACTCTGACCATAATTTGATGGTAATGAAGTCCAAGCTTAAATTCAAGTGAATAAGGAAGCAATGTAAGCAGAACAGACTGGAAGTGAATAAACTGAAACAATCTAGCACGAGAGTAAAATTTGCAGAAATGGTTGACTATGTCTAAGAAGTAACTCTGAAAGGAGCTCAACCGAGAAAGAATGGAAAGCGTTAAAGGCTGAAACAATGAAAACTGGTAAAGAAACATTAGGCTTTACGGAACAAGTCACCCGAAACCTTGTATCACAAAAGAAATTTTGGAGCTGACGGATCGGAGGAAAATGCACACAAATGCTCAGGATGAAGCAGGAAGAGAATAATACAGGCAATTTAGAAATCAAATTTATAGGAAACACAAAAAAGCAAAAGAAAAATGGCTACAAGAAAAATGTGAAGAAGCAGAAAAGTAAATGGCCATAGGTAAAGTAGATGTTGCATATAAGAAGATCAAACAGAATTTTGGAGAAACAAAGAAAAGAGGTGTAAACATTAAAGCTGTCGATGGGAAACCTCTTTTAAGCTCAGACGATAGAGCTAACCGGTGGAAGGAATACATTGAGAAACTGTATGATGGGGATGACATGAACTAAAGCGTAAAGGAAAAGGAAGGTGATGTCAACATTGATGACTTATGAGATCCTGTTCTGGGGACAGAATTTAATAGAGCTCTGAATGACTTGAAAGCAAATAAAGCAGTTGGAATTGATGAGATTCCTGCATAACTTCTTCAATCGCTAGGAGAAAAAAGAACCAAAAGATTATTCAATCTGATATTAAAAAAAAGTTATGAAACAGGAGAAATTCCAACTGATTTTAATAATAATATCATATACAGACTTCCGAAGAAAGCACAAGCTGAAAAATTTGAGAATTATCGCACCATTAGTCTAAAATCACATGCTTCCAAATTACTGACCAGAATAATATCAGAAGAATGGAAAGGGTAGTAGAAGAGATAGAAGATGAAGATCAATTTGAGTTTAGGAAAAATTGCGGTGCAAGGGAAGTAATTCTGTCTTTAAGATTAATACTTGAAGGGCGAATCAAGAAAAACAAGATACTTTTAAGGGGTTTGTTGATTTAGAAAAAGCTTTTGATCATGTTAGGTTGACAAGATGTTCAAAATTTTAAAGAAGTCAGGTTTAAAATATCGAGATAGAAGAATACTTTATAAACTATATAAGAATCAAGTGACTATAATAAAAGTAAAGAACCATGAGAGACATGCTTAAGTTAAAAAGGGTGTGAGGCAAGGTTGTAGTCTATCCCTGTTAATATTCAACTTGTATGTAGAAGAAGCAATGAAGGAAGTAAAAGAAAAATTTTCATGTGGTGTAAGTGTTCAGAGAGAAAAAATCAGTATGCTACAATTTGCTGATGACATTGTCTTGTTAGCACAACAGGCAGAGGATATTGAAAAGTTACTGAATGGCATGAACAAAATATTGAAGGAAGATTTTGGACTGAATATAAATCAAAACAAGACAAAAGTGATGAAATGTAGCAGAAATGATACCAGTACTAGTAGATTACATATAAAAATAGGATCAGATGCAATAGGAGAAGCAAGTAAATTCTGCTACTTGGGAAACAAAATTATAACCAATGACCGAAGCAGGAATGATTTTAAAAGCAGAATAGCACTATTAAAAAGAGCCTTCATGAAAAAGAGAAATCTTTTAGTTTCAAATATTGATCTAGTAATTAGAAAGAACTTTATGGTAACAAAACATGGACTTTAGGAATACCATAAAGAAAGAAAATTGAAGTATTTGAAATGAGGTGCTACAGAAGAATTCTGAAAATTAAGTGGACAGCCAAAGTACAAAATGAATGAGTTTTGGAAAGGATGGGTAAGGAAAGAAGTTTGTGGAAGAAGCATACAGAAAGAAGAGACAGGCTGTTAGGTCATATTTTGAGACATGCTGGATTGGTTAATTTGTTAGTGGAGTGAACAGTCGAAGGAAAGAACTGTAGAAGAAAACAGAGAATAGAATATATAAAGCAGATAATTGAGGACGTGGATTGTAAGGGATATGTAGAGATGAAGAGGTTAGCACAAGATAGGAAGGGATGAAGGATTGCATCAAACCAGTCGAGACACTGATGACAGCAAAAAATAAAAAACAGGCCACTTGAAAAACAACATGAGACAACAAGCTATTAAAATGAAAGGACTCTGTTGGAAACTTAATATTTCCAACCATACTTGTCAAGCTTTAGATGTCATACACACATTTCATACTATAACAATTATGTACATGGAAAAGAAAGGGAAAATACACCCAACACTCACCAAAGCTGAAGGGAGGAGGGCAGCAGCAACACAGCACAACACACAAACAAATAAAAAACAATATTTCGGGTGAAGAATCCCCTTTTTCAAGTAAACAGTAAAGTCAAGTAAAAAGGGGATTCTTCACCCGAAATATTGTTTTTTATTTGTTTGTGTGTTGTGCTGTGTTGCTGCTGCCCTCCTCCCTTCAGCTTTGGTGAGTGTTGGGTGTATTTTCCCTTTCTTTTCCATGTAAATATTGCCTCGCGGCATTTCTTTCCTTTCATTGTTACCTATAACAATTATGTGCAACATAACTGAGAAAATAGAATGCCTACAAATACAATTCATATTGTTTTACAATGTTTAGCTTCAAGGCTATACACACATGCCTCAACAACAATTCAGGATATTTTTATGAATTTAAATGTATTGGGAATTTTGCAAACATTAAATAATAATAATAATAAAAATTCTAAGCAATCAGTATGAGATAAATCTCATTTTTTGGCTTGATGTCTCATTGATGTTGAGGTCATTAGAGATGGGAAAGGACTGGGGGATAGGAAAGATAACAATTATGGCCATGGCCTTTTCAATGAACCATCCCAGCCTGGAGTGGTTTCTGGGAAAGCATGGAAAACTGAAATTTGATTCGCTGGACCAGGATTCGATCCTGTGTCCTCCCACATGTGAGTACACACTATTATGTTATATTAACTCTTCTTAATAAAATAGATCTAAAAATTTGTTCTACACATCTGTCTTTGCAATATTTACAGCCTGAAGCTAATGAAGTGATATCAATATGTGAGTGGAGTCTTTCCTGGCATATTGATGCAATGAATTGTTCACAGGAGTTCAACCAGATGAACAATTCATTGCAAGTGATATCAAATTTATTCCAAGTGGCCTAACAAGCAAATACTACCACGTCTGTTAATAAAACAAAATGGCGATAATGCTTCATTGACTGAAAATTGTACAACAAAATTAAAAATCTGTACAAAACATTTGCATGACTATTCGATTATACTTAAAGCCACTCCAAAGAGGAAAATTATTTATTTATTTATGTAGGAAGGCAAGTATTAGTTCTATGAACTAGGTACTGGTTGAGAATAACGCTAGAGGGAGCAATGCATTTTTGCTGTGGCAGTATTTTTCAAAACCGTTAATTCTGTTATCACTGTCCAACATGCTTTCTGTAAATGCTGCCAGCTGTCCACTTGTACAACATTTCCAGAACGAAAAAGCATAACCTTATTGGTGTCAAGCTTTAGATCAAGTGGTTCTGTGTTGTAAACAAGCAGAGGAACGCTGTTGTTGTTGTTGTTGTTATTTAGTTTTTAGGGCGCGTCGATGACGGGGTCATTAGCGCCCTAACAAAAACCAGGCGTGTAGGGGAACGCCACTAAGTACTCAAACTCCAGGAAACACTGAGGCAGTCTCCAAAGCGATTTGCTTGCAAATATGCTGCAGCCCTTCAGTTGGCTGATCAAGAGTGTGCGTCAAATTTTCTAATAGCACTTACGATTTGAACCACACAAGAAGGTCGTTGTTCACAAATTGTTGCAAAATAACTGACAATTTTGGGTAAAATTATCCTTGAAAATGTGTCAAATGATGCTGTTGTTTTATTTAGTTATGAAGCAAATTTTTACTATCTAGAAGTGTGAATAAGCAAAGCTTTCATTTATGGAATGCATTAAATCCTTGGGGATTCCATGAAAAGCCTCTGTATGATTCCCATGTTACTTTTTTTGTTTGTGATTAGCAGTATCAGGATCACTTTTTATAAGAAGGAGGAGTAACAGTGACCATAAACTCTGAACAATACATTCAAATGATACATACTCTTATGGCTCAATGCGCTTCAGATTCAGCAGAATGAATGTTTTCATCCAGACAGAAGCACCACTTACACAGCCAGTAGATCTCTCCGACTGCTGAGGCAGTTGTTCTCAGCATGCCCAATATCTTTATGTGGCGACATTCCCCAGCCAGAACAATCTCACGACCTTACCTCTTGTGGTTTTCTTTTATGGGGTTTTCTTAATCATGAAGTTTACAAACTCTGCTAGACTTACAACATGTGATACAAGAAGAGCTTGCTTGTATTACTGAAGAAATAGTGAGAATTTCTAAAACACATTCAACAATGTATTGATAACGAAGGACCATTGAGTGATTTACTGTTCGAAAAATGAAACTTATAAAACATGTAACCTAACTCCTATTACATAGATTTTATTCATGATGACATAGTTTCGTTATTTTATATCATCTGTTTTATATTCAACCTCTAAAGTATGGAGTGAGCTTTGCCACACCCTATAGTAATTTAAAAAAATATATAAGTAAATAAAAAAACCTATTCCATCAAAATAATAAATTATTGCTGGGTCCTAGGACCACTTTAATGACAAACATTTCAATCTGTAAGTGCTTGGAATGTAATAACACCACCTCAAGTCCCTTCTCACTCAGTATTCCAGGCTGTTTATGCACTCTTACGCTGAAGAAAGCAGATACCAAAATAGTATTTCGAAATGTGTGTGCATTTTTTTGCTTGTATACTTAGTAAATGATATATCCACATTAAATAACTCACAGGTAAATGTGCCACAGCTATGAGTTTGTGCAAATTCAGTCACATGTTTCTATTTTCTTGAAAAAGGACATGAACCGAAATATTGTATTAATTGAGGACACGGACTAGATAAAGTAGTTGTGAATGCAATATTTTTAAAACCTATTACATGTGGGACAGGTAGCGAAGTTGGACAAACAAATATCCATTAGAATTGTGAAAACACAGTGGAAGACTTGATACGAAATGAGGTCAAAGATGCACTAAGGAAAATAAAGAGTGGTAAAGCACTTGGCATGGATGGAGTATCAGTGGACAAGATCAGAGCAGAAAGTGTTGTGATTTTACAGAGTGCTAAGATTAGTCTGTAAGTTCCAGATGACTAGAAGAGGGGATCTTCAAGAAGTGGGATAAAAATAAATGTTAGAACGGCAGAGGAATTATCCTCTTTGAAAATTTGAGAACATGATGGAGAAAAGGATAAGTGGAGTGGTGAAAAGTGCACTTCATGGGGAGCAATACAAGCAATTACAAGTGAGGTACTACCAGTATGATAAAGGACTAATGATGGCATTTTTGGGCACTGTGGAAGAATATGACAGTATCGGGAAAGAAAAAGTATTGAAACTGAAAGAAGTTAGAAGGGATTGATTGAGAGAGTTAAGAGTATGTATGAGGGATGTGAGAAACTTGAGTGTGGAAATGACATCACAGTTCAAATTAGTAACAGGCTCAGGCTGAGAATAGCTCTTTTTCTATTCATTGTCATTATGGATGAAATAATAAGGGTGGCTAGGAAGATCAGAGACAGAGAGAGAGAGAGAGAGAGAGAGAGAGAGAGAGAAAGAAAAGGATTTGCAGATGAAGCGTAAGAATAACTCGATGTGTGGCAAGAAGCAATGAAATATTTTAGAATGCAATTATCTGGATAATAAACAAAATACAGTGAATTAGTAATTATAATAGGAAAGAAAGATAGAGCTAATCGGGACACCTTATGGGGAAATGAGAAACAGGTCTGTAAAAGTGTTGAAGTATTAACAGAAAGAAAATAATTTAAAGGCTCAGAAGAACACAAGAATTCTACAGAAGTGTTGAGGGCTGATTTAGAGAAGCAAGGCACCAAAGACATACAAAAGGATTATTTATAGGCCTTTCTTTATGCAAATACTAACATACAGTTCTGAAGCATGGGTAATGCAAGAAAAAAATATTAACAGAATTCAAGCCACAGATATGAAGTTTAAGAGGAGCAGGACTTGTGCAATGTGACTGAACAAGTTGCAAAATGAAATGTGAGGAAGGCAGTTAAGGAGGTTCCTGCACATGACAGAATTGAAAGATCAAGACTCCAGTGGACAAATGAAGATTAATTAGTTATGAAAGGATGCCAAACTGAATAATATAATTAAAACAAGGTGAAGGGGTACCAAAGAAGGCCATAGAATATGCGGATTAAGAGAACAGAAAAGAATATGCAAGACTAAGAAGAAAAATTGACTGTAGTGGAAACAGAGGAATTGTGGAATTGTTGAATGACTGTTCCTGGGAAGCCTTGGGAAGAGGCTGTAAACTGTCAGAAATGAGGATATTTTTTAATCCTCATTGCAATAATAAAAATCTTGCACTGAGTTCTGGAACATCACAGAGCAAATTAGTTCTAAGTCACAGAGTAGCAACTAAAAAACTGAAATATTCCCCAAATTAAATACTGACAAAAATGGTCTTTTCAAATAAATCAAGTGCATCTGAGAACATATTCAACAGATACTTCCACTTCCTAACAAGTTATTAAAATATCAAATGCCAAAGTAATTTAAATGCATTTAATGTTTTCCTATTCTTGATTATCCTCACATTTTTGTTGGTATGTTGGCCTCTTCAAATAGAGAAGAACTGACAAACATTGTCAAACAAAATAGACATGATGTATAACATCCAGTTTTTGTAGAAGGCTATTTAAGCACTCCAAATAAACTAATAGGCTCAAGCCAGGTAAGCTTCCTCCGGTTATATCTACATAAGCTTTCTGCAACTAAGTTTTGTTTTTATATTGCTATACTATGTACTAATTGTGGCAGAGAGGTATCAACAATAGAAAACAGTTATAATAAGGTTTTGTGAACACCATGACCTTCTGTGTGTGACACATTAGCACCTATACTCAGTGGATCTGTCACCTCTTTCCACTGTCCGAGAATGACCAGCACAATGGTATTTGGGAAAACTTAACCTGTTGATAAAACAAAAGGGTGGAGCTGCTAAGCTGCTACCATGTGTGTGTGTATGTGTGTGTGTGTAGAGGGTGGGTGGAGGAGAGGGAGTATGACTTCGTTTCCCCTGCCTTCCCCCACAAACACGCACTCCCTCTCTCTATAGGGACTTACAGTCAGCAGCCATGGTTGACTGGATATAAAATGAGCCACTCAGCACCTAGTTCATTATTATTATTACAATAAGGTTGTTATCATTGCAGTTGGAGAGATAGCAAATATGAATATTATTGCTGGGGTTATCAGGCAATTATTTTTACTGTTGGCAGTCTACTCGAAGTCAGTGACAATCTTGCTTGGTTCACTACTATACAGTACAAGTAGAGAGAAGTCTCTCCACACTGCCATGCAGCAGATTCAACAATGCAGAGGCCATACACATGCTTCATCAGACACCACTGCTGCAGAAGATGATAGACATTGTCGACGGTACCTGCCGCCACATATGGCATTACGTGTTTTTCCAAGTGCCCAATTATGCAATGAGTCATACGTGTGCTAGCTGCCACGAAGATAAGTAATCTAGAATTTTGATGACAATCAGCAGAATAGTCAGTAAAAACTTTATACATCACTACTTTCTAAATTGAGGAGAACATCCAAGTAAAATTTAATATATTACTTAGGCTTATTAAAACCATTTCTAAAGAAAACTTTTGGCATATAATGTTATCCAGATCAAAAATATTAAGGCACAAAACACATTCACGTTTGGTGTTGACATGCGGTAAATACATGGAACATTAGATTTTTTTATAATTTGAGTAAAAACCTTTACCAGAGTATAAAAGTGCATCTTTTTATGATTATGGGAAGTACTTCCAGAACTTTAATGATCTTCGGCAAGTAAGTGACGTAATCATTGAATTTGTAGATCAATAATTTCAACATCAATGAAAGTAAAGAAGTAAAACTTAACATGTTAGGTAAGCTTATTGTTCTCTATGCATATCAGAAATTTTAGGCATATCATATCAAATACAGAATATAGATATTAAGTTACAAATATGGCCCAAATGAATTCGAGAAGAGATGGTCTGGTAGTACCACCTAGAAGGTAACTTGTAAGGCACACTGCCATGCCCCTAGATAAGAAATTATCTCAGTATTGGCTTGAAGTAATTTTGGGATCGCAGAAAATGTAGATCCTGTTAGGCAGAGTGGAACTGAATTTCAGATCCAACTGTATATCTTTTCCACAAGAAAATTATATATAAAACAGTAACTAGTCACAAAATTTTTCAGATACTGTGACAACCATTTATCTCTCAACAGAAACTCTTGTTTATGAATCTCTTACTTGTATCCCACAGGATCTTGTTGCTACCTGTATATTATTTTTTTGTGATTGATATTCATATTAAAATTTTTTGATGTAAATACCAATAAAAAACACTGTAAATTATATCCAAACTTGATCATAGCCTCCACAAATGAGCTTTTGTTTTCCAGTTGTTATTTTAACAACAAAACCTGTACATGTGCTCTATTACTTTTCATAATAGGGGTCAATTATTGGCTATTACTTTTTAAACTGTGATTACAATGAATCACCATGAGAGTAAAAGATAATTTAAATATTAATTTCATTAAAATGTTTAATATGTTATCATTGTGCTTGTTAAAAAAATACCAATTGTGGGTTGAGAGATTTTTTTTTTTTAAATAAAAAAAAAGGACTGATTAATAAAAAAACAAAGTATATAAGTGAGGGTGTGGTATATGTCTAATTTTAGTCCAAACATATAAGAGAAATGAAGCTCTAAGTAACACACTGTAATGTTACAGTAGTTTATTTAGGGATTTATTTGAGCAGTTGTGAGCCATTTTTGGGTGAGTTAGGGTGTTTTACAATGATTTGAGAAGGTGAAAAAAGTTGTACCACTGGTTAGAGCTGTAAAAGTAACGATGTATTCGTTACTGAGTAACGGGTTTGTCACCTGTACCGAATCGTTACTCACAAATTCATTTCATTACTCGCATGTTTCGTTAATCACATTTGTCGTATAGATGTTAGTTCGATTCGATAAACGAACGAACAAGACATATCATGTATCATGCTGGAGCTGGAACGGTTTGCCCAGCGATTAAATGAGCAGATGTTTGTTTTGAAATTAGTTGAATTAAGTGTGCTGCGATTGTGATATTAGGTATTATTCTGAAGTATGTAATATTCAGCGCAGTAAATCAAATGTATGAAAAATTTAGGTAAATATACTTGAACTGTACAAAGTACTAACAAAGTCATTCATGCGATGCTTCATGCTAGTGCTAAATTGTATCAGAAGTAATGTTGTTAAGGTTCTTTGGTGGGTTTATTACTGCATTAATTAATTAATAAAGTCCACCAAAAACAAGGTTATGTTGAGATGTTCGTTTATTTTGAACAAATCAAAACAAGTCTGCGACATTCACAAGCATAGTTGTTACAATCCAAAGATGCAATACTGACTTACTGAATACTTGCATGAATGTCTCTGTAACACTGAATTTATACTTAATGCAAACTAACTCTCTGTCCAGGCGATCTGTTTATATAGAGTCTATCGAAATTACGAGAATTCTTCAAAGGCATCCGCCCGATATTTCTCGATCATTAACAATCACTCAAACAATCAAACATACTAAAAACAATCGGAATTGATACAAAATTAATTAATAACATTACAAAATGATTAGAAATGGTAATTAGAGATACTTAAATACAAAATTATTTACAGAAATCCTTTCAAATGGTGGAAAATTGTCCTGTAGACATCGTAAATTACAGTAATACATTGAATTACAGACTTTTAAGAAGTTTTCTTGCATCATTCGGTTCTTAAACATATTAAATGTTCTTTAAATAATTTTCTTACCTAAAACAAAGTCTATATACACTTATTTACAAGAAATTACAAAATAAACATATCAAATCACTTTCAAGCAAACTTTGGCTCACTACAAATATTTCACACAGTACAATATTATTCAAAATTCAGGTAATAGGGCTGTTACAACCCCTCCCCAGGATTCACTTAATTTTACACAGATAAAATTGATTGAATCCGTCATGAATCTAAGCAGGTTGAATGTACACATAATGCAGACATGAACAGATTACAATCAATCAACCATAATGACTTTTACAATGAACAATTACAATTCTTCATACATACAACATCTGCACATAGTCCATGACACTGATTTTACAATAATTGTCTTTTCTTAGGTCCAATCATTTTATCATTTACTGTTTTTACACAACAAACGTTCAATGCCATCACCTTAAGTTACAATTATTTTCACTCCAAATTACACACTTGATGTCTGCTTGTTTATGACAACAGTCTATTTACATTTTACAGCTGATAATTTGTCACCACAATGTAAAAAGTAAAAACATCATGAAAACACTAAAATTTTCTACACAAAACTGTCACAAATTATACATTGAAATGCTTACATCTGCATCTGAACTTAAATACTCACACAAACTATTTACATACATCCATTCAAAAATTTATTTACAAAATTAGATATTTACATGTAGGGACCCCTCCCCAAACCATGCATTTCAATTAATTCTCATAAGTGGTTTCCAGGATTTCCCTGGAAACCCAGAACCATGTAAGTTACTTTTTCCTAACCTTCCAGTTTTCTTCAACTTTTGTATACACATCTAATATTACATTTCTATTTACACAAAGCTTCATTATATACAGACAAAAACACAAACTTCCAATCATCTCAGACAACAGACTTTGGTACAACCACGCAACAGCTGAGACATACAATGGTTCTGTTTTAGCAAATTGATTGTCACTTAAAAGCAATGCTGTTGACTCAACTGGTAATACAAATTTATTATTCTCACTACTACAGTTTAGTCCATCATTACTCACAACCCCACTCTTCATCATCTGATTACTACTTAAACTTGCCAAATTATATGAATCAGTACCTAAAACTGTTTTAACATCTGGCTTACTGACTTCATCCACCAAATATTTATTTTTCTCAGCAACTACTACTTCACTATCAGCTTCCACATCAAAGAGGGTACAAAACATAGTGTCATCTAAGTCACATTCTGTACAATTTTCTAAATTAGAAACTGGTTCAAATAAATCCTTACTCCCACCCATTTCTTCATTATCATTATCTACACCAAATACAGAGCTAAATAATGTATCAGCTAGGTCAAAATTAGGACATTTTTCTAACTTAGGGATTGGTACATACGGTTTTTCAACCTCTCTCTCTTCAGAAGACAAATACTTTGACTTACAATTCTCCTCCTCATCTGGGTCTCCTATCCATACCACTGTATCACCTCCATCTTCAAGATATTTGAGAAACTCCTCGATTTCAGCACTTCTACAAACTTCATTACCACCTATCCTAGCACACATAGTCCCAACTATGCCATTCTGGACCTTACAAGTTTCCGATAGCCACACTGTAGTATGCACTATAAATTCTGCACCCCTTTTTGTAATTAAGCAGTGACCATTTCGAAAATCTTCTACATGAAAATTATTACTTTCGCACACTGATTCTAGTGACAAGGTACTATGGTGGTCCCCTTCCCGCTTTATCTTATTATCAACCTTTACCTCATCAACATCATTAATTTCATCTATCATAACCTTATCCTGAAATTCACTTGCTGCTACCCCCACCTCTTCCAATAAATCTTCTCGGGGATTATTCATAAAAATGGAATTAACGCTATAGCAGTTGGTACCTGGACCCACATTATTGTCCACCACTGCGGGGCCCATCACAGGGGTGGTCTTTAGTTTGTCTGCCCCCCATGCTGCCTTTCCCTTTCAGATGGAGGGTTCTGTTCTCTCACTCCCCCATTATCATTCCTTCTTGCGTAATTATCACGATCCCTTCTCCTGGATCTACCATCCCTTGACCCATTACCCCTTCTAGGGGGACTCCTGCTGCCCCTCCTATGGTGTTGATGGTGGTAATGTTGTTCATTGAATGACTCCTGGGCATCCAAGCGTCTCAACAATTCCGAAACTCTATCCACATTTACTACATCCAAAGTGGCAATTAAATTTCTTGTTTGCTGAGGTAGCCTAGCTCCTATCAAATCAATGAATTCCTCCTCTCCATAAGGATGGTCTAGGTACTTACAACGGATCCAACATTTATGAAAAAAATCATGTTGAGTTTCCCGACCAGGTTTATAGGGCCTTCCAGTCATCAACTCTCTCTTTTCTTGAATCTGCCTGCTTGTCGACCAAAAATGTTTCAAAAAGTTTTCTTTAAACAGCTTGTAGTCAGTCACTTCCCTAGCTTGTCTATCACCCCATGCCCTAGCATAAGACTTTAGATATTTACCCACAAGTGCAATTTTCTTACTATCGGGTAACAAATTAAAATAGTCTGATTTTTCAAAATTATCTATAAATTCAATAGGGTGAAGCCTCCCACTATCATCATAGAATTAAAATTCTTCTTTTACATCGACACTGAAATTTGGATTACCTGTTAAGGGAACCTGACTTAACTGAATCTGCAACCCAGTAACTCTTTTCTCTAACTGATTAAAGTTAGATTGGGTTGTCTCCAATCCCTGGGTAAGTTGTTCCTGATGATTTGCCAATGCATTAACATTTTTCCCTATACCAACCACTTCCTGTCTCAACTCATTGACCCTTTGAGCAGCTTTACTATCATTGGCTTGGAATAAAGTGACATATTCCTCCCTCATCTTATCACAATTTTCACTGACTTCCTTCACCTCTTTATAAATCAAATTTTCACATTCAGCCTTATTCTGTTCACAAAATTTTGTAACTTTCTCAAATTTCTCCTGACATTCTGTTACTACCTTCCCCAATTTAGAATCTAAATTGTTAATATCTTCCTTGAATTGAGAGCTAAAACCCTGAAATTGCTCTGCGATTTTAACATCAAAACATTTAGTCAAATCAAAGAATGTTTTGTCATTGCTTTGTTGCAGTTGAGAAAACTGATCATTGATTACAGCAAACTGAGAATTAATTTCAGAAAATTTGCTATCGAATTTGGAAAACTTATTATCAAATTTGCCATTAATTTCGGAAAACTGAGACTTAATTTCAGAAAATTTGCTGTCGAATTTGGAAAACTTGCTATCAAATTTGTCATCAATTTCGGAAAACTTACTGTCAAACTTACTATCAATTTCGGAAAACTTTGCATTAAAACTGGCTACAAAAGACTCTAGGAATGCTTGTAGGTTCTGATTATCAGCCATTTTTAGTAATTAGCAAAATCAATATAAAAAACAAAGTTAAGGAAAATTAAAATCTTTCCAATCTGCCACACATTTACATGCAAAATAAATCACTTGAATATTCAATGCCGTACTTACAGTTATTCCTCACTTTTGTATCACATTAAATTTCACTTAGAAGCACTTATTTAACTATTAAACACCACACTGACTTCAAACACTTAACCACACTTTTCACAATTCACTGTAGGAAGACGATTTTGAGGCCGAAGGAAATCCACTCGTCGTCGGAAGATTACAGCCGATTGCCGATGAAAAATCTCCGCCTTAGGCCGTCAAATCCGTGTCATCGCCGGTCGAAATTTCCTCTCAGGTTTATCGCCGATAATCCGTCGCAATTTCCTGCAGATTCTTTTTAGAAGATAAACATCCCACAGATGTTTAAGAACTCCTTGTCATGTCAACGGTCGCCATGTTAAGGTTCTTTGGTGGGTTTATTACTGCATTAATTAATTAATAAAGTCCACCAAAAACAAGGTTATGTTGAGATGTTCGTTTATTTTGAACAAATCAAAACAAGTCTGCGACATTCACAAGCATAGTTGTTACAATCCAAAGATGCAATACTGACTTACTGAATACTTGCATGAATGTCTCTGTAACACTGAATTTATACTTAATGCAAACTAACTCTCTGTCCAGGCGATCTGTTTATATAGAGTCTATCGAAATTACGAGAATTCTTCAAAGGCATCCGCCCGATATTTCTCGATCATTAACAATCACTCAAACAATCAAACATATTAAAAACAATCGGAATTGATACAAAATTAATTAATAACATTACAAAACGATTGGAAATGGTAATTAGAGATACTTAAATACAAAATTATTTACAGAAATCCTTTCAAATGGTGGAAAATTGTCCTGTAGACATCGTAACTTACATTTATACATGGAATTACAAACTTTTAATAAATTTACTTGCATCATTCGGTTCTTAAACATATTAAATGGTCTTTGAATAATATTCTTACCTAAAACAAAGTCTATATACACTTATTTACAAGAAATTACAAAATAAACATATCAAATCACTTTCAAGCAAACTTTGGCTCACTACAAATATTTCACACAGGACAATATTATTCAAAATTCAGGTATTAGGGCTGTTACAATGTGACATAGCAATCAATGAATTTTAATAACCGCAGGATCCATATGATCAATGCAGTACTGGCTTTGATGTTGAATGTTTGGTGTAACTGCGACGCAACAACAATTACGAATCTAATCTAAAAAAGATGAATAATTTACAGAAATTAATGAACACAGTAAAGGAAGACAGGGTGAAACCTCCTATTTAAAAACGGAATATTTTGATTAGATTATAATATTTGTTAAATACCTGTTCCAGTATCATATTAGGATTGTATGCAGGGTTTTGAGTAGGATACTTTAAAAAATAACCGTCATTAGTTATTGTCACTAGATATGTCACAGTCAGGTGGAAGGTCAAGTCTTCTTTTTTGTATGCTAATTCAATATTCATTATAGTAAATCAAGTGTACATCCAGAGATTTTCCATAAGACCTATGTGCTAATTACTTGACTTTTAAGTTTTATCCAAACGAACAACTGTTTTACTAAATAAACAATTTACTTAACTACACCAAGTATGAACTAAGTAGTCCCATATGCGACAATATGTGAATGCGATGCTTCATGCTAGTGTTCGATTGTATAAAAAGTAACGAGTAACGAAACGATACAATAGTAACGAACTTATCCCGTACATGACACGACTCAACACGACGCTCCATGATAGGGTTCGATTGTATCAAAAGTGATGATTGGTTTAGTAACGAATACATACAGGCACAGAATTTCTCGTTACTTTTACAGCTCTACCACTGGTGTTTAGTGGAAGAACAGCACCTTATGCTGGAGTCAGTTGGGTTGCACAATATCCCGAAAGTGTGAGATGTTTATAAATAAAGGTGAGCTGCTAGGAGAGCAGCTTTTCCACCACTTAATGTGAGTGGGTGTGTATATTTCAACCCAGGAGAGGAGTGATAAAACCTTAATATTTCAGCTGGAGTGAAACATTATTAGTTTGTTCTTTGGTATCTGAAATCTAATGTTTATCGGGGAGTAAATTAATTTGGCAGAGTGGTGTATCAAACTGTCGTAAGTCTCTGAGAAGGTTTAGTAAGGGCTCAGAATAATTGTCCGCAGACCCAAGTTTAGGATTTGAAAGAGTGGCGACAGTATGAAGTGTTGCGTAGGGCCATAGAAAACCCCCGAAGTAAGAGAAGATTCAGCCAAGTGATTTTTTAAATTAAATTTGTGTATGTTTTACAACGAGCAAAATAGATTTGCTGTAGGAATTTTGTTTCAGTTAAGAGTGAGGTGTATAGTTGTGCAATAGACTGACATGGTTTCGAGAATACTAGTAGAGGAACTGGAATGAATGTAAATAAATTTTAATGGAAGAACTTAGATTTGAAAAAACTTCTGTAACTTCCAGAAAATAATTTTTCTGACCTTACTGTTGGGAATAGTAATTTCAAATGTGGTGTTTGGAACTTTGTGGCAGCAGGAATATTCTGATAATTTATCTTTAAATTTACATATCGGTCAGTGGCTTATTTTGAAGAGAAAAGACAGTTTGAAATAAAGTCTCAAACTATCATGTACATATTTGTTTCTTTTTTGGGTTAGTACTCAAGAAACAGAAACCTTTCCTATTTCTGTGTGGATAATTTGAATTTCATGATGCTGAGGTTCTTCCTGAAGTTTAGGTTACATTGCAGCCACCAATCATATCTAAGATTGGCTGCTCCTTCGAATACACCACTGTCTGCGAACGTTTTAAAGGTGTCTTGCAGATTTGAGGGAGTGGTCTATTGCAATTGTTGTAATAGGAAATAATCTTACAACATGCAATTAAATTTTTAAAAAAAAAACTCAAAATAAATGGAAGTCACATTTTCCACATAATAAAAAATAAAATATCAACATTAAAGAATTTTTAAATAGTGGCC
The DNA here is from genome assembly GCA_031002005.1 of Vandiemenella viatica. Classification (NCBI taxonomy): domain Eukaryota; kingdom Metazoa; phylum Arthropoda; class Insecta; order Orthoptera; family Morabidae; genus Vandiemenella; species Vandiemenella viatica. Next base: position 66,768,997 of record CM061919.1, read on the forward strand.
ATCTTCTGTGTTACGAGGCATGTTTTTTAAGTAAGTACCGTTTTGAAATTAAAAAAAGACGTGCACATATATCTCAATAATTTTATTTTTACATGAAAGCCTGTACCTTACTCTACTTTTCTACATAATTCCCTTCAATATTGAGGCACTTGTCATAACGTAATACCAGTGTTTGAAAACACTCCTCATAGAAGTCTGCCGCCTGACTTGTCAACCACTGCATCACAACTGTTTTGACTTCGTTATCGTCTTCAAGACGCTGACCACCCAGGTGTTTCTTCAAGTGCAGGAACAGATGGTAGTCACTGGGCGCCAGATCAGGGCTGAATGGAGGATGATCTAGAGTTTCCCATCGAAAAGATGTGATGAGATCTTTGGTCTGATTAGCCACATGTGGACGGGCATTGTCATGCAGCAAAACGATGCCCTTGCTCAACTTACCAGGTCTTTTGTTCTGGATTGAACGGCGCAGATTGTTCAATGTCTCACAATAAGCTGCTTCATTGATTGTTTCATTACGAGGCAGAAATTCCACAAGCAATACTCCTTTTCTATCCCAAAAAACTGTGCACATGATTTTCCGGGCAGAAATCGTTTGCTTGAACTTCACTTTTTTGGGTGAATCTGAATGCCGCCATTCCATGGACTGTTGCTTTGATTCAGGTGTGACGTAGGCCACCCATGTCTCATTGCCCGTAACAATTTGGCTTAAGAAATCATCACCATCGTTGTGGTACCGCTCAAGGAAAGTCAATGCACTGCCTAAATGTTTGGTTTTGTGCACATCCGTTAACATTTTCGGTACCCAACGTGAGAACAATTTTCGGTAATTCAAGTGCTCGGTCACAATGCCATACAAAACACTACGAGAAATATTAGGAAAGTCATCACACAAGGAGGAAATCGTAAAGCGTCTGTTTTCTCTCACCTTACTGTCCACTTTCTGCATCAAACTTTCATTAACAACCAAAGGACGCCGACTCCGTTGTTCATCATGCACATTTGTGCGGCCATCTTTAAATGCTCTCACCCATTTATTCACTCATAATGTTTTTTCTGTAAACTGCACAGATCTCACAATGAATATCGATCGGTTTTAGGCCTTTAGCACAAAGAAATCTTATAACAGCCCGTACTTCACAGTCAGCGGGACTCACGATTATCGGAGGCATCTTAAACACTCAGTGAACAATGTAAACAAGGAAAAATTTGACTGTAATGGTGTCAGTGCGTAGGCAAGATATGCAGGTACACAGTGCGCATGCGCGAAACGCCGACCGTAGAGCTGCAGCCACGGTGTGACAAACGGTACTTACTTAAAAAATACGCCTCATATATACGTATCATTTTCCTTCATCAAATACCACATAGTGAAGAATACCACTGAAAACGTAAATTTACAGTTCAAACTTTGCAATGGGAAAGTTTCAGTAGATTCCCTTTTATTCATTTTTTTCTAAAAATATAAATCCATGCTTAAAAATAATCATTTGCTAGTTCCTACCTTGTAAGTTGTCCAGCATGTACGTGAGCAGCCGGTGTGTCCCATTAGGTTCTCCATACATGGCAAGAATTTCTTTTGTAAGCGGATTTCCTTGCAGACCTAACACATGTAACTGGAAAAGCTTTCCCAGTTCATATGGGAGAACTCGTAGAAAGTTGTTATTCAGTAGAAGTTCCCTGTAAAAAGTAAAAAAAAAAGCATTGCTGCCAGGAAAGTAATCACATAAAATTATAAATATAGAATTTAACAAAACTATGAGTTATCCAAACATAAAAAGTGTAACATTATTTTTGGAGGAGGAAAAGAGGTGTCATAATAGGGGAGAGGACAATAATGGTTATTATGAGCAGTTTGATGATTCAGTTGGTTAAGGCACATTAGTGGGGAAGAGAAGGTCTACGATATGAATCCCAGCTTCAGCTGGAATTTTTATGATCCTTAGAATTCACTTTCACCTATGGTAAGGTTTTGATTTGTTCATGTACGCTAGGCCACTCCATCGTTCGGATGCCATGGAAAACAGTAGGTCCAATATACCTGTTAGAATTACTGGGTTAGGCTAGGGTAGCCACAAGGTAGCATGCACAGCAACAACTCACTCAACCGATCAACCGCTGACAACCCTTAAAAACAAATCATAGCCCCATTTTGATCACCCAATGTATCTCAAGTTTGGAAGCCGTCAACCGAGTCCTCTGACAAGGTTTTGACTTCCTTCAAGCCCACCTCTAGATGAGAAACCTCCTTTCAAAAATCCTCCCTCGTCCACCCAGAACCTGCTTCAGCAGACCTCCAAACCTCAACCAACTCTTGGTTCTTAAACATGGAGCCCCTCCAGTCTGCAAGGCAGCCCCAAGGTACGTTCCCTTGCAACAGATTCCACTGCAAATTATGCAGTATGCACCCACCTTCCACCACCTTTATAAACCCTGTAACTGGGGAAAGCTTCCCCATCATAGGACTGGCCATGTGTGTATCCTCCCATCTTATATATCAACTCACCTACAACCATTGCCCAACCTCCTACCATTGGACTGACAACAAATCCACTAGCCATCAGAATAAATGGACACAGACAATCGGTTTTCACCCAGAACCCTGACCACCCTGTATCTTATCATGCCACCACTCATTGCACCAACAATCTTAACGCATGTTTTGCGGTCCACGCCATCAGAGATCTCTTGGACAGAAGCAGCATTTCGGAACTCAGAAGGTGCGAACTGGCATATCAGTACCAACTGGGCACCAGACAATCACCAGGACTAAATTTAAGATAGCAACAATTTTCTTCCCACCCATCCCCCTCACCAACTACCTTTTCTCATAGAACCATCACTCACCAGGGCCTATCTTTTTGTAGTTTGCAACTTCAAATTTAGCTTAATTTTATATTTCCATTTTTTTAAAATTTGATTTTGTTTTCACATATTTCTCAGTTTTTTGCACATACATCCATTACTTAACGCACAATTTAGGACCATCAGCTGACGTCTACTGCGCTGGGTACCTATGGACAGGTTTGTTATCTATTTATTAGTATTTTCTAGCTTATGCCTCTCTGCCCCCCCCCCCCCCCCAACCATGAGCTACTGGCCTGGCGGGCTACCAGCCTGGCGGACTTACTCAGTTGGCTGCTGGCCTCCAACAGGCAGTCATCTCACTACTACTGAAGAAGAGCCATAGGCTCAAAAATTTTATTCTATGTGTGGTTTTTTTTTCGTGTATCGACGCTGCAGGAATCCTCTTCTATGGTAAGCGGAGGTTTTTCTACTATCCAAATGTTTATGTATATGATTTAACAATGTAAATGCTTTTCTCTTGCACTGTGGATATTTGCAGTTTTCTCACTTGTTTTCTTCTGTCAGCAATCTGGAGTGTCTAAGTGGACCCTTGTCTATGTCACACTGTGCTGGAGAGTGAATAAGTTGGTTGTCGCTCTCCTCAGTTTTTTGGTAAAAATGTTTTACTATTTTTTTATACCTATCTCGAAGCCTCGGGATCCCTGCTGTCTTGTGGAGGATGTCTGTCAGGAATCTCATTGCCAGGTAGAGTGCTCTCTTCAGCACACGGTTTTGCACCAGCGTTTGATATAATTAGAGGCCACATCTGGGTGGTAGAGTGCTATTGTAATTCAACACTGGATACAGTTGCCACACTCGTTGATGAACTCTGCATCTGATGTCTTCGAAGTGCGGCTTCCATGTCAGTTTCATATCTAGGGTCACCCCAAGATACTTTGCTGTGGCCACCAAGGGGATTCTACTTGTGAGGGCTGGCATGGGCAGCATCAGGGTGATCTAGATTTTGAGAGTAAACTCTTTGTCTGTGAACCTTAATTCTGACAGATAACTGCTTCATTGTAAGGCCGAAGTAAGAGCTCTGGCAATGGAGGCAGGTGAGCTGGTATATGAAATAGGACATAGAACAGGTGTCAGGGCCTTTGGTGGGGAAGATTTAGCCAGTGGTAAAGTTACAATAAGTTGTGGTGGGTGGATGCATATTGCACATTTTGCAACATTGCCTGTTATGACAGTTTAGGGATTGGTACTTGTGAAAAAGTACATTTTTTAAGTTAGATGGCCTGCTGAAGTTGGTTTGGGGAGTTATTATTATTAATAATAATTTTAATTGAGATCGCGCTAACACTCCAGTGGCAATTCTCCATGTCATCTAATTATCCCTTTTATTTTATTTATTTTTTCAAATTTTCTTTTATAATTCAAGTGTTAAATTCCTCCCCCATTTACTTTTCTGATTTAAACATTTTAATTTTAAATTCCTTAAGCGTTTTTGATAATTTATTCATCACTTGGTAATTTGTTCAAATCACTGACACCCTTACCAACAAAAGAAAATTTTCCCACTCATTTTAGCATGCAATCGAGTGCCAGCTTGTGGTCATGGTAACCTTCCCCCTTCCTAGTTCTATTACCAATATCCATCCAAAACCAACATATGCCCTGTTCATTCCCAGCACTCTCTTTACCCCTGTCGTTTCCTCCAATTACTCCCAATCCAGCTCCATTATCACATCAGTTACTGACGGGGTCCTGCGATAATTTGCACAAACAAATCTAGCTGCTCTTCTTTACACACCCTCCAACTTCTGTATTAGATAACAAAAATGTAGGTCCCAAACTACACCACCATATTAAACCAATGGTCAGACCAAAGTTTTGTAACCCAATTCCTAACTTCTCTGACACATCCTCTCATCACCCTCTCCAGTAAATGAAGGATTTTGTAACCTTTTCCTACCACCTACCCAATGTGCTCTGCCCAGTTGAGTTTGTCATCAAACGTTTTGCCAAGATATTTACACTCAAGCTTTCACCAAGTAATTCTGACCCCACCCTATAATCATAATTAATCTATAGCTTTTATCTGTGTACCTAATAAGTTGACCCTTCTTAGCTTATATCTTCATACCATGCTGACCAACCCACTTAGATATTCTATCCAGGTCACCCTGCAGCTGTTCTCTGTCTTCACCTGTTTTGAATTATATTGTATATCATTATATCATCTGCAAAAAACCCTAAATTCTGACCACAAACCATCAAAACAATCATTCATTAGAATAATAATAATAATATTTCATTAAAATTGCAATGGAGTGCACGTTCCAGTGGTAATTTCTCTACGCACCCATCTTCCCCCAGTCCTGCACCCAATTACATTTGCCCTCCAGAAAATTTAACTTTAAATTCTTTCAATGGGTTTGGTAAATTATTCATCATTACTCTTGGTAACTTATTCAAATCCCGGACACCCTTACCTAAAAAATAAAACTTTCTACACCCTTGTGTATGAAATTGAGTGCCATGGTCATGTTTTCCCTTTGATGCATTACTTTTAATTCTTACACCAATATCTTTCCATGCCTCATCATAATGAACAGCAATGGTTCCAATAAGTTACCCTGTGGTACTCACATATTTACTTCCCCCTCTTTTGATAATGTATTTCCAACTCTAACACTTTGCTTTCTGGCTTATAAGAATTCGTCTATCCAGCAAGTAACTTTTTCACACAATCCAACAAATTTCAGATTTTTTTTAAACCCTTTTATGACTCACTCTTTCAAATGCCTTAAAAAGATCTAGTGCCACACTATTAACTTGGCCTCCCTTGTCCAATTCATTTGAAATATATTGCATATAGCCCACCATCTGTGATTCACATTCATATGCTTGCCTAAAGCCATTTTGTCAATCTGCAATCCAGTTTCTTTCACCACAGACATTTCTGATATACTTGCATATACTCTTCATCATTTTGCCTATTACTGATGTCAAGCTAATTGGCGTATAATTTTCAACCCTATTTGTAACCTCTCATTTATGAACTGGTACTCCTATTGCTCTTTCCAAATACTCTGGTAAGCAGCAAGACCCATTTTAAATAAAATTTCCAATTTAAGATACAATAGGACCGTTTACACGTATGCGCCAAACTGCTGGTTTGGAACGGTGCTCTAGACTGCCATGCCGGAGCATGAGGTTGGAGCATCACTCCTGGTGGGTGTGATGAAGAAAAGTCAACACTCCAGTCGCACGTGCCAGAACTGCGAGTTGGAGCGTATGTGCCAAAAATGACACATATCGTGTGGCGCGTTGACTTTCCGCCGGGTTGGAAAGTTTTGTAGACGGTCCAGCATGCATCATTCGCTTTTCAGAACATTGTTGTTTTTGTTAGTTGTGCTTAAAATTTTATTTAAAATATGTATTTAAAATGTCCTCCAAAAGAAATGAGAGAAACTGAGCAATAGCTGCTGTACATATTTTTTCGGTATAGAAATATTTTTTTTAAAAAAGAACAAAGCATATATGGGTGAAAATCTGGCGCCTAAACAGACACATGCCTCTTTTGAGAGAGCTACGGGAAAATGACCCAGCTGATTTAAAAAATTATCTACCGAAGGACAATTTGACATTTGACTACATTTTAAAGTTAGTATCACCACAAATATTCAAACAAGACACAGTCATGAGGAAGAGTATAACTGCAGAGGAACGTTTGCCAGCTGCTCTTCATTTTTTGGTAATTGATACATCCCTTCAAGATTTGAAATTTTCTAATAGAATTTCTACATCATTTCTGAGTAAAATAATACCTGGAACATGCTGGGCGATTTATACTGCACCTAAAAAAAGTTGTAAATACCACAGATTAGGCGTACATGTGTCTACTTCTGCAGATCCACTCCTGTTGCTTGCATATATTTTTCTCAGTTATTTTTTAAATGCCCCCCCCCCCCCCCGAATTCCTTGAATCTTTTCAATGAAGAAATCTTTGTTTTCACTTTCACATACATTTACCCAGCAGGATTCTACCAACATACATATGAACGGTTTTTTAAATTTTTATTTTTGTAGTCATCTTCTCTTGACCACATTTTTCAAGATTTAAATTTTTATCTGTTAAAGCAGGCTTAAGTTAAATAAAGTCACTCAGAAATTTGAACCAACAAGGAACAAGTACTGACGCATCAAGACTGCAGACCGACAATAAATGTGTAAACACTAGGTCCTATTAGACCTGCATGCCAGATGTGCACATTAGAAGCACGCGCCAGGCCCCTCTGACCACTGAGTATTTACATGCTAAGGATTGATGCGCATGCCTGGAGCGTATGCTCCAAAACTGTTGGAATAACCGTGCGTGTAAACAGGCCTAATATCGTATCCCACAATCTATAATAAATCTGTAAGCAAGCTGCGTTTGTAGTAAGGCGTGATCTCTAATAACGCAAAAACTACCGCATCAATTTGCATGGTGTTTCCAAATTTTTAAAGCTAATGTTGCTGATCAACATCTGCAGAAGTAGCTAACGACTAATATGTACCATGGGAAGAAGAAAGTCAGTAAAAAACTTCAGAAATGTGAAACTGTAGACCACAGATAATTATACACATTCAGACGGTCACTCCTTTCATAAAAAGACCTGACAAAATTTAGGATTTCCCTTTTTTTTTTTTTTTTTTTTTTTTTTTACTTCTGCGATTCATTTTTCTGGACCGCAGTACTTCAAAATAAAAAGAATAAGTGAATCAAGTATAATCAGCATTTACTTGAATCGTAACAGGTCTGTTGAATTACGAAAAAGTTGTATTACAAATATTGAAGACGTATTGTCTCTAGTAGACTGTTATACAGTTTGTCTCTGGAACAAAATTGCTACGTGAATTCTGTACAATACAGCCACAATAAGCCAATACTTAATACGAAATTCAGTTTTTTCTCGAAGAGCGATGTCTGAAAAACAGCTATTATAAATATCAGCAAGTAATAAAACATACTTCTTTCATAATGACTTGTGCGGAATTGCACATATTTGGAAGTACTTTATTCGATTAATATGTCTCGTGGCTATAACATGCAAATATAACTAGGCATCCGAAAATTCAGGTACATGCGACTCAAATAATTACATAGAAAATACCTATATATTGAAAGAAACTCAAATAAAAAAAATTTCAGATCCTAATGCTACACCGCGTAAATTATAAAGCTAAAAGAATCGTCCCTTTGGCCTATAACAAAGCATATCAGCTGTCATCACTGTCCAGGTTGCATTTCAATCGATTTACAACTTGCGATAATTTTGCCACTCAGAAATAATTGCTTGAGTTACATGCACATTAGTACATATACTGTACCGTGATCCATTTTGACATTTTTGAATTAATTATATCTGACTGAAATAATGACAATAATGATACGACGGTTTGAAACCAAGATTAACTCCAATTCACGTAAATTTCTATTTTAAAGCAGGAATAATTGATGGTGTATCAACATAAAATAAAAACCAATATCCAAACAGCAAAAAATAAATAAATCAGAAAAAATTGAGATGCTGTGATTATTGGTAACGAATTTTTATTTCAAATATAACTAGGCATCCTAAAATTCTATTCTACACCACGTAAATTTTAAAACTAAACCCGTTATGCCTGATGCTAAACAAAACGAGTCAATTGTCATCTGGTCCAGGCGGTTGTTTCGCCAGGTACTTACATGCGACTGAAATAATTACATAGAAAATACGGCTATATTGAAAGAAACTTAAATTAAAAATGTTTCATATCCTAATGTTACACCGCGTAGATTATAAAGCTGCAGGCATCGTCTCTTAGGCCTATAACAAAGCATCATATCAGCTGTCAGGTTGCATTTCAAGCGATTCACAACTTGCGATAATGTTGCCACTCAGAAATAATTGTTTCAGTTACATGCACGTTACTACATAAACTGTACCATGATCACATCTCGACATTTTTGGATTAATTATATCTGACTGAAATAATGACAGTAATGATACGACGATTTGAAATCAAGAGTAGCTCCAATTCACGTAAATTTCTATTTTAAAGCAGGAATAATTGATGGTGTATCAACATAAAATAAAACCAATATCCAAACAACAAAAAATAAATAAATCAGAAAAATTGAGATGCTGTGATTATTGGTAGCGAATTTTTATATTTCAGCACACTTCCAAGAGGACTAAGTCGTAGATTACTGCTATATTTACATAAATTTATGGCACCGCGGTTATGTTGCAATCCTCGGTATCCACATTTAAAAATAAATTTTTTTTAGTTAAGTATCATGGAAAGAATATTTTTCATTAAATCCACAGATACATCCTTAACAAAGCTTATACCTAGCTATATAATTCCAGGCAAAGTTTACACATAAAATCGCCAAAAAAAATTACACATAATGATTATAATATCAGCTTTCTTAACGTTACAACTGTTATATATCCATTTAAATTTTCGGTACCACGGTTAATGTGGAATCCTCCATATCAGCATTTAAAAATATTATGTTTTAGCTGAGTTAAATATTGCTTTCAGAAATAATATTCGGCTAAATGAGAGTGAAATAGACCGACAACATCGTCTGCAACGTCAAAGAGAACTAGATGAAATAGCTAGAGCAAATGAAAGTAACCTGCACCGAGAAAAGCGATTGACCTATAACCGGGTTCTATACGCTAAATCCATAGCTTCTGAAAGCGCACAGAAGAAAGAACGTCGTTTGAACCGTGAAAGCCTTTCTAAACTATAAATGTTTATACTTCGCACAATAATTACAACCACGAATTACTACTGTTAATTTTTCAGGAACCTTTTCTACTATTGAATCAATTGCATCATGTTAAAATATGAATAAAACAACACTCTGACATCAGTATGAAAACCGAACCTAACGTATTAACCGAAACAAACGAAACTATTCAGAATACATTAACAGTTCATGCCTTTCCACGTTAATGTCTGATAAGAGAATAAAATCGGTAAATAATTTCTACACCTGCCAAGGCACGCGCGCGTGAAGCAGCGGGCAAATGCTAGTCTTTAATAAATCTGTAGTAATATTTTCTATACCAGCCCCCTCCTCTGAGTTGCTCCAGAATATCCAAAGAATCTATTTCAAATTTTGTAGTTTCCTCATTTATACTTTTAAGGAGACTCTCCTCTGATTCATTCACTCCCATCACAGGATAGTCCCTAACTGTCTCACTAAACCAGTCACTCAATGTCTCTGCCATTTTAAAATCCTCAGTGACTTGAACTCCATTCTTATCTACAATAGTCTCAATAGTCTCAATAGCTCTAATATAGCAATAGAAATTTCTAGACGCATCATTCAGTGATCCTCCTACACCAACAATATTCTTCATAAACCCATCACTTGCTTCTCTCTTTGCTCTTATTAATTGCTTGTTCAGTTGTTTTCTACTGCCTTCCAGTCTCTTTGTTGTGTTCCCATCTCACTACCCTCTTTAACCTTCTCACCTCCTTATTGTAGTATGTAGGTTCTGTACTTCTCTTTATTTTTTGCTTTGGAATTAACATTTCCTAACCCTTTTTTTTAGTATGTCCTTAAGCTCTTCACATTTCTCCCTCACTGTACTTATGTCATCCTTTCATTTGCTGAACCTTTCCCTGAAATCTCTCTTCAATTTAAAGGTCTGTGTCTTTTATAATTATATCTATTTCCCCCATCTATTGTAGCCACTGGTTTACTGAATCCCCTAATATTCATTAGTGCTACATCGTAATCTCTTATTCCTTCATTTACTTGACACCCTACAAGATTTTTATCAGGCTTTAATTTGAGCAAAGAAATGTGCACTACAAAATACCTAGGAAGCTGTTAAGAATTTTTTTTAGCTACCTCCAAGAAAAAAATTGACTAAATACAAGCTTCCACAAATAAATTTCTAACACCATGCGATCTTGTAAAATTTTGAGGCAAAAGCGTGCCTCCTGTTTTATCTTTGGTTGCAGTAAGCAACTGTGAGCTTCGAAATGCACAGGAAGCCTTTAAGAAATAATTTTAACTACAATCAAACTTCACACAGTCTTTGATCACATGAACTATGCTGGGTAGTTCTGTAGTTTGGACTCCACATTAAACTGTAGGCCCCAGAGGAAAGGAACTGGCCTTCCTACCTCTGACACAATGGATTAGTATGTATCCTTTTGGGGATCCAACCAACCTTCAGGTTAAATTTTTATACTGTCTATATATTTAATCGATCCAATCTAATACTATTATATAGGCAACTCTTGTAAATAGATAAAATTAAATTCTCACAAACTTCTCTACGGAGTTTGATGAAATCTTGCATACTGAACAGAAATCGAAAGATGCTGAGTGAATATCGGTCACCCAGGTACTCTCTAATAAGATTGCAAATTCTACCACCTTGTTCATTATACTTCTACAGTTCACCAATAACATCCTTATTTTTGGATTTGGGGTAATTTCATCATTAACCATTGTCTTTCCAGTTGTACCCAATTCCGTTATTACTTCAATAACGTCATCTGTTTCTTTAGCATTTGTGTTTTTTCCCATAGTGCAACTACAATGAGTATCCCTTTGATCACTGATTTTTATCCCCTCACCTGCAGCCCCAACCTAAAAAAGCACAGGCCTGACCCCATCATAAATGGAATTGGGCTCCCTAACAGCTTTAGCTAACAACTCAAAAAGTACTCCCCTCCCCCTTCTACTTAGGTGTAGGCCACGCCTAGTAAAACCCCACCTGCCAATGGTGTTCACAGCCACAATCTCCGAAACAGAACTAATTCCTCTTCCAAATGGCATCTCTGTTTCCACGTTTACCTGCATGAGTTCCACCCTGGTATGTTGTACTTCCTTCACCATTTTCCTCGGGTCACTTTCTATAGTATAACTTGTATTCCTATCAATACTATTGCTCACACCTTCCACTATCACTACACTATCATCCTTAGTGCAATCCCTACAAAGTGATCCTATAACCTCTATTACCTGCCATAATGTTGCACTGGGTTTGAAAAAGCTTCTGACCTGTTAGTCTGTGCCTAACTGATCATGCAGGAGAGGACCTACACTTATCTGCTGGCTACTACCTATCAGCAGAATCTTTTTCTTCCTATTTTTTCCTTCTATGCCTATATTCCTATATGCCAGCTCCACATTCCCTACTCCTACATCTGACGAGGCTCTTCCCCATCTGACTCTGGTAAGAGGTCAAACCTATTTCTCCTCACAATTTCTGGAGTTCCTAGCTTCTTCATCCTGTAAACCAAATTTCCCCTATGACCTGTTATCAGTTCCCATCCATCTTTCTCACCCTCTCCACTAAGCCCAAATCTACTTTCTGCCTCCACAGGCACAGCCTCCTCAGGCTGTCTACAGGATGAGGCCCCACAGGCTGAGCCTCCACAGATGTGTTGTGGGTATGATAGTGGGGAGACTATGAAGCATTTGAGGAAAAGATCTGAGAAAGTTGTAGCCATGATGAATATTTAAATGGAGACTTTCCCGGCGTATTGATTCAATGAATTCTTCATGGGTGTCCAGCAGGATGGAGTCAAAAAATGACGGCATTCTTTGACTCCATCCGGCTGGACACCCGTGAAGAATTCATTGAATGATGAATATTGTTCAGTGATTCAAGGGCAGGAGAGAACTGGGTAAGAAAGGTAGGATTATACTGTAGGTTTTTGGATGTGTTTTAATGTGGTAGACAGCTTTTAGCTTGTGATATCTGTTTTTTTGAACCTTTTCCAGAGGATAATCATGGGATATAAAGGCTTGTGTCAGATTGTAATAGGTGGGTTTATTTTATCTTACATGTTAATATTGCCTCATGGTATTTATTCATACCCCAATCAGGTCACAAACGTCTTTGGTATAAGTATTTTTTCTCATTTATCAGGTTCATTCTTAAAGACTTATTAATTAACTATAACTGTAAGCCATATAACTTAGAGCTTGTTAGTTTTAAATGAAGTCTATCACTTCTTTTCTCTCATATATCTTCAAATTATAAACTAAATAAAAAAATTAACAGATATAGATGATAAATTCCAACCTGAGATATATAAGATCTCCTAATTCTGCTGGCAGACTGCGCAATTTGTTGCTTGACAGGTCAAGTGTACGCAGATTCACTAACTTAGAAATATCTGGAGGAATGCGAGAAAGGCAATTATCATTCAGGTACAGTGATGTCAGGTGTGTGTATGACCACAAATTTGGACTCAGATTGCGGATAGTGCCTGAAACAATAATTAAACAAGACTTAATTAGTAACCAATGTAGTTTAGTCAACATAATGCACATTCATTAACACTGAAATTGTTGTTACCATAATCAATTAAAAAAAATTCTATACATTTCAATAAGATTTCATGATTCTTATTTGTAAATATTTCTAAAACACATTCAGAATATTAAGCATTAGTCTTTCCCAGAACACTGCTTCTGCACATATCAAATGAGTGTGCAGTTGGATAATTTCTACAATACACAACGTTCTGATAGCTGCCCTCATTGTTGTCAACAGGTGAAGTAGTAGGTCAAAGTGAATTCAGAGGTATATTGCAGAAATCATTTTAATCTGCTACTTCATCTGATGAATACAGTGGAAACAGACGTTAAAACATTGTGTGTCGAAGAAATAATCCAGCTAAACACCAATCAAAAAATGTAGATTTAGAACGTTCATAAATAATATAATGCCAAGGAAATTTCAAAAATCTAAAAAGGCTAAAAACATATTTCTATTGATTTTAATATTTCCCTACAAATGTTTCATTCACAAGTTTCAGAGAAATTTTTAACCTGTTATCTCCAACTCCGGCCAATCAGATCTCTTTCCAGAAGCTGCTCCTCAGGAGACATGATAGAATGTGACCTTCGTGTATTGATGTTCTGTATTTGTCTTTATGATTTCGTGACATATTATAACCTGTAAATAAGTTCACCCTTTAACTGATAGTAACAAATTAAACATTTAGTAATATATAGTACATTATAGTTTCCATGCACCTGGTTGGCACCATGTCCTAGTATTAAATGTATTTAGTTCTATGGTGCAGCACCACATGCGAAGAATAGAAACTATTTTTTCTAGCCACGGAAGCCTTTCATTGCATTAGTGCTGAATACTTCTGTAGGTTAAAAATAAAAGACTTTGCAGTGATGATGAATAATAACAACAAATGTTATATTTTTATAATATTGATTATCTGTTTCACTTTTGGAACAGCTGTTTTTCTTTACGATCATCTCAAACATCAGGATCTTTGAAGCAAGCACTGTAAAGTATTCTATAAGAAGTTTTGTATAAAACCAAAAAACTGATATTTATGACCTTGAAGTAACCAACTCCATTATTTTGTAAAACCTTGACTCCACAGTTCTTCACTTTATGTAACAGCTATACCTACATCTTCTTTAGAGAAGTTAATTTAACTATTTTTCAAAAGAAGCATAAAAAAGTTACTTATTCAAAGTTATACCCATATAATCTAAAATCACTAATGATGAAATGGAAAGTCTTAAAATCACATTACCACACCATTCCAAAATCAAAAGGATAGTTCATTAACCATTTCACAGTTCCCTTAAAATCTTTAATTTATAAACAAGATCTTTCCTCAATTCTGTCCTGAAATATAATGATTCCTCTCTAATATATGAATCCTTCCTCTCAAGACAAGCTCCCCTTAGCAATATGCACTAAATTGATTAACTCTAAAACTGTTCAATTATGTGAGATATCACCTCTGAAACCTGTTTGGTTATTTATCATTCTTGAGCTACTCTCCGTCTATCCTTTTGCATGGCTGATTATTACTTAACAGTATGAAAACATTTTAGCTCTTATTGTAATACATAGCCCAATCTTATTCCAAGACATTTAAAGCAAATAAGTGAAACCAAGCTGTAATTACCACATTTAGAAAACAGTTAAGCATATGATGAAAAATGAAAGAATCCTTTACAAATCTGAAACTACTTCCATGAAATTTTTTAGAACATACATGAAGCATAATAACAAAAAGATAACTTTAAATTAACATCAGTTATTGCTGATGACATATGGAATTGTTTAATACATACAACCAAAGAAGGTATTAACAGTGATATCCCAAAATTGTTAATCACAGATGGAATGATCCAACACGGTACACACATAATGTGGAAAAATTGCTTAAACCGTAGAGGAGGATACAATAATATTACATTCCAGAACCTGAGACAATTGGGATCCAGAAACCTTAACTGAGTTAAAAAGATGAGTGAAAAGGACAATGTGTAAGACCATTACAATTCCAATAAACTTACAGAAATTTGGTTGTTTGTAAGAAAAGTTTGATGCAATGCTAACAGTACATGAGCATTGATGCACAACAGTTGTGAGATTAATTATAAAAGCAACAACTTAAAATGAAATTTAAAATATTGGTGTTATAACAGTTTTTGAAGGATTAGTTGGAAATAGACCCTGCAGTTATGCCTGTTACAAAGCAATTGGAGTTTTTAAAATGAGGTAAGCAGGTTTCTATGGTATTCCAGTTTTCAGTATTTTCCGAGTATATAACAAATGAAATGTTATTTACTCACTGAAATATATTTGTAAATGATTTGAAAAGAAAATTGCACAGGATATTTTCATTTTCAAGACAGGAGATTGAAGATAGCCCATCAACCATTTACTGCGGCACAGTTCTGGAAAATGTTATATGTTCCAACATTACGAAATTCTTTGGTGAAAACAAATTCATTATACTAAACCATCATGGATTTTCAAAGACTAATTTGTGAGAAACACAGCTGGTATTATTTTCTCTACACATGATAAAAGCAGATGCAATCATATTAGGATTTCCAGAGAGCTCACTTTAACACTCAATCACCTCTTAATAAAGGTTCTAATGTACAGAGTATTGCAACAGAGTTTTGAACCCATTCATGATTTCTTAACTAAACAGTTTCATATGGCATCATATATGAACTCTCAACTTTTAAAATTATCTTGGAGGCAATGTTAACAACGATTTGAGGTTGTTGCAGATGAGACAGTTATCAATAGGGAAGTAAAGAGTTGTGCTCATTGTTTAGAAATTGAGCATAATCATCAATGTAAAATAAATGGCAACTGCAAAAAAGTGTGGTAATGTGGATAGTGGGGGGAAAAAAACGAATTCCGTTGTACCGAGTATGAGGTAAGCTATGTAATTCTTGGGATTGTAGATTCTCTGAATTATATGGGTGTAGCAGTGCAAAAGAACATGAACTAAGATTAGGATGTATATACACTCTTAGGTCAAGATGATTTTAGTTTGTAATTCACAAGTTAAATTTTGTAGAACTGTAAGATATATATAAAAGGAGGCAGTATATAAGACTCTATCAGATCCTCACTTTAAGTACCATTGTTCAGTGTGTTATTGGTATCACAAAAGACTGATTAGTATCATCAAGAAAGAACAGAGATGAGCCTATTATTTTTTGACTTGATTTAGAGGGGGGAGGGGGTGGCTGAAATTGTCTGGTAGACATCTTTACATTCTCAAAAAGAGGAAGCTAACTTTCTTTTACAATTACTTTATGCTGCACTTTGGAATACCTCCTTCATGCCAATATCAACACTGTCCCAGTTGCGGACATTTGGATCACTATTATATTAAAAACTGCAGATTGCTGTTGACTGCCGTACTTTTTTATAATATTAATATTTAATTAAAATTGCAATGGAGTGCAATTTCCCTACACATCCATCTTCCCCCTTTCCAGCACTCACTTACATTTGCCCCCAGAAAATTTTAACTTTAAATTCTTTCAACATTTTTAGTAAATTATTCATAATTTCTCTCTGTAACTTATTCCAATCACTGACACCCTCGTGCCCGAAATCGAGTGGCAGCTTGTGGTCATGGTCATTTTTTCCCTTGCATGAATTACTTTTAATTCTTACACCAACATTTTTCTATTTTCTTTTCAGTTTCTTGTTGATAACTGTTTGTAGTTGTCCTAACTCCAGTATTAGAAACACTTTTGAGTCAAAATAAATGGATTATCAATGAGGTCATTATAGAAGGGAGAGAATGAGCATTGGATGGCAAAAAAAAGGGGGGGATATAATTCAGTAATGACCTTTTGTGTGAACTGGGGTGATTTCAGGTAAACCACTGAAAACCGACATCTGAGTAGTTAGACCATACATCAGTCAGTCACACATCCTCATAAATACATGATCCAAATGGTCCCAGCAGGTTAGGGAGCGTGCACAAACCACGTAGCTCCATTTTGGCCTACCGTGAACCCCCCCTCCCCCCCACGTAGCCCTACGAGGCTTTTGCCTCTACCCCCCCCCCCCCACGTAGCACGTAGCATTTTTCCCTTTTGATTTCAGAAGATATTTTTTACTGTTTTCTCTTGTCAGACGATTGTAAATTATGTAAGGAGATAATTAACTAACGGAAATAAATATTCGCATGCTGTTGTGTGTTCTGTTCCTCATTTCAACTGTCAAAAATGTTATGAAAGGAAAGCTACGTGGCCTGACTCGGAACCCCCCCCTCCCCCCACGTAGCCCAGCGTAGCCTTCCAGCCAACCCCTCCCCCCCCCTGGACCGAGCCACGTGGTTTGTGCACGCTCCCTTAGGTGGGAAATAGACAAATGTCAATTGCACATCAAGACCAATACAACATATTTCATAATTAATTAGAAGGGTAATTTGCAGAAAAGGACCATTCTGGATAAAGAAAAACCTGGGATACAGGAAATGTAGTAGTTACATAAAGAATGTTGAAAAATGAATCAAGGAAAACAGGACAGGGTTTTCTCCCCTCACTGTGATGGGGAACATGCTGCAGAGGCCATTTCCCTACACACATTACCTGTTCTTATTTATTTTTATCTTAAATTCTTTGAGTGTAATTTCCCCAACCACTTATTTTTGCTCTTAATTAAAATTTTAAATTTTTTAAGTATTTATACCATTTGTGGAAATAAAAAAAGTCTTTGATAATTTTGGATGAAACAAATTTTTTTAAAATGGCAGAAGTTCGATCTAAGGTATAAAGACAGAAGAATAGTTGGTATAAGAATCAGATAGCAGTAATAAAAGTAGACACTCACAAGAGAAGCATCAGTTAGAGAGGGCATGAGTTGCTAGTAATTGTACCTATAGCTATTCATTAATTCATCATTGTATAATGTTTGGAGAAATCAAAAGCTTTTATTTCAAGGAATTTACAACAGGATACATAGTACAGGATGTTAAATTTCCCACTGAAAGCTCAAACATTCTGTAACCAGTAAGCTGACTGCAATCAAGAATATTATAATCACAAATCAGACAATGCTGGAAAAAGAAAACAACAAGTACATTACTCATATCAATTTCTCAACTTGCACACTAGGCAATATAACAAGCAAGTACAAAATATCTCACTTCAGTTCTAGAAAGCATGAGTAAAATAACTGAACTGAACACAAAGAGTTGTGAAATTGTCACTAAAACTCCATAGACTAGTTTATTGATATATCATTAAAATTGATATTTCAGAAGGTTCTAGACCCAGAGCTATACTATCTCTTGAAATTATAGGCTCTATACTAAGAAATTATAAGAAAATCTTTTATTTCACTTCTAGTGACCCTAATTGTAGATGTTTAAATAGAAATAAGATTTAAATTGTGGACACATTTGGTGAAAAGCAATGTGCAATTCAGGGACAGATCAACTGTCAAATAAACATACAGACTCAGTTCTGGTGTGTGTTCTGTTGAATACATGATTTAAGCAGTAAATATAAAAGCTTAAACTCAGCCAAGTTAGAACAAAGCTTCTGGTAAAATAATATTGAGTTCAATCCCCAATATCAGGAAAATAATGACACTGAGCTAGCTATCTATTATTAAAAGCTGTTCTGTCCAGAATGCTCAAGTAATGGGAGTTTAGAGTAATAACCTCTTACAAAGCTCAATTCTCTCTCAGATCTTGCAACAGGCGCTCAGTGCTTGGAATTTTGAGGCTGAAGGAGATTCTCAGGCAGATGGCCAGCAAGGAGCCGAAGAAGGCATAGGAAGACTCCTAGCTAGGTGGGACTTGACTAGCTTGATTAGCTTTTTTCCATTCATCACCCATTCTGTACTCACCATTTAATCAGTAAACATATCAGAATCAAGCAGCACTCAAGTCTTGTCCCCACAACCCAGCATACAGCTACAGTGATAATTCTTATTTTACTGCTTACCTAAAGTGCACTGCATGCCTCATAATTATATCCAGTTGTTTCACCACTAGTGTGTAGCAATAAACACCATCAGTATTCATCTGCTTTCCTCTTGATGATTTCTTACAACTGCTTATAGCTAAACCAAGGGTGAAGCAACTTCATTTCTCTCAGTAGAAACCTTGAGTTGATGCTTACCTACAACCTTCCCTGTGTGTCCATTAGCTCTGGATATGATAACTTCAATAGCTTTATTTTATTTTTTTTATCATTATTTAATTGTGAAGTTACATATGCCCCACTGTCAATTTCCCTGTACACCTACTGCCGCATTACATGAAACCTGAATGTTTGTGGTAACTTGTTCAGCATATCTGTCAACAATTATTCCATACAAAAAAAAAAAAAAAAAATTTAAACACTCTTATGCCTAAAATCAAGTACTAGTCTGTGTTCATGGTCCTCTCCAAAGTATCATTTTTTAATTCTTCTCCCAATATTTATCCAGGCTTCACTGCCTAGGTATGGTTTGTAGGATGAAGAAACCAGACGCTCAGAAATTGGGAGGAAAAACAGTTTTGACCTGTTACCAGAGTCAGGAGGGGAAGAGCCTCGTGTAGATGTAGGAATAGGTAGAGTGCCGCAGGCCTTTAGGAATAGGGCCACACAAGGGAAAAAGGGTTCTGCTGCTAGGTTGTAGCCATGGGAGAGGCATAGGCCCTTTTCTGCAGGATCAGTTAGGCACAGGTTACCAGATTACAATTATTGTTTTTTCAAACCTAGTGCAACATTAGGTAATGTAATAGAAGTTATAGGTTCACTTTGTAGGAGTTTCACCAAGGACGATAGAGTAGTAATAGCGGAAGATACGGGGAATAGTACTGATAGAAACGTGAGGTATAGTATAGACTTGAGAAAGATGGAGAAGGAAGTGCAGCTTACCAGGGATGAGCTAATGCAGGTCCTATATCACCATGGCTGACCACAGTTGAACCACATTGTGAGGCTGGTAAATATGGAAACGGAGGTGCTACCTGCAAAATGCATGGGTTCTGTGTTGCTAGTTGTACCTGTGAACACCATTGGTAGGTACCACTACACCTAAATAGAAAGGGGCAAGGGGGTACTTTTTGAGTTGTTAGCTAAAGCTGCAAGGGAGCCCATTTCCAGTGATGATGGGGTCAGGACTGTGCCTTTTTTAGGTTTGGGGGACTGCTTTTGAGAGATGGGAATAGATTATCAAAGTGATACTGATTGTAGATCCATGATGGAGGAAAAATCACAATGCTAAAGAAGGTGAAGCTGCTGAAACAATAACTGACAGGGACAGAATGGGGATGAAGGAGGTTAATGCAGAAAATATCACAAAGTGAGAAATAAGAGTGTTACTGGTGAACTGTTGAGGTATAATGAACAAAGTAATAGAATTTTCAAACTTAAGGAATTATAGGGGTAGAGTCTTGGATAAAAAGAAGAAGTACTAGACAATGAGGTTTTTCCTGATGGTTACAGAGTGTACCGTAGAGACAGAGGAGCAATTGGTGAAGGGGTTTTCATACTTGTTACAAAAATATACTACAGTTCACTGGTGTTCATATATCAAGACTCTGAATTACTTGGGGTAGATTTCTGGGGCAATAAAGAAGAAAAAAATCAGGGTATTGGATGGTTACCACAGTAGAAGAATGAC
This sequence comes from Vandiemenella viatica, assembly GCA_031002005.1. Lineage (NCBI taxonomy): Eukaryota > Metazoa > Arthropoda > Insecta > Orthoptera > Morabidae > Vandiemenella > Vandiemenella viatica. Next base: position 66,789,744 of record CM061919.1, read on the forward strand.
TGATGAAGATGAGAGTTCATAAGTGAGGATAGAATGGTCATTATTGGTTGGAATTTAAATTTACCAGGTGCAAACTGGATAGGAAATAATATCAATAACACAAGGGAACAGAGATTTGGAAATATCTTAATAAGGGAAGGAGGGGTTACACAAGTGTTAGAGCAGAACACTAGACGACAAAACATGTTGGATATCTTCGTAATAAAGCCCAGTGATAACCTTGTGCACTGTCAAGTAACTGAAGGAATAAGTGATCATGAAGCAATTCTGATAGATTTTAGATGATTCAGTAAAACAGAAGCCAAAGTTAAAGGGGGAAATAAGTACAATTATAAAAAGGCACGGATTTCGAATTTGAAGTATTGTAGGGAAACTTTCAGCAAATGGAAGGATGTCACAAGCACTGAAGAGTCAAGGTGGGAAGAGTTAGAGGAGATAATAAAAAGAGAGAAGAAATATTTATTCCAAAGCTGAAAATAAAGAGAATTACATAACCTACAACCTATAATAGGAAGGCAAGGTGATTAAAGAAGTTTGTAAGAAGAGAACATACCTGAGTTAAGAGACAGCAGGGTAGTAGGCAACATTTGAAACAACTAAAGAAGAAATTAAGATAGCTAAAGATGGTTTTATGAAGAATGATACTGAAACCAGGGGACCACTGGCTGATGCACCTAGAAATTTCTATGCCTTTGTTAGAAAATTGAGGGGAAGAAGACAGTTATAGATAAGGGTGGAGAAGAGGTTACTGAGGATTTGAGAGAGGCAGAGATTTTAATTATCTGGTTTAGTGACACAACTAGAGGCTTTGATTCAGGAATAAGAGTGCATAAAGTGGAGAACGAGTTTATCCACACAATTAAAAGTGAGCAGACTAAATAAATTCAAATTCATCCTGAGGATATCATGAAGGAACTAAGCAAGTTGAAAAAAGAAAAAAAAAACGTACAGAAGTTGGCATAGATAATATTATTACGGATGTCTTAAAGATAACAGGATATGACATTTTACCTTATCTTGAAACATTATTTAAACTGAGTCTAGATACTTGCTGCTTACCAGAGGACTGGATGTGTGCAATGGTAGTACTAGTATATAAAAAAATGGACAAATAGAGTTGAAAATTATAGGTCAATCAGTTTGACATCAATGGTAGGTAAATTTTGGAGAGACTGATATGCAACCACATAAGAAATATATGCGAGGAGTGTTTTCAAATCAGCAATAAGGCTTTAGGTAAGGATATATGCATTTCAGATGAAATGGACAAGGGAAGACAACCTGATAGTGTAGCACTAGATCTTTCAAAGGCTTTTGACAGAGTAAGCCATAAAATGGTGGTAAATAAGGTAAAATCTATTGGAGTGGAATTCTTAAAAGGTAGAAAGCAAAACGTTAGTGTGGGAAATGCAGTGTCAAAAGAGGAAGGGAAAATAAGAGTGCCACAGGGTAGCACATCGAAACCATTGCTATTCATTGTTCTAAAGAATGATTGTGCTGAAAGTTTACAATAAAAAATTAGATTGTTTGCAGATGACATAACACTATATAATAGGATCAAAATGGTTGAGGATTGTGAAGAGCTGCAGGGTGATCCGGACAGGATATCTAGATGGGTTGGCAAACATGGGATGAAAATAAATGCAACTTTTTAGGTAGACGGATAAAAAACTAAAAGTTGATTATGATTATAAGAGAAAAGAATTGTTTGTTGAAGACTTGAAATGTAAATATCTTGAAATAACTCAACTGGACAGGACACACTGGACAGATAGCAGGAAAGATTTCAAAATCTTTCACTGGTAGAGAACAGGTTTCAAAATACTTCACTTGTTGGAGTGAGTGATGAGGGGACGTACCAGAGAAGTAAAGGAATTGGGTTACAAACCTTTGGTCAGACCATTGCTTGAATATGGTGGTGTAATAGTAGAACAATATTTTGGGTATCATATACAGAATTTGGAGGGGATACAAAGAAGGGCAGTTAACTTTGTTTCCGGGATTACCGTAGAACACAATCAGTAACCAATATGATAAAAGAGCTGGAATGGGATTCATTGGAATACAGGAGGGTGAAAAGAGTCATGGGAGTGTACAAAGCATATATTGGTGACAAGGCGTGGAGAGATATTGGTAAGAATTAAAAGTAATGCATGTAAGGGAAAAGATGATCATGTACATAAAGCTGGCACTCGATTTCAGCCACAAGAAGTGGGAAGATTTTCTTTTGTAGCTAAGAGAATTAGGGATTGGAATAAGTTACCAAGATAAATAATGAATAATTTATCAAATCACTGAAAGAATTAAAAGTTAAAATTTGTAGAGTGCAAAAGTAGGTGGGTAGGAAAGGGGCAAAGCGGGTGTGTACGGTAATTGCCGCCAGAGCTCTAGCTTCATCGCAATTAAATTATGCCTTATACACTTCCAGCAGTCTCTTCCTCCAGCTCATTTCTTTCAGCACCCTCCAAACTGTTTCATTACCATAGTACTGACAGTGTTTCTCAGTTATTTTCACAAACAAAACTAGCTATTTTCCCATGAACTGCTTACACATACCACACTGATAACCATAATTCGGGCCCTATATTATTGTATAATGGTTCTTCTTTTAGTCTTAGGGTATATCCCAATTTAATTTTGTTATTTTTGCAAGTTAATTGTATTTCGATAGTAGAGTAAAAATGGCAGTGAGTTACACAGTTTAAGGGTTAATACTGAAATAGTTAATACTGAAATGAATTCATTCTGTTTTTGGTACCATTAAAATGCAAAAATTCAGAGTGTGGTATGCAGCAAATGGTTACAATGTGTTAATACGGAACAAAAAACACCCATTTAGTGATAGTCATTTGTGAAAATTTCAGTTTCCCATTTTGATAAATTTAAACAAACTTCCAAATTATATTAATTTCCTAAGTAATATGTAATCATAGGTTTTCCTAATGAATCTGATGCTTCAAGATTTCTCGACCGTGCGGTAGATGAATTGATCTTTGTTCAACAAATTTTTGACAATGTAATGTGCCATCATCTTCAGATTACATCTGTTGACTGGCGTGAAAAGCACAGTCTGAGATGAGGCTGCTGTGCTGGATCGGTGGGGATAATATTTATAACTGTCAACCCATTCCCTCCACTCCCAACACATCGTGCCAGTAGCTGTGCTGGGTGTGGCCCACTCCCAAGTGTGGAGCAGTGGTCTTCAGTCTGTGCGCAGCCTTTGTCACATTTGGTGCCCCTGATCTGCTGGGTCCTATACTTGTCCTTGTTGATAAGTTTGTTCCACAGCCAGATCTCAATGGCCTTCTTGTACTGCAGTACCAAAAGTGGGATGTGTTTTTCAGAACTTCTGTGTGCTCATGCCTGGCCTTTAGGCAATGTTCAGCAATTGCTGATTTTGATGGCTGCTGTAGAACTGTGTGCTGTTTATGTTTTGTGAACCGTTATTTGATCGTGCAAATGGTTTGTCTGATGTATGCTTTTCCACACTCGCACAGTATGTGGTATACGCCAGGTTACCTTATCTCCAGATCATCTTTAAATGAGCTTAAAAGTGTTTAGGTCTTGTCTGGTGGTCGGTAAATGCACTTGATGATGTGTTAGCATAGAATTTTGCCAACCTTGCTTGATACATTGCCGGTGTACAGGATGAAGGCTGTGACTCTTGTTTTGTCCTTTTTGGATGTTGGTTCTAAAGTGGTCTTCTGCCTGAAAGCGTGTCGAATTTGGTGGTTGATATAGCCATTATACTGGAACACATTCTTGGGGTGTGCTAGTTCCACAGACAAACCGTATTTGTCAGAAATCACTCATTCAAGTGTTGCAGATAAGCTTGAAGTTCTTCTTTTCTGTGGGATGAAACAATGAATGTGTCATCCACATATTTGTAGAGAACCATCAGTTTTAAGTCTGCTCCAGTGTTTTTCCCTCAAAATGCTCCACATACATGTTGGCAACCACAGGTGACAGAGGGCTGCCCATAGCTACACCATTAATCTATTTATAATATTGCCCATCAAAATGAAAGTATGTTGACACTAGAACATAGCTGGACAGTTTTGTGAGCTTGGGCCCAAATTTCTCACCAATTAGCTCAATTGATCCCTTGAGAGGAACCCTGGTGAAAAGTGATACGATATCGAAACTGACCATTAGATCAGAGTTTAACAGTCTCATTTGTTGTAAATGTTCGACGAACTGAGCTGAGTTCTTGATATAATGCACATTTGCCAACTGATGGACTCAAGATGTATGTCAATTATTTAATCAGACCATATGTGTGCACTCTTATTGTGCTTACTAAGGGCCTCATGGGCTGGCCATGCTTGTGCACCTTCAGGAGCCTAGGTGGTGCGCCACACAAGGACAAAGTTTCTTGGCTGTGTTGTCTGGTTAGGAATTTTGAAGTTCAATCGATTGAACATCGTCCTCATCTGGCCGCACTGGAAACAGCAGAATTAAAACTGACAGTTTGTACAGATGTATGGATGATACATTTATCATTTGACACCAAAGAAAAGAAGAACTTCAAGCTTTTCTGAAATGCTTGAACTCCATCCTCAGCCAAATATAATTCACCAAAAAGGTGGAACACAACAGCAAACTACCCTTCTTGGATGTGCTCATAAAGAGAAGACCGGACGGCACCTTGGGACACAATGTTTACCAAAAGGCTCCTCGCATGGAACAATATTTGCATACCTTCAGCTGCTACCACGCATCACAAGGGAGTGCTGAATACACTGGACCACAAAGCCCGTGTGCTTTCTGAAAGACAGTTTGTCTGCAGAACTAGCACACTAATACATGACAAGAATGTGTTCTGGAATAATAGTCATATCAACTGCCAAATTCGACATGCTTTCAGGCAGCTTCATAACCAACATCCAAAGAGGACAAGACAAACCAAGAGTCGCAGCCTTCATTCTGTACACCAGCAATGTATTGAGCAAGGTAGGTATATTATATGCAGACACAACACCAAGTCCATTTACCGACCACCAGCCAAGATCAAAGCAGTTTCAGGTTCAGTTAAAGATGATTTGGGGTTAAGGAAATCTGGTGTATACCACATACCAGGCAAGTGATGAAAAGTGTATGTCGGACAAACTAATTGCATGATTGAAGAACGATGTATGGAACATAAATGGCACACAGATCTACAGCAGCCGTCAGAATCAAAAATTGCCACACATTGTGTAGAGACCTGGTATACTACCAAATATGAGCACACGAAAGTTCCGAAAAATGCATCACAATATTGAGACTGCATGTACAAGGAGGCCACTGAGAACTGGCTATGGAAAAACCTTATCAACAATGACAATAGGTCATGTTTGGAATCCAGCATTGAAGCAGCTCAGAAAATAGCAGAGCCAGGGCACTGAGCATGATGAAGGCGGCACATGAAGAACACTGATGCATAGGAGTAGGCTACCCCCACCACAGCTACTGGCATGTCACAGAGGGAGTGGAGAGGATGGGTCGACGGTTATAAATATCAGTCCACCCGGTCCAGCATGGCAGTCTTGTCTTGGGACTTCGCTCCTCACACCAGTCAGCAGACCTGAAGATGATAGCACATTACGCTATCAAAAATTAGTTGAACAATGAACAATTGATCTGTTCGCATGCCTGAGAAATCTTCAAGCAAATGTTGTAACTATTAACTTTATATTGTTTCTACAAATCAACAATGAATGTACTACTTTACCTGTAAAATAAATTCGAAGTCAATGATAAAATATTGTGACTAGCACTGTACATTTCATATACTTAAGTCCTGGACAATTTAAACATATTCAATCAGTTATAATACATGACTTATGTAGTTCAAAACAGGAGTTAACAGTGTTATAAGTGAGCTATATCACTTGTGATTTAAGCCAACGAAACTTGTGACTACTATTTTATACAATATTTGCATAAAGCGTAATTATTTAATTAAATTTCAGAAGTCAGATTGCAGGATAAAAATTATTATATGAATTGATTTGGCAATTCCCTGTAACCTAAGACATTTATTACAGCTACTTAATTAAATTGAAAAGTAAAAATAGTAGCAGAGTAGGTACAGTTGAGTACCTCCACACACTCTATAACACCATTATTATCAAAGAGTATTACTCAATAACTATTGAGAACAAGATACTTTCATATAGAAATGAAGTTTTTATTGGGGACATTCTAGAACCCAGATCTTGCCTCTTAAATTAGAACTAGAAGAACTCATTGTGTTCTACAATAGCACATGATCACATTTATAAACAAGGATTTAAGAACTTTTACATTGCCATTGGTCTTGAAGAATGAAATGGAGCTAATGATGGTTTTAATCTGGTTTAACTGGCACATGTGACAAAATTAATACTGAGAGCTTCATAGTCTGAATACAGCTAATTTCATTTGATTCATAATGTAACATATGGGGTAGCGATGTTTCTGCCTCTCCCAATGTCGCTTCTAGGCGATTGCTGAAAAGAAAAAAAAAAAAGAGCTTCTGTTAGTTTTAAACTTCTATTCTGGCAAGGGCCATCATCGCAATTCATTAGAAATGAAAATATTTCACAACAAAAGGAATACTATTCAATCTACATCACAAAAAGCATTTGAGAAGCAAGTATGCTGATTCAACATTCAGAAGTCCCGTAAAAAATGGTGTAACCTCCAGCATGAAAACAAGAAATTGAATTTCGGTTTGGGACTGAAGTTTATAAATAATTCATGATGCCCAAAACAAAACTGACTATGGATGATAAAATTGTAGGATGAATTGGGTATTTGAACATACTGCCACCTGTTTTAAGAATAATTCAATGCAACAACCAGATGAACCCAGCAAGTTTCAGTTTTATGCACTGAGATATCTTCAAACAATAGGTGATGTAAATATCTTTTTCCTGAAATATAACGGACTAGATCCAATGTTATGTATTCAAACTAAATGCTACTAGTACTCTACAACTTTATGCATTCCTTTTGAAATAGTTAAATTTCTGCTGAATTGTGATGAGTAACCCTGATAGAATAGAAGGATGTATGTAAAAGAAGCTCTTTCTCAATTGGCCCCCTTTCTGGTTCAGCTCTCAACTACTTCAGAGCTTCAGTCATGTGGGGTTCTGACTTGCGTAAGATGAATAAACAAACTTGTATGTTATGAATAAGGATTGGGAAGGAATAAAGTGCACTTAAATCTACAAAAGTTAGCGAGTGATATATAACCCAAAAAGAGCAGCTTTCCTCTCACATCAGTAATCAAAAGACGGTATTTATCTACACAATCTGGATAACAAAATTACTACACTTCCAAATCCCAAATAAAGCAATTATTTCAATATTTACAATCATTAAACACACTAAAACTGTATAAATGTATGTGACCTCATCTCCAATGCTGATGGCATTTATTTTTTTATTAATTCCCACTTCCATGTTTTCTCCTCTTTGATACCCTCTTTAAAAAGATTTTTTTTTTTTTTGCAAGCATGGATCTCTACGAGTTTACAGAGCTCTATTAGACTACAAGTTTAACTCAAAATTACATGTTCCTTGTTCATTTTTGTATATGACAAATGCCAGGCTATTTTTAAACTTTGCTAAGTTTGAGTTCACTATCTATTTTCCTAATCCCTGTTCGGGATGTTAAGCCAAGTCATATGTTTCATAGAAGGAAAAATATAACTCTTTGATCTCATGTAAACAATAACAAAATTATTACTGAAACATAAAAAACTTTTATTTCATAATTTGTAGGCTACATTTTTGGGGTAATATCAAGATGGGGATACCACTGCAGCCTCGTGTAGTAAACACACAGATCACGTGGTATATATGACATCATTGTGATGTATTCAGTCTGCACGTACCAACACAGTAACCGCTATAGATATGATCTGAAAATTGGATATCTGCAATATCGTGAGTTGTGGTTACGTTTCACTTTGGTCCAGGCTACATTAAGACCGAAACGCATATTTATAAAACATGAATTCATCAATCATCATCTGAATTTATGATGTGATGCACCTTGGACCATATGTCACAATGATGTCATATATACCACGTGATCTGTGTGTTTACTACGCGAGGCCGCAGAGGTATCCCCATCTTGATACTACCCCATTTTTGTGCAGTGATTATCACTTATAAATGGACAGATTATATTGAATTGATGCTGAATAACATTTAAATGCAAAAAATATTTTGGGTCAAGCACATAATACCAGTACAGGTGAAGTTATATTAGAGTAGATAAGATTACATATGTGCACTTTGATCCCATATGAGAACAGTCTCAGGGAAGCGGTACAGTATATAAATTATTAACAAACCAATAATATTACCAATTACTGTTAACCAGTTAGTTACTGACATTAGTATAACCAATTTCCAAACTACAAATAACATCAAATGTTAATTACTAGGGATTACTGGAGATTGCAAATCCGAAAGGTACTGGCATCACAGTACTGCAGTGGTTAAATCCAAGACTCTGCTAGAAATACTTCCCAAAGCACATTTAATGGTGTCATGCTAGTCCAGGCTGTATTACAATGGAATCACTGCTTGAAAATAATACATCTTGTGATTGACTACAGTGGTATTATGACGACATTACTGAATGTTGTAACAGAATCACGATCTCCAGTAGATCCAATTATTGTATATGAATGCAATTACCAGGTAATCTGAATGCTGTATTTATAAACAGTTTCAACACAAAGAAAATCGTGGAACATTTTAGAACTTGTAAATTTTGTTGCCTTTCCTTTCCACACACCAAACATACTGTACTTTATGTCGCTAATAGTTACCAAATTCCAAGGAGAAAATTCTTTCATGGAGTTAAAAGGTGGTGATAATATTTACATGTGGGTCTAAACAAAATAATGTGAAAACATTATCAATGTGATATTATTAGTACAGCTGTTAATTACCACTATCGAAGCAAAAAGTATTAAGAATTGAGATTTGTGTATTCTGTAGGGAATTATAAGCTACTCTGGTTATGTTGAAATGCTACCTGGACCAGGGTAAAAACTTAAATAATGCTCTCTGGACTAGATTAACTCTTTAAAAAATACACTTCCAATATTTAGTCAGGAAGTGAACAAAATTTTGTAGTTTTATTTCAGCTACAATATTGGCTGACATGGAGGATTGCAAGTAAGATATTTTCTCAGTTCTAGCAATATCATGTTATTGAGTACTACCAACATTTTCCATATGAAATACTTAATTGGCTAGACTGAGCTAAATGATACTGCAACAGGTATTTTCTAGTTGTCTTAGCAAAAATAATATTACAATGTAGATATCTTTTTTTGTGTATGGTTTTATGCCTCATCAATGTTGAGTTTATTAGATTCAGGGACTCAATAGCATTGTCCCGTGTAGCATGCAAATCTATCCTCTGTTATGCAGAACTCCTTTTTTTTATTGATTAGGAAATTAATATAAGGCAATTAGCATATCTTTTAAACCTATTAGTTATTAACTACACAGATGATTATCAAAACTGTTTAGCAGGAGAAATATCCTTTTGTTTCATTGGTTGCTACCTTCTATTTTATAGGCTTATTCCATAATGATGATTAGTAAAACACTCACTGGCAAAAACCAAAACAAATTTTCCAATGTCTGTTAAACTGACTATGAACAATTTTACTTCTAGTACTAATGGTGTCACATAAATTGCTGGTAAAATAATTCCATTTATTTGAATAATATAAATAATTATACAGAACTGTCCGTAATATGCGTCCTTTCAGTTCTTGTGGGTTAAAAATGTGGCACTTCATAAAACTCTATCAACGGGTGAATCTTATAGGCATGGCAAAAGTATTTTTCTTAAGCTGTGTTTTATCGCTAAAGAAGTCTTTATGTTTTCTAGGGAAACCACATAAGCCATATAAATTCTCTGCTGTAACTCAATACAAACTCAGCTCTTACTTTAATGTATAGGTTAAGTGTCAAGTTAATCGATGATAGCAGTATATCGTGTCTGTGGCTTAAAATACACAACACTTTTTCTTAAAATAACATAAATAGACTTTAACGATTACATTTCATGCAAAAGAAGCTGTAAAACGCGAATGAATGACATTTCATACTTTCATTTGTGTTCATACAATCCTTTCGTTTTCTAAACCTGATAGGTATTTCTTATCCGAACACAAGAAATAGAAACCCAATAGAGTGAAGAAACCATTACGAACCTTCATCTACCTCCAAACAGACGCCAAATTCCTGAATTAATCGAATTCGCCGACCGTAGCTCCTAGCAGTAAACAAATCTTGACAAACACAACTTCGCCATTTATCAAAAGTGTTTAGTAGGAGAAATATCCTTTGGCTTCATTGGTTGTTGACCTGCGAAATGCAGCGTAGCTAGACGACATCTGCCGATCGCAGACGATGCTCTCGAATATGGCAGCGTCTGTTGAAGGTATATAGTTACAATACGATTTGTTTGTATTTTTTATTATGAAATATGGACGACTTGCATTTCTGAATTACTACTAAAGATCATACTATAAATCGTCATTTTTTGTATTTAAAGTACATATATATACATCAGACTGACTGTCAAGTATCGTTACTAATGTATAGGTTATGTTTTCTAAGTAATTTTGTTTTGCTTCCTGCATATTTTCTATTTTAGGTTTACGCTGCTGTTATGGATTGAGAATTACATATTTTGCTTCTGTATTAAAATCGGGTAACTACATTCAATTTAGGAATTATGCCGCAAGAAAAGGAACTAGGGAAAAGGCCAGAAAGAAGAAGGTTAAAGTTGAACAGAAAAAGGTTGAATGGATACCACCAAAATTAAGAGCTAAGAGGTAACGCAGTTATATAATTAAAGTCTGGAGTTTTATAATTTTATAATCATTTTAAGAGTTGACCGATTTATTTCAGTTTGATGGCACCATTAATCTCCAAACGTGTAGATGATAGTTACAAATCTACTTCTCCCGATAATGTTTGGATCAGTCGATATTACCGATGGAAAACTTACAGCTTTTCTGAAGCAGTACAGTGTCATCGTGAAACTCTTCATCCCACAATGTATAATGTTCCTGACGCTCCCGTAAATGCATTTATTGAGCTTGACATGTCAACAGACAAGAAAGTAAGTAAAAAATTTTGGACACCAGTGAAAACCTTGTATCGCGTTAATATTTAATTTCAGATTGCCTCCTGTGAATTGAAGAATTGTGATTTATGGTACTAACATTAGCAATATTTGTAAGTGCTCTTTTAGTGGAAGTATTATGCAAAGACTCAATTTATTTAAAAAAAAATCAGGATGTAAATAAACCATTTTACTAGAAGGTTGCGACGAAGTTTAAATCACTATACATGGCGTCAGTAACATTTGGTATGGTGAATGTGATTGATGCTTTGATTTTCTAATGGTATTCATGGAGATTGTAATTAAGTTGAAATGTGAGTTAGATGGGGATACCACTATAATCTCTTTCCGCCTAGCATAGTAAGCACACAGATCACGTGGTATATATAACATCATTGTGACTTATTCAGTCTGCATGTACCAACACCGTAAAAGTGATAGATATGATTCGAAAGTTGGGTATCTGCAATATCGTGCATTATGGTTACATTACACTTTGGTCCAGGCTGCATTACGACCGAAACGAATATTTATAAAATATGATTTCGTCGGTAATCATTTGAGTTTATGTTGTAATGCAGCCTGGATCATACGTTACAGTGACGTCTAATATTCCACATGATCTGTGTGTTTACTACACGAGGCGGTAAGAGATTGTAGCGGTATCCCCATCTAGAATTAAACCAAAATGTGACCTGGGTGACCCCGCAACATGAACCACCTTAAAAGGCGTTAAATAAGTATACGGTGGATATAATGTACAACTATTCTTAAATAATATCGCATAAGGAATGTGTGTACGAATTTTCATGCCAATAGGACAATTTCTTCTGAGGTGGTTCACATTGCGGTGGAGCCAATAACTGGTTACAACAAAAATAATGAGGAATTTAATTTCCTTTTTGCATTTATCTTCATCCCATGTTTACAAATGCAGCTAGATATCCTGTCCAGGTCACCCTGTAGTTGTTCACAGCCCTCCAGTGTTTTGATTCTGTTATATAGCATTATGTCATCTGAAAACAACCTAATTTCTGATATTAAGCCATCAACACTATCATTCACCAATAGCAATGAACAGCAATGGTCTCAATACATCACCCTGTGGCACTCCCGTATTCCCCATCCACTTCTTTTGACACTGCCTTTCCTACTCTAACATTATTTTCTGTCTTTTAAGAATTCCTCTAACCAGAAAGTCATTTTTTCATCTATTTCAATAGTTTTAAACTCATTTAAAACCAAATTATGGCTCACTCTGTCGGATTCCTTAGAAAGATCTAGTACTTGGTAATATGGGGATTTGAACCCAGGTTCGCAAAACGGTAAGTAGGTGCCTTACCACATAGACCATGACAAAGATCTAGTACTGCACTGTCAGTTTGGGCTGCCTTGCCCATTTCATTTAAAATATCTTACATACAGCCCACTGTTTGAGATTCACATGAATATCCTTGCCTAAAACCACGTTGCCAATTTGCAAACCAGTTTGTTTCCTCAAGATATTTTTGATGTAGTTGCATATTATTTTGCATATCACTGATGTCAAACTAATTGGCCTGTAATTTTCAACCCTATTTGCTATCCCTTCTTATGAAAGGGTACTATCAAAGCTCTTTTCCAGTGAGCATCAAGACTCCAGACTCATGGTAAATAATATTTCAAGATAAGGTACAATATTATGTCCCACAATCTTTAGTACATCTGTAGTTAAAATATCTACTTCAGCCTCTTTGCACTTATTTAGATTTTTTAGTTGATTCATAATGTCCTTAGGATCTGTTTCAAATTTTGGAGTTTCCTCATTTCTTCTTATGTGGAGGTGCTTCTCTGGCGGGTGAGTAGTTAAAGCTCTGGCCTCACATTTGGGAGGACGCCAGATTTCGGATTTCCATGGTTTCCCCAAAGTCGAATGCTGGAATGCTCCCTTCAAAAGACCATGTCTTAATTCCTTCCTGTTCCTTAAAAAAAAATCTCATTCAAGGTGTATACTCACTCAATATCTCTGCCATTTTCGAATTCTCAGTAACTTCTTCCCATTCTTGTCTACAATTGTCCGAATATCTTCCCTTTCGCCCAGTTTTCTAACATTGCCACAGAAATTTCCCAGTGCATCATTCATGGTCCACATGCACTAGTAATATTCTTCATAAACCCATTTTTAGCTTCCTTCTTTGCTGTTATTAATTGCTTGTTTAGATGTTTTTAGTATTCCTACTGCTTTGCTGTCTCTAAGTCTGTAGTGTTCTCACTAACCTTTTTAACCTCCTCACCTCCCTATTGTGGTAAATAAATTATGCACTTCTCTTTATTTTCTGTTTTGGAATATATTTCCTACCCCCTTTTTTTATTGTTTCTTTGAACTCTTCCTACTTCACCTTAACTGAAAATTCCTCTGGAATATCTCTTCATTTCTAAAAGTAGTGCCTTTTTATAATTTTATCTATTTTGGCCAGTGGTTTAATCATTCGCCTAGTATCCATCAGAACCGTATTGTGATTGCTAATTCCTTCAGTTACTTGATGCCATACATGATTTTAATCAGGCTTTATTAGGAACATATCCAACGTGTGTGGTCCCCTTGTGTTCTGCTCTATCACTTATGTAAAGCCTCCTTCTCTTACTAAAGTATTTGCAAATCTGTATTCCCCTGTTTTATTAATCTTATTTCCTAACCAGTTGACACCTGGTAAATTTAAATCCACACAAGTTATGACCTTTCTACATTAACTTCAGATAATTGTATAAGTAATAAAATACAGTATAAACTTCTTGTTATATATAACTTTTTTTTACAAGTATTGTAGTGTGGGAACAGTTTTTACCTTTTATTTATTTATTTTACCTTTTTTGTGTGCCAAACAAAAGTTGAGAAGAAAGCAAGTTAAAAGTAACATTATTGCTTAAAATGTTTCAGACAAAGTTTGTTGACAATTTTACCAGAGTTGTCGCCATACCACATCACTTTGATATTGGAGAGGAAAGAACTGTAATTGTGTTTGCTAAGTCAGAAGAAGAGCAAAATGCAGCACTAGAAGCCGGTGCAACACTAGCAGGAGGAACAAATATTATCAGTGATATACAGGTTGGATGGCTATTTTTCATTAAATATAATTTAACGTACAAATTGCATTTCTTCATTTTTAAATGAATCTGAGGAATGTTACAGTGGGACTTTGTTACATTACACATGATTAGCCTCATTTAAATGCCTGTTAACTATATCAGGCAGTACTTCATGTGTTTTTATATGCCGTCTATGATTTGGTTCTTTAGTGATGTGCTTTTGTGTAATAATTAAATAATATTAAGCTCACATCTGAATTCTTTAGTTAATAAGTTTCAACCAATAGTCAGTATATCATTGCAGTATGAATCTTTTTAATCTTGAAATTAAATGATTCTTCTTGCTATTTGTTCCATAATAAATTCAAAGCCCACCAAGACAAATTATATAGTAATACCACTACATCGACACTTAGTGGAATTAACTGGTTTCTTTAATCCTGTAAACAAATAAACCATATCATATAACCCCACCCCCTACCCTTTCTCATCTCACCACCTCCATGACCATATCTATAGGTTCATTTGCTGTAATCTTACATAGGATGAACCATTTCTACTTAAGAACTCCCAATTATCCGAACTCCGATTATCCGAATCGCTTTTTTAACTAAGACAGAAACGTACTGCGAAAAGGCTTCCAGTCTTTTATAAAAACCCACCCATAGTTCGGATGACTGCAGCTTTGTTTACCGACTGGTAGGTCGAAATTTTCATTCCTGAAGTGGAAAAGCACCAAAAATCTCTTGGAAAAGAAGGCATTTTCAGCATATATACAATAATTAATCAAAATAGACCTTTTTCAGAAAAAATCCGATTATCTGAATTTTTGACTATCCGAATGAGGTCCGGTCCCAATTGATTCGGATAATTGGAGTTCTACTGTACTGCAAATAGTTTGATAGAACTTTTGCAACACTTATTTTATTTGGTGGTCACATAGACAGAAGAACCAAGGAGTTAAAAAATATGTTTGTTATTTGTTCTATGTTATGGACATACATTCAGTGTACTTAAAAAACTTAAGTTTTTTTATACCTGACTCGAATTATGGGGCCCTAGCCTGGCCAAGTCTGGTAGGTTAGTGGTGATGCTTAAGGTTGGCATTTGGGAGGAAGAGGGTCCAAATATTCACGAAGCATATTTATATATCATGCCATTCTGGAAATAAATAAATTAATTTATAGGTTCTTTTATAACAGATCCGAACTATAACTAAAGAAATCATTTTACCTCGACTGATCATCACAGATATTTTTGTTTCACAGTGATCTTGGTCAACTTTCTCCCCCACTGCCAGTTCTATCCCCACACTTTTGCATGTTTCATCTTTGGTTCATTCATATGGTGGGTCTGGATGTGCTCACATCCTTTCGCCTGTCATATGTCTCACCTCTTACATGACTATGGTTATTAACCGAACATTATGAATTGTATTTGTTTTCTACTTGTTCACCTGCCCTCCTGCTTTCTTCTGTAGTATTTTCAGTGCTTAGTGGCAGTTTCATTGTTTCCATTATCCACGTTTTAAATAATAAACAGGTAATGCAAGGAAGACAGAAATATAACTGATATATAACTTTAAGAAAAACAGGAGTAGTTGTGGAGTCTATCAAAGATGAAATGGAAATCCATGTTTTTGATGTAACATAAGGGCAGAAAGTTTCCTGAAAATAATTTTTAAACTTGCAATCTGCATGAGATTGTGTAAGCACTCTCCAGTCTTTTTATATTAGTTTTAGTGATGTCTCACAATGAGGATAGGTTATTTTCTCTAGCTCCATATGTAGTGAAAATAATTTAATAATGCTACCTGGCATATCACTTTATATTAATCATGATGCTGCAATAAATAAAATGATCTATTTTGGAAACTGTTCTGTGCTGGTTGTGGTCACCACAAACATTAATGAATGGAAATGCAGAAAATTTTTATTCTGATTATATATTTGTAATTGATCTTGCTTTGGCTGTCATCACTCTTTGTAATAACATGGTATTTTATTCACTTAATATATCAATATTTTCTTGCAGAATGGGGACATATCTCTTCAAGATTTTAAGTACGCAATCGCTCATCCAAATATTTTGCCAGAGCTTGTGTCAATAAGGGGGTTATTGAAGAAAAAGTTTCCAAGTCCACGATCTGGTATGTACATTGTGATAAGTATCACACAGATACAGATATTTTTTGAGTATATCTCATTTTGTAATTTAGTTTTTAAAATGATTTTTTTATTATTTATAAAAAGATTGATAATATCAGGAAGGGTTAATATAAACAGAAAAAAGGATCAAAGCAGAAGAATGTTGAAATCTTTCTATTTAAACCATTTATAAGGAATAAGTAGATGACTCTAGTGAAATTTTTGCGGATATAATGAATAGTGAGGTTGGTAATTTGTAACAGGTTGGAAGAACCACCACCTCATTTTTAGCAATTCTTTATTTTTTAGTGTAATAGTTAATTTTGGATGCGTAAAACATATGTATGACAAACTGTCACTGATCTTAGCAGAATACACCTATCCTGAACATAATACACAGCATGTACATATTCTCTGTGATATGTATTGCTGCGATCGTAGCCTGTGAAAAAAATTTTGCATATAAAATGTTTACATAGGAATTGTATAGCAAAACGTACATGTTTCCGTAGCAGAAAAAAATATCTTAAAAGCTACATATTGTGCAAAAAACACACAGTTTATTGATGTCTCTGTGAAATGTGGCACTTCTATCAGTAATTTGCTCAATCCTTTTTGATGCCAGTGAAGCAGTTTATATCTTTGTGATATGTGCTGCTGCAATCTAGCGTGTTGGCTCTGCATTTCTCATACATGAAACCTTCATAGTTATTACTTTTGCCCTTTAAGGGTCAAATTCCCCCCCCGCCCCCCCCCAAAAAACCACCTGTCCTAATAAATGATCCTATCAAAGTGGAAACCTAAGCCTTTAAAATGATCTTATTTATCAGTTTCGGTTATGTATTAAGTGAGATAAATGGTTTGTGATAAAAATAAAAAATAAAATGTTTTAGAAATAATTACACTTTTCCATTCTAGGGTCGAATTTGTAAACATTCTTTTCTTAATAAATGATGTGATCAACGCAGACACCTTAGTCTTTAAAATGATACTTCATTTATCAATTTCAGTTTTTTATCAAGTGAGATAATGTCTTGTGGAGGAGGGGGGTAGGGAAACTTTTAGTACAACACAATACATTCATTTTCCACTGATCCCAATATAAGAGACTGGCTCTGTGGGATGTGGAAAGTTGTCTATTTACAGATAAACAGTTGCATAACAAAATAATAAGTACACCACTAGATGTACATTCCTAGCATACATGGTAAATTAAATAATTCCATTACAAAATAATACATACACCAGAAGATGTACAGTAATAGCATACATGGTACCGTAAACAATTGCATAACAAACTAAATACATACACCAGGAGATATACAGTCATAGCATACATGGTAAATTAATTATGTAAACTACATTTACACAAGCTAGTGGCAGTTATTTTTTTAGATACCTTAGAAATAAATTCTTCGATAGAGTAGAAGGAGTTGTCAATTAAAAATTATTTCAATGAATTTTTTCTTATCAGCTAGACATTTAATATGGGTTGGGAGCTTATTGAAGATATGTATCCCTGAATATCGGACCCCTTTTTGAACAAATGACAATGACTTGTAAGTCTTGTGAAGATCATTTTTACTTCTAGTGCAATAATTGTGTATTTTACTATTTGTTTCAAACAAAGTATAATTTGTGACTACAGAGGACATTAATGTGTATATATACTCAGATGCTAATGTTAAAATCCCTAACTTCTTGAACACCTCTCTACATGAAGTTCTATTGCTAACCCCACACATAATTCTTATTACACGCTTTTGGGCTCTGAACACTTTGTCTCTATGGGTAGAATTGCCCCTTAATATTATTCCATAAGACAATAAGGAGTGAAAATAAGCAAAATAATCGAGCTGCCTCATACGGAGATTACCTAAAGCTGAAATTGTATGAATTGCAAACGTGGCTGCACTCAGTCGCTTTGGTAAGTCGGAAACATGTACTTTCCAATTTAAATTATGATCAATATACAAACCTAGAAATTTCTCACTCTCTACCTCTTGAATGGACTGGCCTGCAAATTTTATGTCTATATCTGGTGTTAATCTGTGTGATGTACTGAATTGCCTTTACTGAGTTTTATCAAAGTTCAAAGACAAGCCGTTAGCTGTAAACTATTTATTAATCAGTTCAAAGACATAATTTGAAATACATTCTGTAGATAAATCTGGTGTGTTTTTAATTCCTATGTTTGTGTCATCTGCAAATTGGACAAATTTTGAGTTTTTAGATGAAACACAGGGTAGATCATTTATATATATTAAAAACAATAGTGGCCCCAATATAGAACCCTGAGGTACTCCACATCTGACTAATTTCCACTCAGAAATCAGTGGACCTCTTAAGGCAGCCTTAAAATTCTCCATTGACACTTTCTGTTTTCTATTTAGAAGGTAAGAACTAAGCCATTTAGTAACAATGCCATCTATACCATAATACTTTAGTTTCTGTATCAGAATTTTATGATCTACACAGTCAAATGCTTTAGATAAGTCACAAAAAATTGCCACAGGAATTAATCTATCATCTATTCCTTCTAAAATATTGTCAGTGAATGCAAATATAGCTTGTTCTGTTGAATGACCCATTTTGAAAGCCAAATTGTGATATAGTTAGAATATTATTGTTTTCAAGGTGTTTATAAGCTCTATTGTACATTGCTTTCTCAAAAAACTTTGGAGAAGGCTGTTAGTAATGAAATTGGTTGGTAATTCGATACGGCTGCCTTATCTCACTTTTTATAGAGTGGTTTAACTACAGCATACTTAAGCCTTTCTGGAAAAGTACCCTCAAGTAAAGATATATTAAACAGATAACTTAGTATATTACTTAATTCTGTGGAGCACAATTTAATGAATCTGCTGGAAATCCCATCATAACCACTTGAGTATTTGCTCTTAAGGGATCTGATAATTTTTCTTATTTCTTCTGGAGTAGCTAATTTTACATAGAGTTAAATTTTTCTTGGAAGCCTGTTTTGACAAAATACATACTGTGTGTCACTGAGCAACTAGCAGTCAATTTATCAGCAACAGATAAAAAATGTTTATTAAATATATCGGCAATTAAAAAATTAGATTCTACTGAATTTTCTTTAAAAAAATATCATTACCTGTTTGATTACTTTTTCTTATTTCCTGTTTTACAATGCCCCATATTGTCTTAATTTTATTTTTAGGATCATGAATTTTATGTTTGTAGTACATACTTTTAGATTCTTTAATAACCCTTTTCAGTAGTTTGCAGTACTTTTTGTGATGTGTTTTAACATTAGCATTCTCACAGTTCTTAGAGGCAATATACAACTTCCTTTTATTAATGCATGACATTCTAATGCCATTAGTTATCCAAGGTTTTTGTTCTTTTCGAGAAGCACGAGAATTTTTCAAAGAAGCAACTTTCAAAGTAATTTAATACAATGCTACTAAAAATGTTTTATTTTTCATCCATGCCTTGAGTACTGTAAACCTATTCCCAGTTTGTGGTATTGAGGCACTTTCTAAAACGGGTAACTGACTCATCATTTATTACATGCTGAAGTTTAAAAACATTACTCTTAATGCTAGTTCCTGTTGAAGTGTTTATGGTTAATAACTGGGCATCGTGATCCGAAAGTCCATTGATGGATGACTTGATGGTATAAATGAATTTTGAGGTATCTAGGAAAATATTGTCTATAGCTGAGTGACTATTAAACATTATTCTAGTTGGAAAATTAACTACCTTAGTTAAATTTAATGAACTGACTAATGATTCTAACATAACTTTGCAGGGTAAGTTATTTAGAAAATCTAAATTAAAATCATCACATACGACTATGTTGACATCTTTTCTGCTTAAAAATGTTAATAAGAGTTCAAACTGTTTCATAAAAATAGAAAAGTTTCCCGATGGTGCTCTGTATACTGTTACTATTATGAAAATTTCATTATTGAAATTTAGCCGTGTAGCACAAGCTTCAAAATGTTGCTCAACACAATACTTGCTAATACTTATATCCTCAAAACTTAACCATTTCTAACATAAGTGACAACTCCTCCTTTGTCCAAGTTCGTTCTACAATAATGAAAAGCTAAATTAAAGTCAGTTATATTTGACATACCTATTCCTGTAGTTATGTGGTGTTCAGACAAGCATAAAACATCAATTCTATTGATATCATTTAATTCATTTATGTAGACTAGCAATTCATCCACTTTTGTTTGTTAACCGTCTGATATTCTGATGTAATAAATTAATCCCGACAAAATTTTTAATTTTGGTATCTGAAAACTCATTATTGTTTAAACTAATTTCTTTTAAAACTCTCTGCCTAATACATGGTCCTAATCTAAAAAAGGAGCTGCCCTAACACCATTAACAACAGGAATCTTTTCATGTGAATTTATGACCCCAATTAATTGTTGTGCTATGAGATCTGAAAGAACCCCCTTCCCTCTACTATTGAGGTGTAGGCCATGCCTAGTATAACGCCACCTATCAATGGCATCTACGGGTACCAGGCCCATGCCAGAGCCAATATCAGACATAAGATACCATTCCAGTTTCCAGATTCACTTGCCTCACAGCATAGTTCATCTGTGGCCAATCATAGCCTCTCAAGACCGACATCACATTGACCCGAGTGTGGCACGTTGCTTCTGCTATTTTCTCCAGGTCATCTCTGATACTATACCTATCATTCCTGCCCAAATTATTTCCCGCTCCTCCCACTATCACTGCATGATCCTGATCTGTGAAATCCTTACACATAGAACCTATATATTCTACTACCTGGCCAAGACTAGCACTACGTTTGAAGAAACTCATGACCTGGAAACCTGATCCTATTTTTTCCTGCACCAATGGCCCAACACCTCGTCCATGACTACTACCTAGCATCAGGACTTTCTTTTTCCCTAATCCCTGCCTACCAGACTTAACTACACAGCTTTTCCTACAAGTCTGCTGCTTTTTACCTACACCTATAACTACAGAAGGTTGCTACATGATTGGCCCAGTCATGTAGCAACCTTCGGCGTGTGCACACCTCCCGAGCCTCATGACACATTTTCTCCAACATGAATAAGGTTTAATAACCGAAATATTGTGTATTTTTGTGTGTTCATGATATATGTTCTTCTCCCGTCGCTGCCTTCAACTTTGGTGAGTGATGAGTCATTTTCCCTTTCCTTGCAATTTTTATAATTAATATAATTTTTTCAAGTTTTAAAAACATCTAAAATATTAAATTTTCATACATCTTTTAATTGTAATATTTATTAATGGAAGGCTAGTTTTTGCCTCAAAAATTTATTATTATGTTTTATAACTGAGTTGCTTATTGTTAGTGATGTATTGAAAATTAGATTCACCACCAAATTTGTTTTTCATGCACACAAAGTATTTGGTGTCGGTGTGCTTCATTTGTTATCAGAATAGTGCACTTTCAGTATCAGAATGCAGTGTTAAGTTATTTTCAGTACAGAAGTGTCATAAAATAACTTCCCCAGCTAAAGTGCTTCCTAAATGCCTTTCTAACTGCAGTTTAAATTCATTCTTTCCATGTTGCCTAGTGTGTTAGAATTGTTTCATAGAGCCTATCATTGGATATGACTACAATACTGGAGATTAGTTTTATTGATTTCATATTATTTTATGTTTTGTATTTTGGTTCCTTGGAGACACTACGATCCTGAATTGAGTTGGTAGTGTAGTGATTTTGTTGCTTAAGACATTTAACAGACAGTGAAACTATGATGGTGCTGATAATATTGATAGTGAGTGATGTGACTCAAAATGTGGGACTAAGATTTTTTGTTGATAGCAAGATTCAGGCTGTATTAAAGTGTTAAAATCTATAATTCCAAGAAAGATATTTTCTTTTTTTTTTCCCCCTTTCAAATGGCCCAATGCAGATCTATGATAACCATAATGCTCTGGCCTCGCGTTTGGGAGGATGGATTTGAATCCCTATCTGGGCATCCAGATTTGGGTTTTCCTTGGTTTCCCCAAATCACTTCAGGTGAATGCCAGGATGCTTCCTTCAAAATGCCATGGCCGAATTCCTTCCCATTCCTTCTCATTCCTTGCCCCCAGCCCTTTCTCACTTTTAATGTCCTTAGTAAGGGTTAAAGCAACAACCAAGAAAAAAAAATGAAAGAGGAAGGGATCTAGGTATTGCAATTTCCGTTTGGTGGCAGCCTTTGTGTAGTTTTAATGTATGTATAACACATACACAATGGGAAGTCTATACTATTATAAGTCTGTGAGCAAGCTGTGTGTCTCTCTTTATTTGAATGGGAGCCGCGCAAAGACTATGGCAGCAATTTGGAAGGGGTTTTCAAATTTTTAGAACTAATGATGCAAATCAAAATCTGCGAAAATAGCTAATGACTTATATATACCATGGGAAGAAGCAAGCAATTAAAAACCTTTATATATTGTAAATTGTGGGCCGCAGATCATTATGCACTTTCAGATGCTCACTCCTTTCGCTAAAATCTGACAAAATTAAAGATTCCATTTTATTTTTTTACTTTTGTTATTCAGTTTTCTGTACCGCAGTATTCTAAAATAAACGGAATACGTTAATCAAACATAATCAGCTCTTATTTACATCGTAACAGGTCAGTTTGTCATGTGAAATGCGTTAGATTACTAATGTGGTAGACATAGGTTGTCTTTAGTAGACAGTTAAACAGTTTGTCTCTGGCACAATATGTCTTACGTGATCGCTGAAGGAAGTAGAATAAACATTATTACACCAATATTTCTTTCTTACATATCATTATGGATACGAAATTTAGTTTTTTTTTATTGTAATAAATATGTCTTAGGAAAAAGCTAAGGGATTTTGCATAAACTACTTGGCTCAGTCTAGGGGAGAAGGGTGGGGGTTGGCTGGAAAGCTACACTGGGCTATTTGGGGAGAGGAGGGGAGGGGTTCCGAGCCAGGCCATGTAGCTTTTCTTTCATATTATTCGTCACAGTTAAAATGAGATACAGAACATGCAGAAACATGAAAATATTTATTTCCATCATTTAATTGTCCCCTTATGTAATTTACGATAGTCTGACAAGAGAAAACAGTATAAAATGTCTTCTGGAATCAATATGGAAAAAAACTACGAGCTATGCAGGGGTGGGGGGGGGGGGGGTAGAGACAAAAGCCACGTCGGGCTACATGGGGGGGAGGGGAGGTTCACAGGAGGCCAAAATGGAGCTACATAATTTATGCACTCACCCTAACAGGTAACAGTATGTAGGTTTCCCATAATAACTTCTATAGAACTCATATTTCGTTGGGCTTTATATATATTTGGAGGCTCTCATGTGCAAATATTCTTAAACGTGTGTACAAATTTTGACTGTTGTTCAAAACACAGGCAGTAAAATAAACTGTTCTTTCTATAAAATAACCTCATAACTCTGACTTTCTAATGTTTATCTCCATACGTGCAATTGAGTTAATGACGATAGCAACATGCAACCAATGAAATTAAAAATTAACTAGGCAACTTAACACCTTATGTTACACCGCATATATTATAAAACTAGATCCATTATGCCTTATGCTGTAACATAGCATGTCAGTTGCCATTCTGGTCTAGGCTGCATTTCAACCTAATGACAAACTTTGCTTTTGTCACATGCACATTAATACATTCACTGTTTCGTTATCAAATCTTGGCCTGCTGGAGGTACTTATATGAGACTGAAATAATAACATCAATAATACGGCTTTATTGAAAGCAAAGAGAATTTAAAATAATTCCCATCTTGATGCTACATCACATTAATTATAAACCTAAATCCATATTGTCTCTTATGTTTTAACAAAGCTTATTAACTGTCATCATGGTCCAGGCTGTACTTCAACCGAACCACAACCTCAGCTAATATTGACATTTGAAAATCATAGCTTCAGTCAAACATGCATTAATACATACACTGT
Source organism: Vandiemenella viatica (assembly GCA_031002005.1). NCBI lineage: Eukaryota > Metazoa > Arthropoda > Insecta > Orthoptera > Morabidae > Vandiemenella > Vandiemenella viatica. The sequence continues at coordinate 66,814,033 of CM061919.1, forward strand.
ACCATGAACAAATTATGACATTTTTTAATTATTTATATGTGGCTGAAATAATGGCATTAATAATATGGTGATTTGAAAGCGAAGGAAATTAAAAATAATTCTTAACGTGTTATACGGCACAAGATTAATTTTAATCCATGTAAATTTATATTTTATAGCAAAAATAACTGATTATACTAACATATCATCAAAATAAAACCTATAAGAATGAAGTCTTTCTCGGCGTTGAGAATGGATGTAGTCTTCTCGGAAGACTAGCCGAGTAAGTAAGAGAGATCTTACTTACTCAGCTAGTCTCCCGAGAAGACTACATCCAAAATAAAACCTAACAGCAAAAGGAAAAAAAAAATCAGAAAATTAAATTGTGATTGGGAATTACTGGATGATGGTAGGAGGGTGAAGAGAGTGCTGGAATATACAGGGCATATGTTAGTGATGGGGCATGGTTGGATATTGGTCAGAGTAGGACATAGGAATAGTGCATGTAAGGGGAAACACGACCATAGATTTTATGCACAAGGAAGCAGGAAAATTTTCTTTTGTTGGTAAGGGTGTCAGGGATTGGAACAAATTACCAAGTGAAGTAATGAGTAAGTAATGTACCAAAAACGCTTAAGGAATTTAAAATGAAAATTTGTAAGTCAGAAAAATAAATGGGCTAGTGATTTAACACACCATTTATAAAAGAAAATGTTAAAAATTGAAATAAAAAGGAATATTAGATGACTGGGAGAATTGACATCGGAGTATTAGCTCCATTCCAGTTAAATTAATAACAATAATAAATCATACAGTCCTCTGTATCAGCATTTAAAAATGGCACGCAGAGGCATTACAGTGACCAACCTACTAGGTAAGGTAAAGGTAAAATTTTATTTCTCTTAAGCATTGTTATCACAAAAATAAAACCTTTTCTAAATATTTTTTTTTTCTCACCATAATTATCTCTACGAATTAGTGCAGTTAATTTTTCAGATAGCTTTTGTACTATATCGTACATTGTATAATATTAAAATACGAATGAAACAAAACTTTTGGACATCAGTATGAAAACCAAACCTAAGGCAATAACTAAAACAAAGGAAAGTTTTTAGAATATATTTAGAATTCACTCCTTTCAACAATAATATTTGGTAATAGAATAAAATCGGTAAAGAATTTTTACACATAACAAAACACACACACGCGAAGCAGTGGGAAAATGTTAGTTTACTTTATAGTTTTTATACATGGTTTAATGACTTTTAGTAGAGGGAATTGTGATTTGATTTTCAAGGCTGGCAATTTTCTTCTGTACTTTTTAGAAGCTCAAGGCTTTACAATGTTGCTAATTGCCTGGTATCACTGCAAATTTTGGAAAATTTAGCCAAATAACAAAAATAAAAAATGAATGTATATAACTAGCTCCCTATCCATCTATTGACTAATTAGTGTCATTAATTAATCATTCACATCAAAAAGATTGACATTGTTTTGAACCAGACAATGTGGATAATTAGCTGATGTATCAAGACCACTCCACTGTACTGGCTATCCGTTTTGAGTAACATCGAACCGCCTACAATAAGAGGACACAATCGCCTAATTACCCAATACAATAAGATCTGTCGTAACTTGAATCTGCCCATCCATGATGACATGGATAATCAGTTTCAGAGACTTAAATAAAAAAAATCCAAGCATAAAAACTGTAAAACAGATTATATCTGATAATTTTAATGGGAGAGAAGCTTGGAAATTGGAGTGGATAGCCTCAGCCCCACCAGAATGGCACTCCCTGTTTGACGGTCAACAGGCACTAAAGGGGTCTCGACCTTCCTCGCAAGACCTGGTCATGGAAGATCTGCTTCATCTTTGTGCAAATGGGGAATGAGAGATTCACTGAGATTCGACTGTGGTAAGGAAAAACAAACAATCCATCACGTGACCTTTGATTGCCCACTTTGAGCCTTCAGGGGATCACCGATAGATTTTATTAATATATCAAATGAAATTCTAGATTGGCTACACCATGTTAATTTTGAATTTTAATTAAAATTTAATGTTAAATTGTATTATTTTTTTGTGCGATAGCCATAAATTAAATAATTAATCATTACAGAGTGAAATATTACATAGTTAAAAGTAAAATGAATTTATTTTCTAAGTTTGTGTCTCACCATTACTTCTAAGTGTAAATTCTCTTACAGATTAGCTACTAGTTCACTATTAGAATAATATAATGCTAGTAATTGCTCGATTTCAGTGGAACTGAAAATTCATTTCATAAATTTTTTTTATTCAAAACTGCCTACAAAAATTTACTCTTAAGTTAGCAGTGTTTGCTTCCTTATAATTTTCGACACTTTGTAACATTTTGCTTTTATTTCAGTAGTAGTTGTGACTTAGATACTAAAGTATATTGTTCATATTTCTACAACATGAACAGGTTCCACACAGAGTATTAATAATCTCCAATGTTACTACTTTACCATTTGGTATGAGGATGTTGATTTACTTCCACCATGATTCCACTGCAATTATTCAGGATTTGAAGTGATGTTTTACATCAGGCAAGAGTTGTCTTAATGTATCTTCAATGCAGCACTGATTGCAGTTGAATTCTGCTATGGCCAGATTAAATAATTTCCTTGTTTCCCTGGGTGATGCGATATTTGAATGTTTTAATTACAATATTTCAATCAAACTGCTTTGATATTCTTCTAGGGTGGAACTGCACTGAAATATGTTTCATGTGCTCTACTAAATACACTTTACTTCTCATCTGAGACCTTCTGGATGGTTTGATTGGTCCAGAAAATCAGGAGAGCTCAGCCTTGCAATCCATGGCAGATACATCTGTTCCAATCTTGAATCACTTTCCAGGTATTCTCAGAACCTAACATGAGTCCTGATTTCCCACTGCTAGTTTCTCCCCACCCCCCTCCCTTTTCTCCCTTACCTTGTGCAAAAACAGATCTCCGATACTATCACCTACCATTCCCACAACTCTCATTCTGCAACCACTAAAGATGATCACAGAGCATATCATCACCCAGTTCTCTCCTTATGTCAATTCCATCAACCAGATCCTTCACTATGGGCATGACTTTCTACATTCCTTTCCTGAAATGTGCATCCTTTTACCAAAAACCCTACTCACTGCCCCATGTACATGCTTTAACATACGTACAATTTCAACAAAATCATGGTCCACAAATACTCATCTTCTGACTCCTCTCCCATGCAATATACCTCACTGCAAAATTTGCAGCATAAATGCAGCCATCTCTACCTATTCCAATCCTACCACAGGAGATCTTATGCTATCATTGGACATGCGTCTTGCTGTACTACACACCTCATTTACCAACTTAACTGCCTTCACTGACAGCTTCTTATGCATGTCTCATCACAAACCAACTGTCCATCAGGATGAACAGCCAAGGGCGGTTTATACTCACAACCTATACAATCCAGTGGCAGCCCATGCCAGTTTTCAGCACTCTAACAATTTAAACAACTGTTTGATAGTGAGAGCTGTGAAAGTTTTTTATGATACCACTTCCCCTTCCGAACTCCATATATGTGAACAAGCCTACCAACATATCTTTACACCAGGCATCACTTAAACCTCAACTTCTGTTAAGATGCCACCAGTAAACCTATCACTCATTTTTTTAAATACAATAATTTTTATTTATTTATTTTACTCTATTGGATTTTGATTGTTTATATTTTGTTAAATTTTTCTGTTCAGTTTAATTTATTTTGATCAGCCACTACAGAGATTAAAATTATTATTGATCAACTTCTTCCTCCACCATTGCCAATCCTATCCTTACCACTTGGTTCATCTTTGGTTTAGTAGTCACGTGGTGAGCATTGGTGATTATACAGCTGATCCCCTTTCTATATGTACTCCACAAATCGTGATTAAGGCTTATAACAAAATGTTGAAAGCATATTCATATTTACGTGTTTGTCTTGGTCCTCCTGCCTTAATCTGTGGTGAGGAATGGGTTTATGTTCCCCATCCTTCATTATTTTCACTGTTTTCCAACTAATTAACATTATTATGTTTGATGGTATTATTATAATCTATTACTGTAAAAGAAGATTCATAGCAAACATCCATACACAGTAATTCACTACAATCATTCCCCTTTCCAAGTTTTCATTGACAAATCTTACCATTAGCATCACAAATATATTAATGTTTAAATAGATTTGAAAGCTTCTTTCACTTAAGTTTCTTGTGTTAAATGCTGAAAAAAGGCTTAAGGCTTATTGTTTGTTAATTGATGATGAATATAATTATTGGAGTAACGCCAGTTGTGTGATAAATTGAAGCTTGTAGATGAAAAACAGTCATTGCTTTGTGCTGTTATTGGCTAGTACTTGGCTTTTTGTTGTTCATTCTATATCTCTGTAATATTCATATGGGCTTGTTGTAACATCTCATTCTATAAATTTAGCTGTATTGGATTTTTTATTCACAAATTACAACCATCCAAATCCAGACTTTTTCAAGTTTGGATCTGGATGGTTGTATTTTTTCTATCCATGTGACACAGTTAATTGTGAATATTTTGCTGCTGAGTTGATCTAAGCTTTTGAAGTTCAGACATTATACTGTTAATTTTCCTGTGACAAGTCTGTAAACCATGCATCTTCAATTATAAAAAACAGTTCTTAACATATCTTTTTCTCAGCTACTAAATAAAAAACTCAAGAGAAAAACTCAAGAGAAAAACAAAGCACATTCTACCAAAGCCAGGTGTTGTATATGATGAAACGTGAGCCAGGCCATTGAGCTTCACATTTTATTAATTGGTTTTTCAACTTGGCACGGCTTCATCATCATTAATCTGTGATTTGCTCTCCTCTTGTCTAGAGAATGCTTATTCAGTTCCTATGCCATTACAATTTACTAGACGACCCGTGCGAAAATTTCGCGAATAAAATGCGATGAATAGTGAGGTTGAATATAATGTCACCAAGTTCAGTCATTACTCTTCATACTCCTACTTCATTTATCGATTTTGGTTAGAAATCCAGGGAGATAAATGGCTCGAAACACAAAAAAAACGTATTTTAGAAATGTTGACATTTTTGCGCTTTATGATTCGAATTACGAAAAATTCCTTTCTTAGAATATAATGTTACCACGGCGGAAACCTTAGGCTCTAATATGATATGTCATTTATCTATATCGATTAGATATCAAGGGAAATATAAGGCTCGTGACACAAAAATACGTTGTAGAACAATTTATACTTTTTCCCTTTAATAGTTGAATTCCAAACACTTCTTTCTTAAAATATGATGTCAGCAAAGCTGAGACATTATTCCTCACAATCGTACTTGATTTATCGATTTTGGATAGATATCAAGGGAGATAAGTGGTTCGAGACACAAAAAACGCATTTTAGAAAAATTGACTTTTTTGCCTTTTAAGGGTCGAATTACAAAAAATTCCTTTGTTAAAAGATAATGTTACCACGGCGGAGACCTTATTCATTAATATGATACCTCATTTATCTATATCGGTTAGATATTAAGGGAGATAAATCGCTCGTGACACAAAAATGCGTTATAGAAAAATTTATACTTTTTCCCTTTAAGGGTTGAATTCCAAACACATTCTTTCTTAAAATATGATGTCACAAAGCTGAGACATTACTCCTCATAATCCTACCTCATTTATCGATTTTAGTTAGATATCCAGGGAGATAAATGACTCGAGATACAAAACACGCATTTTAGAAAAAGTGACATTTTTGCCCTATAAGGGTCGAATTACGAAAAATTCCTTTCTTAAAATATAATGTTACCATGGCGGAGACCTTATTCTTTAATATGATACCTCATTTATCTATATCGGTTAGATATTAAGGGAGATAAATCGCTCGTGACACAAAAATGCGTTATAGAAAAATTTATACTTTTTCCCTTTAAGGGTTGAATTCCAAACACATTCTTTCATAAAATATGATGTCACAAAGCTGAGAAATTACTCCTCATAATCCTACCTCATTTATCGATTTTGGTTAGATATCCAGGGAGATAAATGGCTCGAGATACACAAACGCATTTTAGAAAAAGTGACATTTTTGCCCTATAAGAGTCGAATTACGAAAAATTCCTTTCTTAAAATATAATGTTACCATGGCGGAGACCTTATTCTTTAATATGATTCCTCATTTTTCTATATCGGTTAGATATTAAGGGAGATAAATCGCTCGTGACACAAAAACAAATTGCAAAAATATTGATACTTTTGCCCTTTAAGGGTTGAATTCTGAAAACTTTCTGGCTTAATATATGACATCACTAAAATGGAGATCTTAATCTTTAAAACGATACTTCATAAAACGGTTTCAGATAGGTATCCAGGGAGATAACTGACTCGTAACACAGAAAATAGCATTTTAGAAAAATTTACATTTTTACCCTTTAAGGGTCAAATTCCAAAAACTTTCTTGCTTAAAATACGATTTAACCAAAGTGGAGACCACAAGCTTTAAAATGACACCTCATTCATTGATTTTGGTTAAGTATGAAGGAAGTTATAGGCTTGTGACAAAAAAATACCTTATAGAAATAATATATATGATTGTTCTTCATTAAACGTTGCTTGAAAAAATAATTCCATTTCATCTCTAGATTTGCAAGAAGTTGAAATCAAATTAGTTGCCTGAATAATGGGTGTTGTTGCTATCCTCCTATGTGTGATCCAGCATTGTTTCTTTCTCTGTTTTGTTGATTTTCTTGTGGTTATGTTATAGCTTCAGTCCTAAAACTTAGGATATTATTTAATTTGCATGTAAGCTGTACTATCATAATTGTAATTTTAAATGATATAAAATAGGTTTTTGTTGTGTACTGCATTTTTAGGTACACTTGGACCTGATGTTGTCGAAATGGTTAAACGTTTTGCACATGGGATATCATATAAAGCTGAGAGAGATGAACATGAAAAGGACTATGGAGTAATAGATACATGTATTGGTAATGTAAGTAATATTTACTACAATGTTTGTTGTATTTTTAGCAATTCAGTCTCTTACCGACAGAAAAAAACTTGCAAAACCAAGAAAACCACACCTTTCTGTGCTTGAGTAAACATTTCACAATCTAAACATGAACTGTAGAATTGTTTTTTATTTATCTAAGGCATTTCTGCTCACATCTGATTTACTGTCTCATTTGCTTCATTGCAACACACAGTCAACAACCATTATATGATTACAGGGTGCTGTTTAATTAACTCAGTCTTGTTAAGGAACTCGACATGTAAGATTACATGATATCTTTTCATCCTGACACAAGTTGCTATATAAGCAACACAACTTGAAGATTACAGGTATTCAATCCATCAACAAAATGTCATTTTACCATTAGTTGTGACTCATCAGCTTATTAGACAAATGTTTTAAGCTCAGGATTTGGATGAAGAAATTCTGCGTAAATCATAAATATTTATATTTAACTCCTTGAGATTTCATAAATGAAGACCAACCATATGACGATTAGGGATTGCAATCCAGCAAAGCGGGATACCACAATCCCACGGGATACCGGAACATTAGACAGTCTGGCGGATCCCGCACAAAAATAAGTTGATCCGCAAAATGGTGCGAAAATGTGTTTGTCTGTGTGACTTGCTACCCTTTCGTTGTCTTCCTGCCCCACTCGGTCTCTATCAGATGGATTGCACTGTTTGCCTTTACCCTTGCAGTTTGTCGTGTGAACAAACTTTTTTTTTGTCAACCTCCTTCATTCGTAAATAAATATACTTAAGACATGCTAAAAAATTTAATGTAATTTTACCAATTAAAATATTGTTAAATCCCGCGGGATTGAAACACTGCGGGATTGCAATCCTTAATGACAATATAAGATAAAGGTTCTTAAGTGGAAACCAAGCTTAGAATAATACATAGCCAATTAAATGTGTTTCTCAAAACAATGTAGGCCCCATCAGTCCACTTCTTTTGCAAATACTGAATTAAAACTTTGATTGCTTTAAACATGACAGTCTATTATGAAAATTATCTTCAATAGATAGGTGAATGTGTAGCAGATGCTGAGAAATTATTAGTGGTCTAAGCATGTCATTAATAATATACTTTTCCGTATGATACTAAGATGGACCTATACTGTTTGAATATATGGAGCACACTTAACTTCACACTCTGCACTAAGAATGGACTAAAACTCTTCAGATAGTGGGGGTAAAGTTGCAATAGCTAAAAATGCTGGGTGAAAAGGTAGCTTCCACGCACAAAATCATTACATTAACACATAATGTTTAGGAATGATAGTTACATGCAGACTAATATGCTCATTATGATTTTTTAACATTTAAACTATTTGCAGGTCGTGTGGCATGTCCTCTTCCTGGGGACTTGTTAATTTTAAAAGCAAGGCTTCATCTGCTACTGGGTTGCTAGTGCTGTCATTGTTTTAATGGGAGAGCAATATGTTGCCCTCTATTTATTAGAATATGGAGGTCCATAATAATTTTAACCCCGCAGGGGCCTGGTACGCAAGTGCCAGGTACGGGTTTGGCGAACCCGCGGTGCCCGAGCTGGAAACTTGTGAGCGCCGCAAGTTTCCCACACCGTAAACTCCTACCATGCTTCAACGACCACCGTAGGGCGTGGCGGTGGAACGTTGTGTGCCTAGGAGAACGGGGATCTTGGCTTCATCGCCCGGATCGCGAGGACGGTAACAAACCTCTATAAAAAAAACCCTCAACCTCAAGGTCGGATACATGCCGAGGAGGTGCATGGGTGAGAGGCAGATCACTCGCTAACGTACAACCTCAGGGGCACCTGCGCACCCCTGTTGTACTAGCGCTTTCCTTTAAAATGTTTTTGCTCGTGGGATCAAAACGAAGCCTCACAAACAAAAACAAAACCCCTGCGACCCGGGTGTGCCGCAGGTTAAAAAAAATACACCCAGTTCCAACAAGCGGGCGAGGGTTGACAGCCCTCCACCGGAACAAAACAGCAGTAACGGAAGGGTTTATCTTATAGACAACGCCTTTGTAATAATGGCAAGAACGGAGGGATCCTTTGAGAAGGTCTCTCCGTTTTATATAAACAAAGGATTGGAGGGAATAGCGGGAAGTTTAAAGAGTGTCAAAAAGCTGAGGAATGGGACCCTGCTTCTGGAAACATCTAACCACAAGCAGGCTGTTTCACTCCTTAAGTGTGAGAAGCTCGGGGAGTTCGCAGTGAAATGCGAACTCCATAAAACTCTAAACTCTAGCAAAGGAGTCATCACTTGCAGAGATTTAATAGATATAGAGTCCGAGGAACTCCTTAAGGAGTGGGCATCAGATAATGTGGTCGAGGTCAGGCAGATCAAACGAAGGGTTAACGGCAATCTTGAGAAGACTGCCACCTTCGTCCTGACGTTCGACACTCCGACGTTGCCGAAATCCATTAAAGCTGGATATTTAAATATTAATATTCGCCCTTATGTCCCGGACCCGATGCGCTGCTTTAAGTGCCAGCAGTTCGGGCATACGACGGCGAACTGTAAACGCAACGCCACTTGTGGGAAGTGTGGAAAATCGGCGCATGAACCGGGTGCAACTTGCACCCTCCCACAGGTGTGCATTAACTGCTACGGGTCACATCCAGCCTGGAGCAGGGAGTGTCGAGTGTACCTTGAAGAAAAGAAGGTACAGGAGTTGAAGACTAAGGAAAGAATATCCTTTGGCGAGGCGAAGAAACGGTTTTAAGGCGCTGGCGCCACCGGTCTTCGCCACTAGCTTCGCCAAAACATTGTCAACTCCCGTCCGGAAGGAGAACATTGCTACGCAGACGACCGTTGTGGACACGGGCATGAGCATGACATGCTCGTGCCAGTGCAAGTGTGGTGCGCAGCCCACTAAGGTCCTAACACCAAGGACCGCGGTCGTCAGTAGTAGCGCTTCTGCTAACCCGACCACTACAGCAGCAGGGTCATCAAGTCTACCAGCCAAAGCACGGCCATCCGCTCCAGTAGCTGCAGCCGTGGGTGCCTCTGCAACAGCAGAAGCAGCACCCATGGCAAAAGCTACATCTCCACCTATTGTAGCAGCAGAAACGCCATCTGCCGGAAGCGGATGGCAGTTAGTGCAGAAAGTTCGGGGTCCGAAGTTCAAACACACGGACCCCACTGTGTTCTTGAAGTCCCCTTCTACTTCCCCACCCATTTCCCCAACTGGTGGGGAGAAGAAGGGGGGAAGGCCTCGGCGGAAGAAAGATCCGCAAGACGCCGAGGCCTTAGAACAAAAGTCGTCTTCGGACCCCGAAGATGACGTTATGCTGGTGGACGTAGACCCTGGTCCCGTTCCTCAGCAGACACCCACCACCCGACCCGGGGCGGGTGGTTTTAAATAGGTAGAATGGCTCCCATACTTCAGTGGAACGTAAACGGCTTTCAGGCTCACAAAGAGGAAGTCCAACTCTTAGCACGGTCTAATCCATTGTGTCTCTGTCTCCAGGAGACACATTTTAGACCACAACATCAGCCAGTGCTAAGAGGTTATGACATATTTCGGAAGGACGATACCGAGGGTGATCGAGCGAAGGGCGGAGTGGCCGTGTTTGTTCGGAACACAGTCCACTCCGAACCCATTGCTCTCACCTCTGATATACAAGCAGTAGCGGTGAAAATACACGGTCCAATCCAACTGACCGTATGCTCTGTCTATCTGCCACCCAGTGAGTCAGTCGGCTACGACGACCTGGTTGGCATTATACGACAACTCACTCGGCCCTTTCTCCTTTTGGGAGATTTCAAAGCCCACAGTGCGTTGTGGGGTTCCACCACCGACTGCCCCAGGGACCGAGTGGTTGGTAGATTGATAGAGCAGGAGGAAATTTGTATCCTGAATACAGGGCAAATGACTCATTTCACCACTGCTACCGGTACGTCTTCTGCCATTGACCTTTCCTTGTGCTCCCCCTCCATCGCGGACTCCGTGCATTGGGAGGTGGATCGCGACCTACATGGCAGCGACCACTTCCCTGTTTGGATGCACGTTGAGTGTGAGCGAGGAGGAGGTAATAACCGGCGTAAATGGAACGTCAGCGGTGCAGATTGGCAGCTCTTCTGCCGTTCTGTACTGCTACAACCCTGTGGCAGTATACAGGAGAATGTGAATCACTTCACAGAAGTGATTCACCATGCAGCTGACGTCTCCATGCCGAAAGGCTCTGGAACGCTGCGAAGGACGCCCGTCCCCTGGTGGAACGACGATTGTCGTTCCGCCATCCAGGGTCGTAGACGGGCGCTACGTCGTTTAGGTTGTGCCCTACAACTGACAACCTAGCAAGCGTTTCGTATTGCTAGAGCTAAGGCGCGTCGAGTTATTAGAGAGAGCAAGAAGAGGTCATGGCAGAACTTTGTGAGCACTATTAAATCGTTCCACTCCTTCGTCAAAAGTATGGGAGTCCATCCACCGTATATCCGGAAGGTACTCTCGCCCACCAGTATCTGGATTACTGGATCATGGACGTATTATTACCGACGAACGAAGCATAGCGCAGCTGATGGCGGAGAACTTCGCCGCCGTCACTTCATCGGCCAACTTTGAACCTCGGTGCCAGCGACAAAGAGTTGCTGCCGAGAGGCGCGCGCTGTGCTTTGATTCGTCGAATACAGAGGAATACAATCGCCCATTTACATTTTGGGAACTGGAGTCAGTGTTGAATAGCGCTAACGACACTGCTCCAGGGCCTGATCTGATCCAGTACCAGATGCTGAGGCATCTTAGTAAAGATGCTAAAGAGTACCTTCTGGATACTTTTAATGACATATGGACCGTGGACACTTCCCCGACTCGTGGAAAGAAGCAACACTAATTCCAGTTTTAAAACCTGGCAAAGACAAATTGTTGCCAGGTAGTTATCGTAGTATTGCCTTGACTAGCTGCGTGGGTAAGACACTGGAGAGGATGGTTAACCGCCGCCTCGTCTGGTGTCTTGAATCCCGTAATCTGCTGAGCCGCTTTCAGTGTGGATTCAGGAAGTTCCGTTCCACCTTGGACAACCTGATCCTGCTGGAAGCGGCGATACAGGATGCGTTCATCCGCAGCCAACATCTTGGTGGGGATATTTTTCGATATTGAGAAGGCCTACGATACTACCTGGCGGCATGTTATTTTAAAACAATTACATGACTGGGGTTTTAGGGGAAACCTGCCCCGTTTTTTAAATCATTTTTATCTGGACGTTTCTTCCGGTACCGAGTCGGTAGTGAAGTGTCTGATCTTTTTATTCAGGAAAACGGTGTTCCTCAGGGATCTGTTTTAAGTGTGATCCTTTTTGCAATTGCTATAAATAGCATAGCATCCATTATTAGGAGCCCAATAGGGTACTCCTTATATGTGGATGATTTTCTAATTTTTATTGCATCATCCAGCCTGAGAAGCGCTGAGCGGCAGTTGCAACTCACGCTGAACAGGCTGGATGAATGGTCAGTGCACACCGGTTTTCGTTTCTCCGCCGAGAAAACCCGGTGTGTACTTTTTAGTCGTAGTAGGACTCTTTACCAGAGCCTCACCTTACCTTGAGGAACACCATTTTACGTTTTACTGACACTGTTAGGTTTCTGGGCCTCATTTTAGACACTAGGCTAACCTGGCTGCCACATCTTAAAGATGTGAAAGCCAGAGCCTCTAAAGCTCTAAATGTTTTAAAATGCCTGTGTGGCAGGTCATGGGGCGCTGACCACTCCTGCCTGCTACAATTTTACAGAGCCTTTGTACGGTCGCGGTTGGAGTATGGTTGTATTGTCTATGGTTTGGCACGGGACAGTTATCTTCGTATACTGGATAGTGTCCACCATGCAGGAATTCGGCTCGCCACGGGTGCATACCGCACCAGCCCCATTGTCAGCATTTGTGCTGACTCTGGCGAGCCGCCGCTTACCATCATGGTGCGACACTTCCTACACGTTGCCATAACACCTGTCAGTCCCGTGTACGACATAGTTCTGCACCCCAACTACGAACGGCTCTATACCAATCGGCATAGAGCCACTAAACCGTTCAGCTACCGTACAAAGGCAATTTTAGAACAATACGGATTCGAGCTTCCTTCTTTTATCACCAGGGTTGGAGTAAATCTCCTCCCTGGCTTTTATAGAGGCCCAGTACGATTTTAGAATGATCGCGGCACAACAAGCTGTGTACCGCGGATAATGTTTTTATCAGAATTTTTAGAGATGTCTTAAACCAGCATCGTAATTTTACCCCGGTATTTACGGATGGGTCTAAGCAGGCTAACGGAGTTGGTTGCTCCGTAGTGTTCCCTCGAGCGACTTACACATTCAAATTGGACGGCAGGTGCAGCGTTTACACCGCCGAATGCTATGCCATGTTGAAATCGCTCCAGCATATGAAACTAATGCGTGATAAGTTGTTCATCATATGCTGTGATTCCCTCAGCTGTATTCAGGCCATAGGTAATATGTACCCAGCAGACCGTCTAGTCCAGGACATCCAGGACGCCCTCCTTTCCTTCCAATCTCGTGGAAAGGAGGTATTATTCTGCTGGGTACCGGGCCATGTGGGAATCAGGGGGAACGAGGCAGCAGATGAAGCTGCCAAGTTAGCCTGTGACAAGGTCCGAATCGACTTTGCACCGGTCCCAAAGTCAGACCTTGCCTCGGCGGTGAAGAGATATATCTTTGATATTTGGCAGAGGCAGTGGCTGGAAGTCGAGCATAATAAGCTCCGGCAGGTCAAACCGACCGTTCAGCCATGGAGCAGCTCCTTCCAGCGGGCGAGGAGGGATGAGGTTCTCCTTACTCGCCTCCGTATAGGGCACTGTCCTCTTACTCATAGTTTCCTTCTCCGCCGAGAGGACCCTCCGGAATGTGATGCTTGTGGCGTACCTTTGACGGTACGCCACATTTTAACCGAATGTGAATTGTTTTTAGATTTAAGGGCAGACGTTGGTTTAGGCAACGATCTGTCCCTTATTTTAAGCAATGACCGTGACAACGTGGCTAAGGTTTTAAAGTTTTGCAGCTTGGCCGGTCTTGTCCCAAAAATTTTGGGCAGATCGGCCTAGGTTTTAGATTGGATTAGTGGCCATTTACAACCACTAATCCAAGTACTGTTTTTACATGTGACACTGCTTATATGGCTGGCCTCTTTACAGCCAGCCAGCTTACGTGTTTTTTAAACTGGTTGGCCCTTTTACAGCCAACCAGTTAATGTATGTATTTTTATATTTTATTGCCTATTTTCAGTTTTATGTTCTACGTTGCTGTCTGCGTGGCCGATCTCTTTACAGTCGGCCACGCAGACGGTATTTTAATTAGTATGCTAGTATTTTATTGTGCTGTCTCTGTGGCCGACCCCTTTACAGTCGGCCACACAGACGGCAATTTTGCCACGTTGTCATGCCTAGTTGTTGTTAGGGCGCTAATGACCCCGTCGTCGACGCGCTCTAAAACCCCAATAACAACAACAACAAATAATTTTAAATGTGTCATAGTACAGCAAGCTGTTTACTACTGGCAATGGTTTTAATGATGTTTTAAACCAGCATCATGAATTTATCCCTCTATGTACAGGTGGCTCTAAGTGGACTAACAGAATAGCAGGTGCAGTGTATACACCACAGAATGTTGCACTTTATTAATATCACTCCAGTATATGAATGTAAGTCAATTGCATACAAGTCACTAGTGCGGCCTCACTTAGAATATTGTTGTTCTGTATGGGGTCCCCATCAAAAGGGATTAATGGAGGCATTAGTGATGGTCCAAAGAAGAGCCGCCCAATTTGTGACAGGTATATATAGTTGGAGGGAAAGCGTAAGTGTGATGTTGAAGGAGTTAGGTTGTGAAGACCTGGAGCACCGAAGGTGTTGCTCTCTACAGGAGCTAATTGAAAAATTCTCAACTGACATATTTCGGAATGACAGTAAACAAATATTGCTACCAGCAACATTCATATGAATGACTGCGAAAATAAGATAAGAGAAATCAGGGTCAGAAACGATTAATTTCTGTACTCATTTTTTCCACGAGTGATTAGGGAGTGGAATAGAAAGGATTTACCGAAAGGATACACCGAAATGTGATGCTTGTGGCTTAAACAGTGACAATGGAAACATGGTGAAAGTTCGAAAATTTTATATAGTGGCCAGTCTTGTCCCAAAATTTTTTGGCATACCAACTTAGTTTTTAATATTGGTGGTTGTCCCATTTACAGTCACCTGTCCACAAATATGGTTATTGATTTTTTTAAATATTGGGAAATTATGCTTTTAAATTTGGCCAGTTTACAGCCAGTGAATGGATGGTCTATTTTGAGCCAGAGTGTCAATCTACTTGTTGTCAGGGTGCTGATGATCTCGTAGTTGACGTGCGCTGAAGTCTCAATAGCAGCAACAACAACAACAGTATTATCCTAGCCTTAGAAGAACTATAGGATTATATCGCTAAGCATAATCTTTGGTTAGGATTACATCCGTGGTCAAAGCGAAAAACATTGTTTCCTTAACAGTTAACTAAAAAAAAAAAACTTAAAATCTGGAATAAAACAGCAAAATGCCATCAGATTTTAATCAATGTTGAGCACAAAAATGTTTACAGTACATTATAAATCAAGGTTTTGTTATGTTTATGGAAGTGTTAATGTAGTGGTTTGATTAATGACAATGTGCTATCAAGTTTTAAAATTGCCATTAAACACAGAAATGTTTACTGTAAATTAAATATTACAATTTCATGTGCATATATAAGTGTTAATTTATGATGAATTGCTTTGATTAACAACAACTTGCTGTCAGGTTTTAATTTCAACATTAAGCACAAAGATATTTACCATAAATTAAATAGTACGATTCTGTTATCTGTGTTGTTGTAGTTTCATTAAAATATTCAGTTTATATTAATTTACTATGTTTCAGAAAACTGAAATAACAAATAACCAAAATCTAAAAACAATATAAACTCCAAACAGTAGTAGGGTCATCTTAGATCAGTATCTCTTCAAGCACAAGGATATTTACTAAAAATTAAATGTTACAGATACTTATTATGTTTGACTCATGTATTCCATTTATTTTAATACACTAAAATTCAAAAAAAAAACTAAAGAAATAAATACAGTAACAGTAGTTGAAAAATAATACAAAATCCAAGGAGTAGTATGTTAGATATCCTTTAGTTCACCAAAAGCACTCCCACTAGCTACCCACAGCAGTAAAATATTCTATAGATCAATTGTAAAGTTGCCTATGTTGGACTTAGACATTTTGAGAAGAGTAATTGTCAACTTGAAGGAATTTTCCTGTATTCATTCCTACAGTGACGATTCACCATAAAAATCATTTTAAAGTGTATTTATCATATCGAAAAATGTTTATTTTAAGAGATATTCCGGTTTGTTCACGTTTTGAAACACGCGATCAGAAAAGTAAAATTCTAAGATTTGAAATATCTTTAAATGGAGTAAAGCTACAGCTGATCTTTTATCACCGGCTATAGCCAGCACTGTTCCGGATATTTTGGTAGTAAAATTAAGAAATTCGGCAAAGTTTAATTAGCGGTTTTAATTAAGAGAAAAAAATGAACCTTTTAACTAAAAGGAATACAAATTTGAAATTTATATCAGTAAATAGCCCAAATTAAGAAGATTACGAATATATAATGGTTTCGGTAAAAAGTTTAAACATTTGTCTGGTAATTAAGTTTTTGAAAAATAGATTGTTGCGGATTGTTGTTGAAGCGTGTAAAAATTCCGCCAAGTTGGTCATGTGAAGACTTTAATTTTAAGATTATAGAAACCCTTTGGAGTGATAAATTAAATTAAAACAGATAGAACATGACAATAGAAAGTCCCTGTAAAAATTTCAAGTTAAACCATTATCTACTTTTGGAGATATTAATTAAAGAAAAATTCGCCAAGGTCATAGGCTCTGGAAAGTCTATAAAAGACTTTGCTGTAAGCTAACGTTGTCTCATTCTTACACCGGAAAGTGATTGCGAAACTCCGCGCAAATTAGGGTAGCGGTTTAGGCAAGTTCTAACATGCCGTAATACTCACTAACGTTAGGGGGACTTTGTGAGTTTTTGTCTTCTCGTAGAATTGTACTTAATCTGCAATCTTCAAAGAAACTGTTGTCAGATACTTTATTCACATTTCTGGTACCGACAATGTACGAGTGAACTTTTGCAAGAATATAAATACTGTGTTATTCTCAAACTGTGTTAAATGACTTTATCTTGTTTACTCTTCGCATTTGGGGTTTACTCATATGAACGCGTTGCGGCTGATCTATTTAATATTATAGGTACCAGAGGGATATACATGGTCACAAACTTAATTGTTCATAGTTCAGGTGAAGGTGTTTCATAACCCCCGTGCAGCCTTGTCGCCTGACAAGTAGAATGATTTTTTGTGGGTATTTCTTGAAAGTAGTGCTCATCTCAAATACGGAGTGATATGTGATACATATTTGTCCCACCTCGAAATGATTATAATTTGCTCCGTTCCTCAGTCGCATAGAGTCACAAGATGATATCGCTGATTTTAAGGTATACCATGAGCTCTCAAAATTTGAAAATTCCATTCAAATTCCTGCATGATACCATTTCAAACCCTCAGACACAAGTATCTTGCTTACAAATTTATGGTATTAAAGATGTATGTTTTTGTTGTAATTTTCATGTTTCAAATTTTTTGTTACTTATCATTATAATATTATTTTTTGTCTTCCTTACCACCTATTCCCTGAAACAAGCTGTCAATAATAAAAGCATTCTCGCAGCTGAGTTTACTGCAGAAACATCTGCCAACCTAGCCCTGCATATCAATCTATCTTCAGAACCCAAAAATTTGTGTTTGCTTCATTTATTATCGTCACCACTGCCCTTAACTGTATTTGTATTATAAATCATGTTTTATGATAACTGCATCTGTTTATACATATTTATTTTTATTGTTTACGCAACTGGAAGCTCATAATTATATCCCTCTCAAATTTCAGTTGACTATGGATGATACACATTTGGAAGAAAATTTTGCAGCATTATTACAGGATGTGCATGCTGCACGTGTTCGCCAGAAAGCTAATTTTATAACCAGGGTTATGGTTTTATCTCCACCTTCACCAGAGAAGTTGAAAATAGATCATGGACAATATGTAGAAATATTCAAGGAAGCATCTGAAGTAACAACAGTAGATGAAATAACCGAGTCAGTAGAAGATGACGACAATAAAGTGGCCCAGGTCTCAGTTTAATTTTCATTTGCTCCAGTCTGTATATCAGTATATGTTGTATGTAAGAATGATGAACTACTGTTGTGCAGTGCTTGAGCCATGTAAATGTGACACTATTGTATCTAATAAATTTCAAAACTTTTTTATTTTTTATAATTTTAATCTTTTATAGTATACTGATTGAGCTTATTTTGATAAAAAAAAATTCTCATAAATGTAATCGGAATATATCCCCCTACCTGTTATGTTTTGATAAAGCACTTCTATGGTATTAATATCACCTCTAGTGCCATGGTGTGTACAGACAAAATTTCGAAAATGGCAAAACTCGTGGATACTTGCCCTTTTTGAATTTAATACATTTAATTAAATGACAATTTTGTCTTTTTTTTTCTTTGTGTCATTCAATGCAATGAGAATATAGCATCATCCATCAGTCTGCATTGTCAGATGCTAGTGAACACATGTTATTGAGCTTCTAAGATGAGTACTGATTGCGATAATAATGTTCTGGGAAAAAAAGTGTGAGATCTCGCTGCAAATTATGCAGTATGCATCCGTCTTCCGCCACATTTACCAATCACGGAACGGGGGAATGCTTCCCCATCACAGGACTTGCCACGTGTGTAGCCTCCCACCTTATATATCAACTCACCTGCAACCATTGCCCAGCCTCCTACATTGGTCTGACACATCCACTGGCCATCAGAATGAATGGACACAGACAATTGGTATTCACCCAGAACCCTGACCACCCTGTATCTTATCATGCCACCACTCATGGCACGAACAATCTTAACACGTGCTTTGCGGTCCGTGCCATTAGAGGCTTCTGAGACAAAAGCAGCATTTCGGAACTCAGAAGGTGGGAACTGACTTATCAGTACCAACTGGGCACCAGACAACCACCAGGACTAAATTTAAGATAGCACCAATTTTCCTCCCACCCACCCCCTCACCTCCTACCTTTTCCCATAGAACCATCACTCACCAGAGCCATCTTTTTTAGGTTGTAACTTCGAATTTTGCTTAATTTTAAATTTCCAATTTTTTAAACTAAAAAAAAAAAAACATTTTGATTTCATACATTTCTTAGTTTTTTGCACATACATCCATTACTTAATAGGCAATTTAGGACCAACAGCTTATGTCTAACACGCTTCCGTGACGGGTCCCTATGGACAGGTTTATTATCTACTTGTTAGTATTTTCGAACTTAAGCATTTTTATCCCCACCCCCACCTTCACTCCCCGCCATGTTGTTTTTCCACCCTCAGCATGAACTCCCGGCCTTGCGGGCTTACTCTGTTGGCTGCCGGCCTCCAACATGTAGCCATCTCAATATTACTGAAGAAGAGTCATAAGCTCGAAAATTTTATACACTGTGTGTGCACGTGTTTTTTTCATGAATTGATGCCACAGGAATCTTCTTCTATGGTAAGCGGTGGTTTTTCTACTATCCAAATGTTTAATATATATATCTATATACAGAACATTAGGATAGGATAAAAAACCAGCGCTTACCAAAGAATGGGATTACTGTGGCGTTGGTACACGAAAAAAACGCGAATACACAAACAATAGAATTTTCGAGCATCGCTCTTCCTCAGTAGAAGTGAGATGGCTGCACGCAAGCGGCTGGCAGCCAACTACGTGAGCCACAAATTACTGACACACAGCACTGGAAGCCGGATAATTGAGTTTTGATAAGTTCGTAGTCACCGTTGTTCGCCAGACAGGGTCCTAAACCAGTCCGATAAAAAGTGGGAGGATAACTAACTAAGAAAAGTCTTCAAGCATAAGATAATGAAATTAAGTTCTCCACACATTTATTGAAATAAAGTACACATCGAACCGGTTGGCCACTATCAAAATTTAGATGATAAAGCTATCGAATCCTCATAAACCGACGATTGCCAGATTCTTGGATAAAAGGAACGTTAATAATCCAAATCAGTTCACATTAAATTACTTCCGATGCCACACTTTACTGTTCTGCTATCTCAACACACTGTTCAAATCTATGTAAAACACACGTAGCAATGGTTAAACCAATTCAGTCTTCTTAATTCTTGCTACACCACACAGTTCATATAGCGTCTCAGATTACGGGACGCGAGCCGTCCGCTACCATACCTCGATAACGACTGACTGTAAACAAGGTATTCATGCGCTCATTTCGGTGCTACTTGAGGGTTGGCGGAATGCTACTGTTACGTTACATTCCCCAACTACCAATTTGTGATAATTGTTCAGGTTTTTTCCAAAAGAAACTGAAGAATTATCATTACAAAAAAAGAAAATAGAAAATTTACAAATACCAAGTTTCAAACTCTCGAGTGTGGCCAACCTACTAACCTAAGATACACAAAGCCATTGAACATATTTAAATAAAAACAGGCACACAAACAAAATCAGAAAAAAAACATATAAAGAAAAAAATACATGCAGGAACCACATGAAATTGTTATAGTTTTTGTGGTCACAGTTCTCAAATAGACTGTCAGCTCTCAAGAAAATAAAACTGAAAAGAAAGAACATATATACAACATCAAAAATAATATTTTCGCTTTCACCGCAGGCTCTGGGTGGAGTCCTCGGTTGCGAGACTGGTAGAGGTCATTCACCTCTATATGACTTTTTGTCGAAGCACATCACGCACTACACAGCCTACTGCTGCTGCTGCTTAGCTTTTGGCATTTCTTTGGCAGGGTAGGGTATTGGAAATGTAGATTTATTTTGCTGGCTTTAGCCGGAAAAATCAAGGATTTATTCGACGAAGCAATGGGCATACGCCATACAAGGAAAAAAATTACGAAAAAAAAAGGATAAACGGTGTCCCCTATCTGTGACCGTTGCGGGAGTAGGTAGATATCCTCGTCCAACATACATCGATGTAGGGCTCATCTTTACCCGTCACGTTATCTTTCCACTTCCATTTAATATATTTCCTGTCGATTTTCTTCTTTTATTTACGTATCTGTGGTTGCTTCAACTTCCCGACATCATCTTTACAAGTTCCGCATTCTATTAGTATTGATTCTTCATCTCCATAATGCTCTTTAGTTGACAAAAATGTTCCGCATTCTTCGTATACCGCACCAGCGGCTGCCGCGTACTCTAATTTATTTTTGGCACAGGTACCAACACTGTTTACGCCTTGACTGTTACGCGTGTGTTGGCTGCTTTCGAGCGCACACATTCTTCTATCACTTTTGACATATTGCTGAAGTACAATTCCAATCACATCCCAGCTCACTTCGCCCCTCTTCGTTTCTTCTTCGGATCCGTCGATTTCCGTCAAGCCAATTTCAAACTCTTGTAATATTTGCTGTTCTCTCCAAATATGTTCGTGAATTTTTTCGTTTTCAATTTCAAAAATTTCATCTTGGCCTTCCCCTCTGATCTCGGATTCTTCGACTTCCATTTCCTGGTCAAATTCATTTTCATCTTCTACATCATCCGCCTTCAATTCTTCACTTGTACTGGTTAATAAAATTTTCCCGTATCTTGTCGGTTCCTCTTCAACCTTGTTATTAAATACTGTATCATGTAGACATATTTCTGGTTGATCCTTTTTCTTCTTCAAGTCAAATTTTTCTTCTTTGGCGTCGTTTCTGTCGCTTCTTTGAGTCACAGTTTCCTGCAAACAGTTACTGTCTTTACTATTGGTAGTTTTAGATTTACAGGATGTTGATAAAAGGTACTCTTCTAACTTTTTCAGAGCCTCTTTTATCTCCAACTTATTCCTCTCGAAAATTATGTCCAATTTGTCTTTTCCACCGATAACCGTTTCCGACTTCTCGTTTCTTTTATCTGATCCACTGTTCTCATCTTTGGGTAAAACTTCACGTTCATCGGTAAATATTTTCTGCTCTGTTTCTAGAACTTGTTTCACCATTTCGACTCCATTAATATTTTCTTCTTCTGTAATTATTTGTCTTGAAATTCCATCTTCCCTTCGAAAATCTTTAATCTCTTCTTCCAGCATTATCTCTTGTTCTATTCTTGAAGCTTCTACAACTGTCTCGCCACTCTCTTCTGATATATCAGTCTGACAGTTCGTGTTATTTTCTTCTTTTCTTCCTAATTCTTCTTGCTTCTCCGACTCCTCCTCTTTACACTTATCGTAGTCCGTATCAACATGTGAAATTGTACTCTCTTCTTCCTCCGATAAGCAGGTTTGATTATTAATAATTTCTTTTTCCTTCCCGACGTTTTCTTGATCAACATCTTTTCTTGCTTGTACATACTCGCACAGTTAATATGGTACTAAGTACTTCTTTGGGAAAATACCTCTTATTCCCTTGTTCTTAATACGTAAGTAGACTTTTCACGCTCACCTACTATCAGGTAAGGTCCCTCCAACCGCTGTCTGAACTTTCTAATGTCTGCATTGAACATATAACATTCATATTCAATTCATGTGTTTGCGCCCCACATCCATCATCTAAAGGTAAGTGGTGGCTCATTTCCCTATCCTAATTTGATTCCTATATATATATATATATATATATATAGGTAACAATGAAAGGAAACAAATGCCACTAGTCAAAATAACATGGAAAAGAAGGGAAAATACACCCAACACTCACCGAAGTTGAAGGGAGGAGGGCAGCAGCAACACAAAAAAAAACCACACAACAAAGTAAAAACAATATTTCGACATGAGTCTTAATCATATGAGGTGAGACATATGGCAGGGGAAAAGATGTGATCACATCCCAGCCCGCCACACGAATGAAGCATAGGCGGAAAATGCGTAGTGGTGGTAGAATTGTTGGGAGGGGGAGGGGGGGGATAAGCTTGACCAGCGATAAAATTGAAACAAACTAATCTTTGTGTAGCATAATTCAAAAAGTGATAATTTTATTTAGATGAAAATAAAGGGAGATAGAAAAATATATATATAATTAAGGAAGGATAGGGAAATATGACCCAACACTTACCACAGATGAAGGCGGCTGGGACGACTCGTCCCAGCCGCCTTCATCTGTGGTAAGTGTTGGGTCATATTTCCCTATCCTTCCTTAATTTTATTGCCTTAAACCTTTTTCCTGCTCATTGTTATTATATATATATATATATAAAATGTAAATAAAAATATAATTGACATTTTTTTTAATATAATTGACATTTTTTTTTTGAAAAATATTTGAAACTATTGTGCTGGCCAATGATGGGTATATAGGGGTGAGGATGGAAGAAATTAACGGAATTTAAGGCCTGGGGGATGTCCAGTCTGCAGGATGTGTAGTGCCACATTCAGAGCCATTAGAGTACTTCCAGACACTACCTTCCAATCTGAACTCTGCAGGTGGAGATTGGCTTATCAACACATCCTGCAGACTGGACATCCCCCAGGCCTTAAATTCCGTTAATTTCTTCCATCCTCACCCCTATATATCCATCACTGGCCAGCACAATAGTTTCATATATTTTTTTCAAAAAAATTTCAATTATATTTTTATTTCAATTTCTTTTATGTGTGTTTGCACCCCACATCCATCATCTAAAGGTAAGTGGTGGCTCATTTCCCTATCCTAATTTGATTCCTTTCCGCTACTTAGCATCTTTTTTTTTCATTGTTATTATATATATATATATATACAATAATAATAATTTAAAAAAAATTAAGCCAGAGACTATATAAAGACTATATAAAGTAAAAATTATCTTAGGTTAGTGATGGTTCAATATTGATAGTGGGGATGGAGGTAAAGAGAGGATTAAAAAAAAGGTAAACATAAGTAAAAATATTAATGATTGGGTATTATCTGAAGTTGAGACCAGGTGGTTGCCTTGTGCCCAGTTTGTACTGGTAGGCATGTTCCCACCAGAGTTCAAAGAACCTGCTGCTATCAGGGAGGACTCTGATAGCACAGACCGTGAAACAAGAGTTGAAATTATTCAAGTCATGGGTGATGGCATGGGCAGCAACTGGGTGCTTTTGGTTCTGTGTGAACGCCATCTGTTGGTGGCCATTTATTCTTATGGAAAGTGGATTTGTGGTCAAACCGATATATGAAGCTAGGCAGTGGTTGCAAGTTAATTGGTAAATTACATGGGAGGTTTCACAGGTGGCATGTCCTATGATAGTGAAGCTTTCCCCTGTGACATGGTTGTTGAAAGTGGCGGAGACATGGTGTATGTCACACATCTTGCAGCATGGTCTATTGCATGGGAAAGAGGCTTGGGGCTGACTGTTGGGATATTAATGATTGGGTATTATCCGAAGTTGAGACCAGGTGGTTGCCTTGTGCCCAGTTTGTACTGGTAGGCATGTTCCCACCCGAGTTCAAAGAAGCTGCTGCTATTAGGGAGGACTCTGATAGCACGGACCGTGAAACGAGTTGAAATTATTCAAGTCATGGGTGATGGCATGGGCAGCAACTGGGTGCTTTTGGTTCTGTGTGAACGCCATCTGTCGGTGGCCATTTATTCTTATGGAAAGTGGATTTGTGATCAAACCGATATACGAGGTGCATTCAAGTTCTAAGGCCTCCGATTTTTTTTGTCCAGACTGGAAAGAAATAGAAACATGTGCATTGTTTTAAAATGAGTGTGCACTTGATGTTAATACGTGACAGAGATGGCAGCACTGTACAACAGATGGAACTCTAGCGCCAGCGTCGAGAATGTGAACTGTTTTAGATACTTAAAATGGCAACATTTTCCTTACTTGAACAGCGTGCAATCATTCGTTTTCTGAATTTTCGTGGTGTGACACCAACCGAAATTCATCGACAGTTGAAGGAGACATGTGGTGATCGAGTTATGGATGTGTCGAAAGTGCGTTCGTGGGTGCGACATTTTAATGAAGGCAGAACATCATGTGACAACAAACAAAACAATGTCGGCCTCGCACAAGCCGGTCTGATGACATGATCGAGCAAGTGGAGAGACTTGTTTTGGGGGATCGCCGAATGACTGTTGAACAGATCGCCTCCAGTGTTAGCATTTCCGTGGGTTCTGTGCACACAATCCTGCACGACGACCTGAAAATGCGAAAAGTGTCCTCCAGGTGGGTGCCACGAATGCTGACGGACCACAACGCACCCACACATTGGGCTAACCTTACGCAACAGTTTCTTCACGAAAACAACTTTGAAATGATTTGTCATGCTCCCTACTCACCTGACCTGGCTCCTAGTGACTTTTGGCTATTTCCAACAATGAAAGACACTCTCCGTGGCCGCACGTTCACCAACCGTGCTGCTATTGCTTCAGCGATTTTCCAGTGGTCAAAACAGACTCCTAAAGAAGCTTTCACCACGGCCATGGAATCATGGCATCAACGTTGTGAAAATTTGTAGGTCTGCAGGGAGATTACGTAAAGAAGTAACACCAGTTTCGTAGTTTTCGGGTGAGTAGTTAGTTAGAAAAAAAATCGGAGGCCTTAGAACTTGAATGCACCTCGTATGAAGCCAGGCAGTGGTTGCAAGGTAACTGGTAAATTACATGGGAGGTTTCACAGGTGGCGTGTCCTATGATAGGGAAGCTTTCCCCTATGACATGGTTGTTGAAAGTGGCGGAGACATGGTGTATGTTACACATCTTGCAGCATGGTCTATTGTATGGGAAAGAGGCTTGGGGCTGACTGTTGCGATGAGGAAGACTATGCTTGTGGACTAGAAGTTCGCTGAGGTTAGGAGGAGCAGGGAGGATTTTAGGAAGATTGGATCTCATTTCAAGGCATGTTTGTAGGAAATCATATCCCTGCTGGAGGATTCTTTTAATGGATTAGAGGCCTGGGTATATACACTGACAGTAAGTGACAAGTTTAGTGTAGGTTTAGGCCAGGGGTGTGTCTGGTGTCAAGGATACGTTGGTAGGCTAGTTCCCACCTGCGGCGTTCTGAATGGGTGGTGATGTTCGGAAAAACTCTGATAGCTCTAACTGTGAAACAGGTGTTGAGATTGTTCGAATCGTGAGTTGGCATGAATTGCCACTGGATGGTCTGGGTTGGAAGTATAAACTTTTTGCCTGTGGCCATTCATCCTTTAGGATAGTTGTTGAGTGGTGAGGCCAATGCAGGAAGCAGTACAATGGAGACAGGTGAGTTGGTAAATAAGGTGAGTGGTAGCACATGTAGCATGTCCAATTATGTGAAAGGATTCTCCTGTGACAGGATTAGAGTAAGTGGTGCAGGGTGCATGCTGCATGTTTTACAGCAGGGTCAGTCACAATGGAAGGATCCCTGTGGAGGTCTAGAAGAGCCCCAACGTTTTACTTAGTACAGAGACATTCATTTCCTTTGACAAATTGAGAGATTAAAAGAAACCTATTAGAATAGTATGAATCATTATAATGAAGAAATAATGAATTATTGCTTTGACAGAAGTTCCATTATTAGCTGATGTGTAGCTGCTGTTGTTATCTTCCACATGTGGTACACACACTCCTTTTCAAGGAGCTGTATTAGTGAAGGTTGTGGTTAGGTTTAAATGCAGCCTGGATCAGAATTATATTTTATGGTGCATAGTGTATTTTTAGTGAAGAAGGTGGTGGCCATAATTCCGACTTTAGTGACGTCAGAATCAGCTTGAGATGTCTATTACTGCTAAATGAGTAATGTTCATAACAGTATTTTAGTGCGCATTGAACCTTTGGTACCTATTTACTGGCTCTGAAGTACACTTTGCCTTGAAGAGTAAATGCCAAGGCAGCAGTCGACCATATTTACAGCCTGAAAGGAGAATTTTTTCTGCTTTCTGTTCTTTGAACAGAAACCAAAACTCTTATAATATGTCACAGTTTCAAGTGGATGAAGTCATGAGTAACTGCTAGTATTTTATATTTGGATATGTGATTCTGCAAAGACAATGAAAAAAGTACTAACACATCTTTGGTGCACCCTTAGTGATATGAGAATGGGAATTAAACACACAATAGATAAGTGTATACAAAGATAACCCTACCATGTGTTATAGCATTTTATTTCTTTCTCTCTTAAGTACAGTGAGTGAAGTTCAATATTTGAGCCTGTCATACAGAGCATCCTGTGGTTACTAGGTGTTTCTTATGGAAACTTAGGCATAGGTAGTATAGCCATTCGCCACCATCAAAAAAGTCTACTACTCTTCCATGATATCCTCCACTAATATTGCCTCATCCTTCCTAAAGAAGATCAGCATACTCACTCAAGCTAAAACCTGTGCCACTAGGAGTGTGTCCAAAATTCTGATTTTATCACTATACTGAATTTGTCAGGTGATCACTCAGGTCAGGTGAAGACTCATGCCTGCCATTTGGGATGAAATGAATTCTATCTCTGGTTTGACTATCCAGATTTCGGTTTTTGCTAGGTTTTCCACATTCACTCAAGGAAAATGCCTGAATAGTTGTTTTTTTTTTTTTCCCCCAAAATGCAGCAGCCAAATTTCTTCCCAATTTTCAATCCTCCTTCACCTCTAATAATCTTTGATGAGCAGAAAAGCCTTAACAAAAAGAAATTTTCACCTGAGTTAGAAACATTCACCTCTGGAAAAGCTTGCTGTATAATGTGAAGTATGCTAGAATGCTTCCATGATTCAGATTCCATGTTAAACTGCAGGTCTCCCTCACATGGTAGGATTACCGAGTTAGGTTAAGGTAGCCACGACTGAGGCCTATGCGGAGCAAAACCAGCAGCCAAACTACGCTTCAGGGTCTCCCAGCGAATAATGCCATACACATTATTATTATGTCCATTTTATTGTGATAACACACACACCTCTGTATACACAAGAAGTCTTATAAATTGAATAATTGGAAAAGCTACTGCGGGTCCTGGTAGGGCGAAGTCCTAAATGGTCAGCACTTAAAGGCACTATTCTCTTCCCGGGTGCCATGAAAAGGCCTCTTGACAAATACACTCTGCTTGGCTAGGATCTCTCATCTCTACTTCTCACTCCTTCCGTGGCGTATCTCCGTAGTAACCTAAAATGTTGGTACAGTTAGCACGTTAATCTACAATACCTTCAAACCTATTCCAAACTCAGAGAAAAATATACATTGCTAATTTGTGCGAAGAGATTCAAATTTAAAGGCCTTGTGTACCTTACCAGTGCAAGCTAAATCTATTACCCGCATGACTACAAATGACTGTTCTCTAGCAATGGTTCAGTTTCTTGGAACGCTAGGTTTTTGTCAGGAACGAATAACATTCCAATCTAACATAAAGGCGTTACTTTTTGCTTCCTATAACATGCTCTCATGAGCGATCCTGCTATCACCACTCATAAAATGAGTGACGATTAAAATCCGCTAGATTTTTAATATCCCCTTTTTTTTGCTTATGGCTTTAAGCCTCGTCGACGTCGAGATCATTAGAGGCGGCAGAGGACTAGGGGCAAGGAACGGGAAGGAATTCAGCCATGGTTTTCTGAACGAAGCATTTCATCATTCGTCTGGAGTGATTTGGGGGAAACCATGGATAACCCAAATCTGCATGCCGGACGGGGATCCAAACCCACGTCCTCCCAAATGCCAAACCAAAGAGGCACTGAGCAGTATTTATGTACATGCCGTAAGGGGGCGTCCATAAATTATGTGAGGTGAAATAGGGGGGGGTCCGGCGAAATCTCACCAGGGGGGAGGGGGGGTCTACGGAAATCTCACGTGAGATTTTGCGAAAAATTTGGGGATAGTAGAGCCAAAAAGAAGGTCTACAATTTGCGCCTAAGTCGATTTTAGGAGGGTATTTCGTCAAAAAGTTAGGGTGTGACCTAAAAAAAAAAAAAGGTCTACAAAAGTTTCGAGTGCGATTTCTAGGGGGGGTTCTCACGGACCTGATCTCACCAGAGGGGGGGGGGGGTCCGGCCAGATCTCACGAAATCTCACCAAGGGGGAGGGGGGGGTCCAGAAATCCGGAAAAAACACCTCACGTAATTTGTGGATGCCCCCTAAGTAGACATAGTTAGCAAGTGGCATATTTGAAGCAGGCAAATGTGTTACGAACCAAAATATTCTGAAACTGGATGGGTATCTCCATAATTTTGCTGACACATATTTAATATTTTTTGTAAATTTGTATCTCATTAATTATTACCATTATTTATGGATCAAAGAGGTGTATGAATTGATTTTATAAGCACAGGTAAATGCAAAAAAATGCATAATCTGAACATTTATAATAAAAATACATGACCAACAGACAAGAGGTGCATTTACTTTTAAGATCCATAAACAATAAAAATATAGATAAACAACACCTCCATCTTGCATTAACGCTCATTAGACCTATATAATACCTATCAATATCGTAATGTAAAATGAAAAACGGGTGACAATCAGGCAGCCGATTGAATTACCATAACTTTATAAAAATTACAAAGTATTTGTATTAAAACAAAAACATGTAATGGAATGTTCTATCTACCCCTAATGTTCCTTTTTTGGGTTATGACTTTTGGATCAATTTAAAATCTGAAATTGCACATGAATATACTCAGCATTGGCTCGATAAATAAATTCTTTATCAAGTAGACTTCTCCACTCAAGGCGCTAGTTTGATTCATCTGGGAACAGCATAAGTGCAAACACTTTAAAGTCAGATGCAGCCTTGTTACTCTACAGTTGCAATAGGCACCATCACCTAACAGTAAGATGTGTTCTCGGAACGCAGCATCCACTGAGAAAATGTTTAATTCCAGCCACTACTTGCTGAATAGTTCAAGTCCATGCTACTTCGAACCTTAAATACTGGACGTTTATTGCAAGTACCAGCTCGAGTCAGAACCGTCTACTCAACGGATTCAGACACGAGGATCCTGCGTTTTGACTCCTTTTAATGCTCGTTGATCCCTGCCTTCCTTTTAGATCCGCAAATCAAGGGGTGACTTCGTTTGACAAATTACGTGATACGCTCCAACATGTAAATAAAATGGTAAATAAATAGTAACATTTTTGAACAATTATTTCATTGGGCGACACTCCCCAGCGTTATAAAATTTTCCCAGTGTTCATTTGTTGTGGCTGAAAGATCGACTCGAATGGCTTCTGTTCATTTATTCGTCGTCTCTGTCAAACATGGCATGTGGGAAAATCCCCGCTGTACGTCTCCATAACTGTGAATGTATGAATCCGAAGCGACCCTACCGGTTTTTCAGACACCACCCGCGTCGTAAACAAGCGCCCATTCAGCTCTCTGTTGATATCTGTTCAGGACAAAGCTCTCACCCACCAGTGCCAGATCTAAGGGTGGGCGGGAGAGGGGGGAACCGGGGCACTTACCCCGGGCGGCAACTTCAGGAGGTGGCAAAATCATGCTTTAAAAGCTGCAATTTATGTCAAGGCGGCCCCTTTTTTTTTTTTAGTTCACTGATTACTTATCCGGGGGGCTACATTCGGGGTGGCTACAATGGGGACGGCAAAAATAATTTTCGAAGGGCAGCAATCTCATAGTTTTTGCCCTGTCTCGGAAAATTACTAGATTCGTCACTGTCACCCACATCTTCCTCCAGGGGTCTGAATCATTTCCTCGAATTCCTTCGAGTTGGCCAGATACGGGATTGGCGCTCCAGGGTCCCTCCCCCCCCCCCCCCCCGCGGTGCTTTTCTTGTATCCTAAATGGCTGCAAGATGTGCCTCGGGGACACTTTCTCTCTCTGGAGCGATGTGGTAGGTTGATTGAGCTGGAGATGTTTGTTATAATGCCCCTTCTGAGATATGATGATTGGTACTTTTTGAAAACCTGCTGGTGTCGATCTTCTGCTTATTGTGTTTACCAATAGGGGGGAATTACTGGCCGTCGGAATTGGGTCCCTATAGGGGATGGTTGAAAGGGGCGGGGGCATGCTGTTGCCGCCTCTGCCGTCCCCGAGACTTTAAGGCGCAGTTCAATCTTGCTCTTCTGACTGCTCCAGTGTTTGGGGTGTCCTAGTGAATGAAGTCCAAACACTCCAGAGGCTCGGTGCTCCTCTGCTGCCAGCGTAGCACTGCCTCTTTGCTGCCATAATAGGCCCTCTATATAAGTGGGGACTGGTAGTGTCTGGGTTTCATCCGCGGTGCGGCAGCAACACACTGTGAGCGGTGTGGGGACCTTCGGCCCTCTGCAGCGGGATCGTGAGCTACGGTGGTGCTCTTTGGAGATGGAACGAGTTGCGTGAGAACCCGTGTTCATACAGTGGCGGTTGGGTGCGGAGGAAAGCGCACTAAAAGCGTGTCCCAGCGCGGCAAGCTGCGTTATCCGGTGACGCTTTGCGCAGTCGGTTGGCGCGGCGGAACATGCGACGGGGCACTCCTGCGCGGCACTCGGTCGCTGCGGCTTCCGTCTTATCCTGCGGGGACGGGTGGGGCTGGGTGTGCGCCTAGGAAAAACAGAGAGGCTTATGCTACAAGGCCGTGTTTTGGAAGGGTCTTCGGCCTCGTTCGTGGCGTGCGCTGGTTCCGAGTACCTCCCCGTGGGCACCCTTTATGGGTGGCGAAATGTGCCTTGCCTCACCACCCCTGTTGTAATGATTGTGATTCGAAGAGTCTAATTACGCGACGGGGGCGTATTGAACTGGTAAAGGTATTATGGTTTGATAGGGGCAGCGAATTAAGGGATTTCCCAGGCATCGCATATGCCCAAACCCGGTTGGTGTACCAAACATCTGTACTCATGTCACCCACATCTCCTCTGCAGTCAGCCTTCAGGAATCCCCTGGTGCGTTAGAGAGCGGTTAACTACCAAGGTCTTTT
>CM061919.1:66846926-66876928 GCA_031002005.1 Vandiemenella viatica
ATGCTCGCAGCAATTTTTCTATCCCCATCACTTGTACACTGATATCCCACCAAAAATACAGGTATATATATATATTGTCTATCTTTTGGTGAGCTTCTGATTTCTTGAATTACACATGCAGTTGACAAGATCACAAAGTAAACAGTGATAACGCATATAGCACATCTGGAATAAAAGTTACAAGGAATTATCCTTGAGGTCTAAAAATGTTCCTTGAGAGATTTTAAAAAATATGTGTATACTACAGCCACGAAATATAAACTAATTTCACATTATAACGTCAAACTGTCAACGATCGCTTGAAGCAATCTTTTATTCCGTGAACGTGCATCGATGATAGGCATAACGAATACAGTGTATTGTAAAATTGCACAAATAGTAAGAACCGGCCAATATTTATCATTCCGATAACGATGCAGTTCTAAATACAGATTTAATATTTTCTAGTATTGTCAACAACAGATTAGGCTTTAAATTCAAGAGAACTAAAGGAGAAGCAGAAACTAAAGGAGAAGCAGAAACTAAAGGCAAATAGGGAAAGCAGTAACCCATCTGAATCATATAGCGTCATTACAGTAATTAGTCTGTTAGGTAGTTTATTCAACGCTAGCGCTACTTGATCTACATGTGCTTCCGTATGCTATAGAAATGGATGAGTCGAAGTATTTTTTTAACTTTCATACTTGTTCGGCATGGTGAAATTTTATATCCCAACGATTCATCAAACTATCAAGAGTACAGTGTGCAAATGTGTACGTGGAAACTGGATCTCTGAGGTAAGTTAGAAAATTATCGATACGGAATGAACCCAGAAACTCACTATAAAACATACATTGAGTGTACTACATGGACCTGGTGAAGAATAGACTTGATCAAGTTCGTAATAAATGCTTGTCACTCCAGTTTGTTTTACTGCATTATGTAACTCCTGGTAACCAATAATCTAAGCTGTCAAAGTAAGATGTCAGTCCCGCGTTGAGTTTATTTTGAGGTCGGCTTTCCCGTGCGTCGCTTTGAAACAAGACGAATTGTTGTACTGAGCATTCCTAAAGGCCTGAAATTTATCATTAAGAGGTTGAAAGAGGTGAACTTGACACAATCTGAAGTTTCATGAAATCAACATTAGAGACGCCCTTACATTACATTGCCTAGAAAATATATCTTTCTGGATTATGCCTTGAATCATATCAAAAGCTCACCATTTTCCCCACGCATACTGGTTCAGATTAGAAGGGCTGGTTTAAAACAATCGAGATAGACTAACTTCATTTCGTCTTCAAACTCGGAATATAAAATTGTTTCGACAATACTATTGTGTGTTTTCGAAGCGAAGAAATTGTTACAATGTGGAGTTTTCTCTGGAGGCAACTGGCTATTACTCTGAGAGATAAGAATTTCTTATGGATTCCATATGGTTGTTCATTGGCCTTATATTACAACGAATGAGAACAAACATCGGTTATTATTGCCGAATCGAAGCGACATATCTTTACACAGAATTAAACTATATGAATTAAAAATTTTAGCCAACAACTAAGCCAAATAATCTTCGTTCTTACTCTTCACTTGAAAATACGAGTAATATTTACAACCGGGACCAACCATGGTGGGTGAGCGGTAGCAATCTGACCTCGTATTCGGGAAGACACGGGTTCGAATCTCCGTCTGACCATCCTGATTTGGGTTTTCCATGGTTTCCCCAAATCACTACAGGCGAATGTCGGGATGATTCCTTAAAAACACCACGGCCGAATTCCTTCCCGTTATTTGCCCTCGGTTTTTTCCCCGCCTCTAATGACATCGACGAGGCGCAAAGCTATAAGAAAAAGTCCGGGGACAACAGAAACAAAAACACCTGCAGTAGTCACAATGCAGTATTCAATCGGTTCTTATGAAAAGTTCTCTGTGCCTTGGAACTAATATTGTATTAAAAAAAATAATAATTCACGGTTCACATTCGATGCACCAGGGAAACCTGAAGCACCAGATGGTTCGATGATAGAAATCACTTAATCTTACCTTTTATTTGTATCTGGATCGGCAGCTACAGCAACGCGGCCAAGCACATTTAAGGTGAATAAAATCCTTTGGTCACTCCAGAGGGTTCACACGCATCACAAGTCAAAGATCACTGCACTGCGACTGTGGAGCTTGGTACTCCAGATGACGCGTATCGTTGGTTCACGGAGCGTCAGACGCCAACCAGCATCCAGCAGCACAAACCTCGACCACCACCGCAGAGCGGTAAACTGGACTAGAAGCCAACTCCAGTCCGACAGGTGCCTGCCTCCAGGTGCGACCAACGCCGCCGACATCTGTCGGCCGGACGGTCAACTACCGTAGTGGCAGGGCGCTATGTCGAACACGCGTCCTACACATTCAGCGATCGGAGACATTTCAAACTTGACAATCTCTATCACATTCCTGCAGTAAGTTGCGAGTATTTCTGAGCATGAGACACAGCTTGAAGAAATGTGTTAATTGTATATTAATAACGCCGTGGAAATAACTAGCTGGTAGTAAATAAAGGATGCTAGTTAGATTAATCACATTAATGACATGGAGTAAGGCAATCGCTTATCATTACAGTAGATACTACGGTGTAGAAACAGGGGAACACATGCGAAAAAATAAAATTTTCTGATAAGGCCTTCACAAGACTGAGGTAATTACATCAACAAGAAGGTGCTCATGAAAGTAAATTAAATTAAAAATATAAATAACTTCTGATGTATACTGCAATGTTAGTTGAGATTATATTGCAATCTACATGAATCGCAATAATTGTGGAGCTACTTTCACCTGCACATGAAGTATGCAAATTTGTAGTTTATCGCCCATGAAAGCAATGAAAATTAACGGCCTAGTCTTCGCAGATGATTTAGCTAGTCTTTCAGAAACTATAGACACACCAACAGAACAGACCAACGTTCTGAAGAAAAAAAAACTGTAGAAAAAACAGAACTGCAAACCTCATTTGCAATGAAGAATAGGTAAAAATACTGAATCTGTTCCATGATTCATAAATACTAAATTTCGAGAAATTTACAGTAATAAATTTAAGGACGGAAAAACCGAGCGTGTGGGTGAGTGGTTAACGCTCTGGCCTCGCATTTGGAAGGACGCCGCGCCGGTTCGAATCCCTGTCCGGGGCATCCAGATTTGGGTTTTCCATGGTTTCCCCAAATCACTCCAGGCGTTACAACCTGATGGTTTGGACAGATAACAAATGAAACAAGATCTTGAAAAATAGAACTACCTTTTATATAAATAAAAGATTTTTTTTCGGAAAACAATTTCAGTGACAACAAAATTTATTACAACAACATAGTTATGAAACCAGAATATCTGCACCCATCAGGAAGTCGGGAGAAAAAGAAGAAAGAAGAAAAAAAACATCAAAAAATTCTTAATTCAAAATAAGCTAAAAGAAGTATTAAAGAATTCTGTTCCAAAATTGAAAAAATGTTAGATATTATAAGAAAAAAAAGATGTTTGCTTTTTTAGGACACTTGGTGCAATCTAATCCAGAAAGATTAACAGGAAGATTATTTGATTATTTTCATACAAAAATCAAAACACATACTCAATGAAGTAAAAACAGATATACTGGAAATGAATCTATAGGCGGAATAAATCTTGAACAGAATCGATTGTCTAGAAAGAAATCGTGGGTTCGAAGGATTCCAAGAGAAACCAAAGAAATAAATAAAAACTGCATGACTTTTTAGAGCACAAGAGAAGGTTTTATTTATATAATGATTGGTTACTGCAATCAGATCTTAATAAATCATATTTATTACTAATATTTCGAAGCAACAAAGTAAGGAATAATACAAAAGTTATCCAAAACTGGTGATGTACGATGTATTTTAAATATTTTGTCGCAGGAAAGCAAAATAAAGAAAGTGCACGGTTGAAGAAAGATTGGAAACAAAGAAAAGAAAAATAGGCATGAAATTATTACATGTGTCAATAATTGTCCGAAATGGAAAATAAGAAGATATAAAAAATAAAAATATACGTTAAAAATGAGATCTATAAATAAAATAGGTAAAATAATTAATAAGAATTAGCACTATAGTTAATGCCCCCGTTTGCAAAGTTGTGGATGGGGTCCAGGGATTGTAGAAAATGGCTAGGGGGTGAAGAATGGAGGAAGAAGAGAGAGAGAGAGATGGGGAGAGAAAAGAGAAAGCTGGTAATTCGGAGAAATGCGGAAAAGGAAAAAAAGATAGTAGGCTAATTAAGTCCTAGTTTACTAGGACGAATGGTCACAGGCATACAGTCTACATTCAAAGTCTAGACCACCCGGTAGCAACCCACATTATGAGACATAAGATCAATCAGTTGAGCTGCTCACTGCTCTTTCACAATCATAAAGACTCTGACGACTAAAGGTACGCGCTCACTAGGGCGGGCAGCATCGCATCGGGTCGCATCGCACTGAGCGAAAATGCTGCAACGCAAATCTGGACGCAGTGAGTCGCATTTCTTTTGTCACCGCCTTCGGTTCTCGACGATTATTCAGCCGCTTCTGCACTGCAAATGGACACATCAGACAAAAGGCTCTTATTTATATATATCCATTGAAGAAAATTAAGCAGAAAAGGCAATGGGTTTAATTTAAAAAGGAATTTTCCGCATTTCTTAGGCATATTAGATGGCAAACATGTTACAACAGTTCTACAGAATTGCTGTTCCCTTTATTTTTAATGCAGAAAAATAAATGTTTTTCATGGTTTTAATAGCCCTTGCAGTTGCAGTTGTATTTTGGTCGCTGGAGGATTGGGAAAAAAATGAAAATGGCAAAACATTTAGCAACAACAATTTAGGTGAGGCAATGGCTGCAGGAAAACTGAATTTTCACGTTGACAAGTGAGATAAAATGCATTATGTAATAGCAGTAAATGAAGCTTTTACCCTTTCGAGATGAGGCCTATTTCAGAATATCAGATAAAATGAAATTAAGAGAAACGAAGTTTCAATTACAGGCTCAATAAACTATGGAGGGTGATCGATAACTGCTTTGGTGTTATAGGTAGACGGTTTCAAATCTGTGAAAGAAGAATGTCGGTGTTACCTAATAAGATAAATAAAGTAATACTAGCCACGTGCTGCATTCATAACCTTTTGATTAACGACTAGACGACCCGTGCGAAAATTTCGCGAATAAAATGCGATGAATAGTGAGGTTGAATATAATGTCACCAAGTTCAGTCATTACTCTTCATACTCCTACTTCATTTATCGATTTTGGTTAGAAATCCAGGGGGATAAATGGCTCGAAACACAAAAAACATATTTTAGAAATATTGACATTTTTGCGCTTTATGGGTCGAATTACGAAAAACTCCTTTCTTAGAATATAATGTTACTACGGCGGAAACCTTAGTCTTTAATACGATATGTCATTTATCTATATCGATTAGATATCAAGGGAAATATAAGGCTCGTGACACAAAAATACGTTGTAGAACAATTTATACTTTTTCCCTTTAATAGTTGAATTCCCAACACTTCTTTCTTAAAATATGATGTCAGCAAATCTGAGACATTATTCCTCACAATCGTACTTGATTTATCGATTTTGGATAGATATCAAGGGAGATAAGTGGCCGGAGACACAAAAAACGCATTTTAGAAAAATTGACTTTTTTGCCTTTTATGGGTCGAATTACGAAAAATTCCTTTCTTAAAATATAATGTTACCACGGCGGAGACCTTATTCTTTAATATGATACCTCATTTATCTATATCGGTTAGATATCAAGGGAGATAAATCGCTCGTGACACAAAAATCGGTTATAGGAAAATTTATTCTTTTTTCCTTTAACGGTTGAATTCCAAAAACATTCTTTCTTAAAATATGATTTCACAAAGCTGATACATTACTCCTTATATTCCTACTTCATTTATCGATTTTTGTTAGATATCCAGGGAGATAAATGGCTCGAGATACAAAAAACGCATTTTAGAAAAATTGACATTTTTGCCTTTTAAGGGTCGAATTACGAAAAATTCCTTTGTTAAAATATAATGTTACCACGGCGCAGACCTTATTCTTTAATATGATACCTCATTTATCTATATCGGTTAGATATCAAGGGAGATAAATCGCCCGTGACACAAAAATCGGTAATAGAAAAATTTATACTTTTTTCCTTTAAGGGTTGAATTCCAAAAACATTCTTTCTTAAAATATGATGTCACAAAGCTGAGACATTACTCCTCATAATCCTACCTCATTTATTGATTTTGGTTAGATATCCAGGGAGATAAATGGCTCGAGATACAAAAAACGCATTTTAGAAAAAGTGACATTTTTGCCATATAAGGGTCGAATTACGAAAAATTCCTTTCTTAAAATATAATGTTACCATGGCGGAGACCTTATTCTTTAATATGATACCTCATTTATCTATATCGGTTAGATATTAAGGGAGATAAATCGCTCGTGACACAAAAACGCATTGTAAAAATATTGATACTTTTGCCCTTTAAGGGTCGAATTCCGAAAACTTTCTGGCTTAATATATGACGTCACTAAAGCGGAGATCATAATCTTTAAAACGATACTTCATAAAACGGTTTCAGATAGGCATCCAGGGAGATAACTGACTCGTAACACAGAAAACAGCATTTTAGAAAAAATTACATTTTTGCCCTTTAAGGGTCGAATTCCGAAAACTTTCTTGCTTAAAATACGATTTAACCAAAGTGGAGACCATAAGCTTTAAAATGACACCTCATTCATTGATTTCGGTTAAGTATGAAGGAAGATATAGGCTTGTGACAAAAAAATACCTTATAGAAATAATATATATGATATTTGAATTGGGTTGCAGAAGGTAAGAACGAAAATGACAACAAAGAAATTTCGATACTTTACTTACACAGGTTTCTAGCTTTCAACATAAATCATTAAGATTTGGAATAATTTCACAAAACATTTTTAAACAATTAGGTTAGTTGGTAACACGAAGCTTTAGAAGCGGCATTCAAAGAAAGTGATAGAAAATTATAATACACACGTAAAATAAACAAAAAATAAAATACGAAATATGACATTATACTTGGTTGCTTTAACTAGTTTCCTATTTCCTCCCAAATATATATATATATATATATTTGTTATTGTATTTTGCGTCTTGTAAATCATAAAACTCTTTGAAAGTTATTACTAATGAGATGCAGTGCTCTTTATCCACAACATTTGAATAGTTTAAATTAAAACATACAAGCAAAGAATAAGTGAGCATGAGCTAGAAATTTTAGAATTTTTTAATATTTATTAAATTTTATAGAGTAATTAAATTTTCAGATTGTAATTACTTATATTTTTTTTACAGAAATCATCCACCATCCTGTGTGCAAATTTGCAGCTAATTTTGTTGAAGTAATGTAGTTAATTCACAGAAATAGGAACACACAAGTTACAAAAGTCAGTGCTGATGGAGCTCCTATCGCAAACCCAGTCGCGACTGAGCGCATCGAGGCGCACAGGCGGAAAAATACGCCTGGCCAAGCGATCCGGCAGTGCGACGCGACGCGGCCCGCCCCACCCTGACTCGACCCGCCTCTGGTGTGCGTTACCCCATTATTAGAATCAATGTAAGCCATTGCAGACGCATTTCTGCGATGCGACGCGACGCGGCCTGCCCTAGTGAGCGCGTACCTTTAAGGAGCATCCATATACTTCGTGACTCGGTCTAGGGAGGGGGACAGGGATTGGGTAGAAAGCTATGCTGCGCAACGCGGGGAATGGGATAGGGTCCTAGTCAAGCCACGTAGCTTATCATTCATATAATTTGCTACAGTTAAAATAAGGTACAGAAGGCACAATAGCATTTTGATATTTATTTTCTTCATTTAATTATCTCCGTATGTAATTTAGATATCCTATATACCAACAATGCTGCGCATGTGTGTGATCTGAAGTCATAGCGTTGGGCTGTACGCGGATGGCGCAATAGAACTAACAGACATTACTGTGCAATTAAATTTAGGTAAATCAACAACATTTGTAATACTGAAACCTTTGTGGATATTTAAAAACTTAAAACTTAATAATTTATTGAATCAGCTTATTCAATATAAAGTTATAATTTATGATTCGATAAGCGACAGTTACAGCAAATTATTGGTTTAACAGAATCAGTGATAGTTCTAGTAATTTAATGTTAATTACATTTATTTACATTAGCAAATAGTAAAGTACAGTACATAAGAAAATTTCAAAGAAGGAAATTGTATAGAAATTTAGTAAGAATATCATATCAGGGTTGTGGTAGTCTTTTGAGATACGATTCCATAATGGTTTTCTATCACAAATTAAAGAAATCAGCCTCTCTATATCCATTTTAGTCGTACGACTGGCAGAAAAAACAAACAACCTTGCTTTCAGATTCTGGTCGTGTATATTCGTATGACTACGTACGACTCACTCGCTTCTACTACAACCGTAGTAACCTGTTTTGCATTGTTTGTTTCACGAGTACGCACGACCACCATCACGTCAGAGTACGCACAGTGGCCGCGGCCTAAAGGTGGCCATACACGATCGCTCCAATTGGATGTCATCCGTATGGATGACATCCATGCGGATGACATCCAAAAGCGTAGCACATACACGATCATTCCATCACTCCAGTCAGCCACGACAACGAAAATAGAGGCAACGCAAGCAACAATAGGTTGTCAATTTGCTATACAACAATCTAGTTATGCCAAGTACTAAATAAAATGAGCCCGAATTAATTTTAAAGGATATTCAAACTATCGAATACTGAATAAAAATCCTGAGAATTAAATAAACGTCCAAAAAAGTGCAAAATTATGAAAAATAAGCTCTGTGATATTACGAAAACTTTTAAAAATACTACAAAATGATTATAAAACAGATTTATTAAATTGAAATAGTTTGGCAGGCTGAAAATAGTGACAGGTACGCCAAATGTAGTAAAACAAGCAGGCTCATATAAAATTAATCTTATGATACTATGATCTTTTTAAAAAGAAGACCGCAAAGAATTCTCTTTTTTTTCAACGCGGTTTCTCTGTTGGCGTTTATGTCTTTATTTTTAAATAATATTAGCAATTGATCTATTGCCACATTTATTTAGATTTTGTCATTGTAGTCAGGATTAGAGATCCTACAAGCATGGTAAGTCCTTACACTTCTCAATAATCTCCAGCACAAAGTCTTATTGAGACGACATTAATATTTTTTTAAAAAATAATAATTCCAATTTTTACTTAATAATATTTAAAACTGTATTATTTTCAATTCTACATTCAAAATAATATTTAACTACTAGCAAAACAAATATTTATATAGCAGATTAAAAACAAAAAAGAAATGGTACAATGGTGCATAGTCCACTCAAGGCACTGATGTTGTCTGCTCGGTGGTCGGTGACAGAATGAGAAGAGTTTGGACCGCGGTTGCGCCATACACGAGCCGACTGGAGTGATGGCTTGGTGTCGCTCCACGTGTTTTCCCCACACACCGTCAGTTGGCTTGATGGCATGATGGACGAAACTGGTGGATATCCAAATAATCCTGTCACTTCACGTCATCCACATCAGTTTCCCCACACACGACGCGATAATGGAGTGACATCGCTCCATTTGGACAGATGGAGCGATCGTGTATAGGTGGCCATACACGATCACTCCATTTGGATGTCATCCGTATGGATGACATCCATGCG
Organism: Vandiemenella viatica; assembly: GCA_031002005.1. NCBI lineage: Eukaryota > Metazoa > Arthropoda > Insecta > Orthoptera > Morabidae > Vandiemenella > Vandiemenella viatica. The sequence goes on from CM061919.1 coordinate 66,856,643, forward strand.
GATGACGTCCAAAAGCGTAGCACATACACGATCATTCCATCACTCCACCAGTCAAAGGTGCAACGGCGCTAGTGTTCCTTCGCAAATTGAACGACGCGCCTGCCGCCATTTTGGTGGCAACTGGTAGCTTTCAGTGTTTACGTTTGTACAGTTGATACGTGTTGTCCCGATCGAGTATTCGTATTTTTTGGCTTACCAAGTGTTTTGTACCATGGTTAAGTCTTGCGCTGCATATAATTGCACCAACCATGCTACAAGAGCCACAAATTTATCATTTCACAAGTAAGTATGCATTTAAATAAGTTCGGAATCTTCTACTATCTTATTGCCTGGATGTGGTTTGACCGTGTTTAATATTTTCTTTCGATACAGATTTCCGCTCCGAGATTTAAATCAATTGAGGGAGTGGTTAGCTAAAATACGCCGGGACAGTTTTACTCCCTAGAACATATTGTAAAATCTTCACAACACTTTGAAAAAGAATGTTTTTGGGAAAACGGAAATAAAAAGATCCTGAAACCTTCTGCAGTGCCAACAATTTATCGAAGGTAAGGACTACAAGCTTTGTTATTTTAGCTGCACCATATGTAGAAGTAATACACTATCTGTGAATAAATATTTGGGTAAATTATTACTACCATGCTATGTGAAATGTATACTATCAACAGTGTGTAATATTTTTCAGAAGACTTGCCAGACCACCTCCAAAGGAAAGAAATATCCCAGTTCTTTCTGAAAATGTTTGTCATGAAGTCAGGAATCAAGAGTACTATGTGCAGCATTACCGTACATATGACATAGCAAAATCTGTAAAATGTGTGAAATATGAAGCAGTAATAGAGAGGAAAAAATACAGCATTGTTAAGTACAAGAACAAATATGAAAAGGAAGTTGCCAAGAACATAACAAAGTGCAAGAAAATTGATTCTGTGTTGCAGTTGGTGCAAGAGTTAAAAGAAAAGTGCCAAATTACTGGAGATGTGAGCCATATTTTAGAGAATTATTTTTTTAGTGTTTTTACAGAGTTGGTTGCTCTGTCAAAATCTGGCAGAAATGCTGGTTACAGTAACAAATTAAAAACATTTGCCTTGACTTTGTATTTTCATTCACCTGCAGCGTACAAATTTGTCAGAGAATCATTTGACAATTGTTTACCTCATCCATCTACACTTCCTAGATGGTACAATGTGATTGATGGCAATCCAGGCTTTGCTGCAGAGTCATTAGCTTATATTGAACAATTTACCTCCGTTTGTAAATATGAAATATATGGATGTTTAATACTGAATGAGATGGCCATCAGAAAAGGCATTCTGTGGAATGGTGAAGAATTTGTGGGTTATGTGAACATGGGTCATATACATTGTGCTGCAAGTGAAGAAGGAAGGGAAACAAAGGAAGCTTTTGTGGTGATGTGTGTTGCTATTAATGCTTCTTGGAAAATCCCTATAGGTTACTTTTTAGGGGATGGCATAAGTAGTAGTGATAAATGCAACATTATACTGCAAAGACTAAAAATTTTAAATGATGTTAAGAGTTCGTATTGTATGTTTGACATGTGATGAACTTTCCACAAACTTGAGTATGGCAAGACAGTTAGGGAGTAATTTTAATGCAGATGAGTTCAGATCATCTTTTAAACATCCTGTTTATGTTTTGTTGGATATGTGCCATATGATGAAATTGGCAAGGAATGTCTTGGGGGACATGAAAGTGTTGAAAGACCAGCAAGGTAGATTAATAAAATGGCAGTATATTGTAGATTATACCCTTTCAGAAAATCTTTCCAATTATATTGAAAATGTAATTGTTTATATTTCAGGATTTGTTGCCATGAAAGTTTTAAACACTTTCTCTTGCAATATTTGTACATCTGCTCTGTTTGCAGAAAGAATGTTTCCTTTACTGCTTTGTGTATTGCTGCTAAGGATAATGGGGGATTGCATTATCCCTTAGCAAGTGTTGTACATATATGCAAAATTGCTGAAAGATGTACAAGGAATGAATTCATTCAATGGTGATATGAAAGTAATGAAAGGTGATTTAAAAGAAAAAATTAAAAATAGTTATTTTGCAGGGATGTAACTTTAATAATTTGTTTACTGATCTTAGTGATCACATGTTTGAAAATGTCTATCCTGAAAATCATATTATCATGCTTACAAAGAAAATGATTGATACCGTATGTTTGTCAGACTGAAAATGTATCATGCTGCAAAAATACACAATGAAAAACAGAAAATGTAAATCAGACAGAAATTAAACAAAACTGTGTTATTTTATAATCAATAAAAGAAGTAAAAAAGTTATTTTCTTATTTTTACATCCCTTATGTTCTCATATGAATGATATGATTGTTATTAATTTAAACATTTTATTCTATAGATTAATGATTGTATAAAATTAATGCAGACATTGGCACCTGCCCAACTAAACTTGTCTCTGTGAACAAAAAATAATGGAAACTGGCTTTAACATACAAGGTTATGATTTCAAAACAGTGGGTGCACTTGCATTCAAGTAGTATGCAATATGAAAAAATACATATTTTGTTGGCCTTGATAAAATTTGATTAACAAGGAGTATCATGCTTAGATTTGCTTGTGCCATGTGCTGAGAAGTCTTCAGAAGGGAAAGAGCTTAGTATACCAATGAACAAAAAAGAAAAATATTCACACTAGAAAACCCAAATCTTTCCTTTTTTGGTTGCCTTTATACTGAAAGAACTGCTCGATCACATTCTTCATTTCAATGTTATGAATGTCAGATTGTGTCTTTGAATTGAAAGGAATATGTTTGCTTAACTTCTGAAGAAACTTTAGTTTGGGATCAGACCTCTTAAATTTGTATACCTGCATTTCGTCAGTTTACCTTCATTATATTTATAAATGGGTTTCTATTATTGTAATGTTAACATCTTTCCAGATCAGTTGCATTAGCCTGCTGGAAGAGAGAAAAGTCTTAAACATTGCTCAGGGTGAAGAAAACAACTCCGAAAGTTAATATAGTTGGTGGAAATTCTGTAATTAGCTTGTGGTTAACGTCATTCGATCTTCTTTGAGCACGTGAAGACTCTTAACAGTATAAAATTTTTCATTCTACAGTGGTTTGTTATATAACTGTACGAGGGTTACAAATTTCCCGCAAACAGTTGCCACTATATCGAATACTGAATAAAAATCCTGAAAATTAAATAAACGTCCAAAAAAGTGCTGAATTATGCAAAATAAGCTCTGTGATATTACGAAAACTTTTAAAAATACTACAAAATGATTATAAAACAGATTTATTAAATTTAAGTACTTTACCAGGCAGAAAATAGTTGTAAAACAACATATTTAAACAAGTAGGCTCATATAAAATTAATCTTATCATACTATGATCTTTTTAAAAAGAAGACCGCAAAGAATTCTCTTTTTTTTTCCAACACGGTTTCTCTGTTGGCGTTTATGTCTTTATTTTTAAATAATTTTAGCAACTGATCTATTGCCACATTTATTTATATTTTGTCATGGTAGTCAGAATTAGAGATCCTACAAGCATGGTAAGTACTTATACTTCTCAATAATCTCCAGCACAAAGTATTATTGAGACGACATTATTATTAAAAGAATAAAATAATCGTTTTAATTGTAACTTAATAATATTTAAAAACTGTATTATTTTCAATTCTACACTCAAAATAATATTTAACTTGTAGCAAAACAAATATTTCTATAGGCAGATTCAAACAAAAAAGAAGTGGCACAATGTTGCATAGTCCACTCAAGGCATGATGTTGCCTCCTCGGTGGTCAGTGACAGAATGAGAAGAGTTTGGACCGCGGTTTCGCCATACACGAGCCGACTGGAGCGATGGCTTGGTGTCGCTCCACGTGGTTTTCCCACACCACCGTCAGTCGGCTTGATGGCATGATGGACGAAACTGATGGATATTGGACTGACCGGATATCCAAATAATCCTGTCACTCCACGTCATCCACATGCGTTTCCCCCACACACGACGCGATAATGGAGTGACATCGCTCCATTTGGACGGATGGAGCGATCGTGTATGGCCACCTATACACGATCGCTCCATCCGTCCAAATGGAGCGATGTCACTCCATTATCGCGTCGTGTGTGGGGAAACGCATGTGATGACGTGGAGTGCAGGATTATTTAAAAGGATATCCGGTCAGTCCAATATCCATCAGTTTCGTCCATCATGCCATCAAGCCGACTGACGGTGTGTGGGGAAAACCACGTGGAGCGACACCAAGCCATCGCTCCAGTCGGCTCGTGTATGGCGAAACCGCGGTCCAAACTCTTCTCATTCTGTCACTGACCACCGAGGAGGCAACATCAATGCCTTGAGTGGACTATGCAACATTGTGCCACTTCTTTTTTGTTTTGAATCTGCTATAGAAATATTTGTTTTGCTACAAGTTAAATATTATTTTGAGTGTAGAATTGAAAATAATACAGTTTTTAAATATTATTAAGTTACAATTAAAACGATTATTTTATTCTTTTAATAATAATGTCGTCTCAATAATACTTTGTGCTGGAGATTATTGAGAAGTATAAGTACTTACCATGCTTGTAGGATCTCTAATTCTGACTACCATGACAAAATATAAATAAATGTGGCAATAGATCAGTTGCTAAATATTATTTAAAATAAAGACATAAACGCCAACAGAGAAACCGTGTTGGAAAAAAAAGAGAATTCTTTGCGGTCTTCTTTTTAAAAAGATCATAGTATGATAAGATTAATTTTATATGAGCCTACTTGTTTAAATATGTTGTTTTACAACATGTGACGTACCTCTCACTATTTTCTGCCTGGTAAAGTACTTAAATTTAATAAATCTGTTTTATAATCATTTTGTAGTATTTTTAAAAGTTTTCGTAATATCACAGAGCTTATTTTGCATAATTCAGCACTTTTTTTGGACGTTTATTTAATTTTCAGGATTTTTTATTCAGTATTCGATATAGTGGCAACTGTTTGCGGGAAATTTGTTAACCCTCGTACAGTTATATAACAAACCACTGTAGAATGAAAAATTTTATACTGTTAAGAGTCCTTCACGTGCTCAAAGAAGATCGAATGACGTAACCACAAGCTAATTACAGAATTTCCACCAACTATATTAACTTTCGGAGTTGTTTTCTTCACCCTGAGCAATGTTAAGACTTTTCTCTCTTCCAGCAGGCTAATGCAACTGATCTGGAAAGATGTTAACATTACAATAATAGAAACCCATTTATAAATATAATGAAGGTAAACTGACGAAATGCAGGTATACAAATTTAAGAGGTCTGATCCCAAACTAAAGTTTCTTCAGAAGTTAAGCAACATATTCCTTTCAATTCAAAGACACAATCTGACATTCATAACATTGAAATGAAGAATGTGATCGAGCAGTTCTTTCAGTATAAAGGCAACCAAAAAAGGAAAGATTTGGTTTTCTAGTGTGAATATTTTTCTTTTTTGTTCATTGGTATACTAAGCTCTTTCCCTTCTGAAGACTTCTCAGCACATGGCACAGGCAAATCTAAGCATGATACTCCTTGTTAATCAAATTTTATCAAGGCCAACAAAATATGTATTTTTTCATATTGCATACTACTTGAATGCAAGTGCACCCACTGTTTTGAAATCATAACCTTGTATGTTAAAGCCAGTTTCCATTATTTTTTGTTCACAGAGACAAGTTTAGTTGGGCAGGTGCCAATGTCTGCATTAATTTTATACAATCATTAATCTATAGAATAAAATGTTTAAATTAATAACAATCATATCATTCATATATAAGGGATGTAAAAATAAGAAAATAACTTTTTTACTTCTTTTATTGATTATAAAATAACACAGTTTTGTTTAATTTCTGTCTGATTTACATTTTCTGTTTTTCATTGTGTATTTTTTGCAGCATGATACATTTTCAGTCTGACAAACATACGGTATCAATCATTTTCTTTGTAAGCATGATAATATGATTTTCAGGATAGACATTTTCAAACATGTGATCACTAAGATCAGTAAACAAATTATTAAAGTTACATCCCTGCAAAATAACTATTTTTAATTTTTCTTTTTAAATCACCTTTCATTACTTTCATATCACCATTGAATGAATTCATTCCTTGTACATCTTTCAGCAATTTTGCATATATGTACAACACTTGCTAAGGATAATGCAATCCCCCATTATCCTTAGCAGCAATACACAAAGCAGTAAAGGAAACATTCTTTCTGCAAACAGAGCAGATGTACAAATATGCAAGAGAAAGTGTTTAAAACTTTCATGGCAACAAATCCTGAAATATAAACAATTACATTTTCAATATAATTGGAAAGATTTTCTGAAAGGGTATAATCTACAATATACTGCCATTTTATTAATCTACCTTGCTGGTCTTTCAACACTTTCATGTCCCCCAAGACATTCCTTGCCAATTTCATCATATGGCACATATCCAACAAAACATAAACAGGATGTTTAAAGATGATCTGAACTCATCTGCATTAAAATTACTCCCTAACTGTCTTGCCATACTCAAGTTTGTGGAAAGTTCATCACATGTCAAACATACAATACGAACTCTAACATCATTTAAAATTTTTAGTCTTTGCAGTATAATGTTGCATTTATCACTACTACTTATGCCATCCCTAAAAAGTAACCTATAGGGATTTTCCAAGAAGCATTAATAGCAACACACATCACCACAAAAGCTTCCTTTGTTTCCCTTCCTTCTTCACTTGCAGCACAATGTATATGACCCATGTTCACATAACCCACAAATTCTTCACCATTCCACAGAATGCCTTTTCTGATGGCCATCTCATTCAGTATTAAACATCCATATATTTCATATTTACAAACGGAGGTAAATTGTTCAATATAAGCTAATGACTCTGCAGCAAAGCCTGGATTGCCATCAATCACATTGTACCATCTAGGAAGTGTAGATGGATGAGGTAAACAATTGTCAAATGATTCTCTGACAAATTTGTACGCTGCAGGTGAATGAAAATACAAAGTCAAGCAAATGTTTTTAATTTGTTACTGTAACCAGCATTTCTGCCAGATTTTGACAGAGCAACCAACTCTGTAAAAACACTAAAAAAATAATTCTCTAAAATATGGCTCACATCTCCAGTAATTTGGCACTTTTCTTTTAACTCTTGCACCAACTGCAACACAGAATCAATTTTCTTGCACTTTGTTATGTTCTTGGCAACTTCCTTTTCATATTTGTTCTTGTACTTAACAATGCTGTATTTTTTCCTCTCTATTACTGCTTCATATTTCACACATTTTTACAGATTTTGCTATGTCATATGTACGGTAATGCTGCACATAGTACTCTTGATTCCTGACTTCATGACAAACATTTTCAGAAAGAACTGGGATATTTCTTTCCTTTGGAGGTGGTCTGGCAAGTCTTCTGAAAAAATTACACACTGTTGATAGTATACATTTCACATAGCATGGTAGTAATAATTTACCCAAATATTTATTCACAGATAGTGTATTACTTCTACATATGGTGCAGCTAAAATAACAAAGCTTGTAGTCCTTACCTTCGATATATTGTCTGGAAAGCGGAAAATTGTTGGCACTGCAGAAGGTTTCAGGATCTTTTTATTTCCGTTTTCCCAAAAACATTCTTTTTCAAAGTGTTGTGAAGATTTTACAATATGTTCTGAGGGAGTAAAACTGTCCCGGCGTATTTTAGCTAACCACTCCCTCAATTGATTTAAATCTCGGAGCGGAAATCTGTATCGAAAGAAAATATTAAACACGGTCAAACCACATCCAGGCAATAAGATAGTAGAAGATTCCGAACTTATTTAAATGCATACTTACTTGTGAAATGATAAATTTGTGGCTCTTGTAGCATGGTTGGTGCAATTATATGCAGCGCAAGACTTACCATGGTACAAAACACTTGGTAAGCCAAAAAATACGAATACTCGATCGGGACAACACGTATCAACTGTACAAACGTAAACACTGAAAGCTACCAGTTGCCACCAAAATGGCGGCAGGCGCGTCGTTCAATTTGCGAAGGAACACTAGCGCCGTTGCACCTTTGACTGGTGGAGTGATGGAATGATCGTGTATGTGCTACGCTTTTGGACGTCATCCGCATGGATGTCATCCATACGGATGACATCCAAATGGAGTGATCGTGTATGGCCACCTATACACGATCGCTCCATCTGTCCAAATGGAGCGATGTCACTCCATTATCGCGTCGTGTGTGGGGAAACTGATGTGGATGACGTGAAGTGACAGGATTATTTGGATATCCACCAGTTTCGTCCATCATGCCATCAAGCCAACTGACGGTGTGTGGGGAAAACACGTGGAGCGACACCAAGCCATCACTCCAGTCGGCTCGTGTATGGCGCAACCGCGGTCCAAACTCTTCTCATTCTGTCACCGACCACCGAGCAGACAACATCAGTGCCTTGAGTGGACTATGCACCATTGTACCATTTCTTTTTTGTTTTTAATCTGCTATATAAATATTTGTTTTGCTAGTAGTTAAATATTATTTTGAATGTAGAATTGAAAATAATACAGTTTTAAATATTATTAAGTAAAATTGGAATTATTATTTTTTTAAAAAAAATATTAATGTCGTCTCAATAAGACTTTGTGCTGGAGATTATTGAGAAGTGTAAGGACTTACCATGCTTGTAGGATCTCTAATCCTGACTACAATGACAAAATCTAAATAAATGTGGCAATAGATCAATTGCTAATATTATTTAAAAATAAAGACATAAACGCCAACAGAGAAACCGCGTTAGAAAAAAAAGAGAATTCTTTGCGGTCTTCTTTTTAAAAAGATCATAGTATCATAAGATTAATTTTATATGAGCCTGCTTGTTTAAATATGTTGTTTTACTACATTTGGCGTACCTGTCACTATTTTCAGCCTGCCAAACTATTTCAATTTAATAAATCTGTTTTATAATCATTTTGTAGTATTTTTAAAAGTTTTCGTAATATCACAGAGCTTATTTTTCATAATTTTGCACTTTTTTGGACGTTTATTTAATTCTCAGGATTTTTATTCAGTATTCGATAGTTTGAATATCCTTTAAAATTAATTCGGGCTCATTTTATTTAGTACTTGGCATAACTAGATTGTTGTATAGCAAATTGACAACCTATTGTTGCTTGCGTTGCCTCTATTTTCGTTGTCGTGGCTGACTGGAGTGATGGAATGATCGTGTATGTGCTACGCTTTTGGATGTCATCCGCATGGATGTCATCCATACGGATGACATCCAATTGGAGCGATCGTGTATGGCCACCTTATGGCCACCTTAACACTCGTCCACAAATTCGACGCACATTGCCGATCCGTCAGCGTCGCTTCAACACCAAGTGAAGGGGGTGCTTTTACAAAATGTAATAGTCTCGTACGTTTCGTAAAAACAGAATTTACTTGCCGTAGCGAAATATTACGAGGGTGAGGGCCGTATTTAGGATGCGTAGACCATAAGGCCGAACTTGTCATGCGCAACTTTCTAACTGAAACCTGAAACAAGCATTTGAAATTCATAATTAAACTGTAGAAAATTTACTATATATTATGTAGAAGTGTGCTGAGATAAAAATTAAAACAACTGAAAATCATTCAGGTTTCGATACAATTTATTAACATGAACAATTACAGAAAAACAGAATGCAAAGTTGAGATTCACGTCTATGTTGCCAAATACGTAAACATCAATATTTAAATTTTAAAAATTACATGTTTTAATTTAAATGAACATAAAAGCAAGATACAAAAAGAGAGAAAATAACAAACAAATTTTAACCATACTTAATTCAAATAGAGTGCTTTCACAATCCAAAACTTGAGTGAAGTGTTAAATAACTTGTTATAAAATGTATAGAAGTACATTTATAAAAAAATATAATACTGCTAATACTGCAGTAAAACTTTATAAAATTTCAATCCTCAGTTCAATTACTATTTTTTTTTTTTTTTTTTATTAATTGTGTGTACAATTTACTATTCAATTTTGGTTATTGCTTACAACTTGGAAATGACTTAGTGGCTGATAAGTTTGCTCCTACAGTTCATACTAATAAATTAGCTGTCTTAAAATATCACTCTCAATGCTAGGCCAAAAAGTTTAGCTTGTCTTCTGACATGGGAGATCTGAAACCTGTATTTGATCAATTTCAAATATGAAAATGACCTACGTTCAGTATTGTTTGTAACCATAAGTGATAAGTGCAGTACATTCTTAAGCCTCGTATCTACTTGAGCACACTCAGGCGAATGAGCCGCTCATTCATTTGAGCGCGGCAGCTGTGAGAAATACTATTAAAAAAGACTTACCACTTCCCGTTGTAGAAGTTCTCTTCTATATTTATCGTTCTCGCCTGAATGACCCTAGTAGCTGGCTTGTTATTTTTTTCTTTACATCATCAATACTTAAGTTTAATATCTCGCTGATTTCACGCCATGCACCTTCTTTTTTAGTTCGATTATAATACTGGAGCTATCCCATAACACCCTCTTTGATTCATACGCATCAATTAGAGTTAAGCAAGTTTCATTGTTCCACGTGCTCGCGCTCATTGTAGAAACCGCCAAATACCGTCCACACTGAGCGCCGAACAAACACTGGCTTAGGGATGGCGATCTGAGATCGATTAATCGAAGAATCGATCTTTTGGATAAGAAAATCGATTTTTTTAAATCGATCTATAGAACTGAATCGATCCGGTGAATCGATATTTCACCCCTGAAAATCGAATGTTAAAAAGCACTTTCTTCAAGTAATGCACTTGCACATGAAATCTGGGTTTAAAGGAAGAATCGTAACACTATTTATCGCAAGCAGTTGGGGATCTGAAGTATGATCCTATAATTTACTGGAAAGAATAATAAAAACAAATTATCATCACGTTTACTCAACAGCCAAGAAGTATATCTGTATATTGGGATCATCAGTACCTTGCGAGCGCCTTTTTTTTATTGCCGGCAACATGGCAAGTGATGAGCGGAACCGCTTGGTTCCTAGTAGACTATACAGACTGTTGTTCCTGAGAAGCTTGGACAGTAAGAACTGTGACCTGTAAACTGTAAATTTCAAAAACTGATTTATGTAACCAACAAATTTGTGAAATAAATGTCTTATTGCATACCTGATACTTTGATTTAGTTGTAAAAAAACTTTAATTAGTTTAAAAATGATAGCTGGGTGACCGATCTTCGCTCGGCATCTTTCGATTTTTGTTCAGTAAGCAAGATTTCATTAAAATCCTTAGAGACGTTTGTGAGAAATTAATTTTATTGGGGACTGCATCATCTTCGGAACCGACGTGAAATTGGTAGTAACCTGTTTAAATTTGAAATTTGTTTTAATTGCCTCGTCATTATGTCCTCTTTGCGTTTTGCGCTCTTGCTTTATGGAAAACTTGCCAGGAATTTAAAATTCCGAAATATGACAGCGACGCACAGCCGTTGGATGCCGTCAGCGTTGAAAAATCAGTGATAGTCTCTTAAAATGTTGATTTAATCTTTTATTGTAATGTTTTATTGCCGTTTCAGCCTTTCTCCGTTGGAAAAAGTCTCATTTAATTGACAAATATACAATTTTTTCCGAGTTGTAATACGGTGATGCCCGCGATCTTATATAGAAACGAGCAGTCAGAGATTGCTTCAGTTGTAAACAAATACGTACACCATGTCCTATGGACGCCGCAGAACGCAAAATTTTTCTCTTGGTCCAGGCTATATTTCAACCTAACCACGAAATCTGTGACGAAACGAAACTTTTAGGTTGATATGATCCCTGTACCGGTAACTTTTTTCTTATTTTTGCAGTGCTGATAGCATTTTGCAGTTGCTCAGCCTCATATTTCGGTATTTTTTTATGTTTCTAGCGACTTTTCCGCAAAGCAAGAGCGCAAAATGTGAAGAGGACATGCTGACGAAGCAATTAAACCAAATTTCAATAGGTTGCTATTAATTTCGCCGAGGTTCCGAAAGTGGTACAGCACCCATTTTATCTATTTTCAAATATGAAAGTATTAGTTTTGATAGAAGGAAGCATATTAAGCATATTAGAGGTAGGAGGGTCAGTCACTTTTCTCTGGGACCTACAATTTAACGCAAATCCCACCCACAGAACGCGCCACCGTACTTCCTATTGTTAAATACATATCTTAAAAATTCTTGCTCCCACCGGAATTAGAACCCGAGATCGCAGCCAGAATTTTTTAAGAGGTAGTGCAGTAACCACCTTTTCCCCCCCACTAATTACATATTTGTTATACATTCAATATATTTCCTTCCTACTTACTTAAGAACTGCAGTCGGTTAAATAAATATCGTGAATAATCGTCAGGATTTTCTTCAATTGAGTCTTCACTGGGCGATGTTCGAGTAACTTGGTTGAGAAGAATTTTTATTAGGTTTTCTTGAAATGATTACAGTATAACTGAAATAAAGTATCACTTCTGACAAAGCCAAATTTTAAATATCTTCTTTTTAGGTATTTTACAATACAACTGGTAGTAATTAATGATAATCACTTTTTTCAATACTTTTTTCAAAGAAATTATGTAAATATAAGTATCAGTTCTGACAAAGCCACATTTTAAATATTTTCTTTTGAAATGTTTTACAATTAAACATTCGGCGCTAGTATGCCCCCGAGTCAGTTAGCATACAAGAAATATTCATTTAAATATATAAGTTCTTTGAAACCAAAGAGAAAAATATTAGGGCTTCTTAGTACTTGAATCATCCACGAGATGGCGTTAGAGCCGTTTTCGAGCCATTTTCGAGATAACAAGCAAAAATTGTTCGTATTTTGTAAAATTGTTTTTTTTTTTCCTTTTCAGGGAGGAACACTATTTAGATAATCTTAAAAGTCAAAACGTTATCTAAATATGAAGTTTCATCCAAATTTTTAGCGCCGTTCTCGAGATGTAATATATTTGCTCGTTTAAAGATATAAGATAAAAGATCGATTATTATGGTGTTCTTTTGGTTTTCCATGATTGGAATTATATTGAAAATACGAACACGAAAACCAAATGGAAAAAATATCGATTTTTAGAGAATCGATCTTTTAGTCCTCGATTTTTTTGTGAATCGATTTATCAAATTTCGATTCGAATCGATTCAAGAATCGATCTTTTTTCGAAAGAATCGCCATCCCTACACTGGCTCGCCTTTGAGCATTCTAAAAAAACCGACAACCGATCGGCTCGCCCCGAGCGCGCTCGCTGTCGTTCGTTGCGAGCGTACTCACGCGTCCACACTTGAGCCACTCGCTTCATTGAGCGGCTCATTCGCCTGAGCGTGCTCAAGTGGATACGAGGCCTTAGAGCGACGTCATCGGGTGCCGTGAAGTTGGTACTTTTCGGTACAGGTGTACTGAATTTTTTACTTCACAGTACACCCATGCTTCAAAGGATTGAATTTCGCATGCGCGAGTATGGTTTTTGGTGTATCTCATTATCGTTCCACAATTCAAATAACTGTCTTTTCTGTACTAATTTTTACAAAAATAATTATTATAACTGTATAGACGCACTTGGAACAACTATCATTTCAGTAAATATTTCTATTAAAATATTTATTGTAACTGTGTATCACCACAGTGTATGATAGCAATTGAAAAACTACAAATCAAATAAAAGATAAAAAAAAAGATTTTTTCACTAGGAGACCAACAGGTATTTGCCATTCGGCCGAATACGTCCGACTGATCCCATTTCAATGGAATTCGTCCGCCACTCGGCCGTCGTAACAATGCCCTTACTTGCCTTGGGATTAGTCGGTCATATTCGGCGATGTACGACCGACCACTCTGTCGGACGAGCTCGGTTCCAGTGGACGACCGGAATAAATGTAGCTACAACCCGCGGATTTGGAACCAAGCCGTTGATTACCGGTAAGGGAGCGTGCATTAACCACGTAGCTCCATTTTGGCCTCCTGTGAATCCCCCTCCCCACGTAGTCCCACGGCTTTTGCCCCCCCCCCCCCCCCCCACGTAGCACGTAGCTTTTTTCCATTTTGATTCCAGAAGACATTCTGTACTGTTTTCTCTTGTCAGACTATTATAAATTACATAAGGAGATAATTAACTGACGGAAATAAATATTCACATGTTGTTGCGAGTTCTGTTCCTCATTTTAACTGTGAAAAATGTTATAAAAGGAAAGCTACGTGGCCTGGCTCGAAAACCTCTCCCCCTTCCCCCCACGTAGCCCAACGTAGCCTTCCAGCCTACCCCTCCCCCCCGGACCGAGCCACGTAGTTTGTGCACGCTCCCTAAGGAATAATTTTTAAACTGAACCAGTATTATGAATGGATTATATTTTCTGGTAATTCGCTTGGTCAGTACACTATTTGAAGTATCCATCTACCAAGCCCTTTTTGTTCGATTATTACGGGAAATTCATTGCAGGCATAAAGAACAGGATCAAGCCCGTTGGCAACAGACATTTCTACAGCTTTTCCAGAAGCCACCCTGCTGTCCGCCGGAATTCTGGGTATCGGCAGTAAAAAAAAAAAAAAAAAAAAAAAAAAAAAAAAAAAAAAAAAAAAAAAAAAAAAATCCACACTACATAAATTCCCTGGAAATCACCACATGCGATGGAACCGCACCAACGGCTTTACTGCAGAATCACACGATTTTCATCAGCTTCCTGCCGACCGCGACCTGCGGGACGACATGGTCGAGGAAAATTATTTATTTTCTTCAATAAATTGATTCATCCTTTACTCGATTCTCGATCTTGAAAACAAAATGACCAAATAAAAAAAAAATACTTAAATAAGTTAGAAAACCATACTTTTTGTTTCAAAAATTGTTTCTGCTTATTCCTTTATTGCTGAGTAATAATCAACTGAGACTGCGCGTTTGGCTTGAGTGATAATTAATTGAGCAGAGAAGAATATGGATGTATTCGTCAGTCATCCGAAAGTGTCGCGCTTGTAATATGTATTTTCTGCAGAACACTGGGATCTGATCAAAGCTTTTATATCCCTTATCTGAACGTTACTCCCCATCGAATATTTTTTTTAATATGTTCAATTCGGTTCAAAATTTTTAGTCTCAATCGATTTAACGTTTTTCTGCATATCCATAAAAAAATAGTTTTGAACTTTGACCTTTCTGACAAACTGTACCAGTTTTGTAACATACGAGAAGGCTTTGGCACCATATTTTGAGGTATTCCTCCTCACCGTTTCGAAAAAAAATCCGTACAGACTGATTTAAAATGTTCAGCTTTTGCCCTTCTGTCAATGTCATTCAGAGTAAAAGTGGAATATACGAAAGTTGAGGAATAACGTGCTTATCCACAACGCTAACGATCTATTTGACTATTAAAAAAAAAAAATCAATAACGGTTCGGTGAGCGCACGCCCCGGTGGCAATTTCCCTGCACACCCATCTTCTCCCTTTCCTCCATCCACCTACATTTGCCATCTGCAAATTTTAGCTTTAAATTCTTTCAACGTTTTTGGTAAATTGTTCATCATTTCTCTTGGTAACTTATTACAATCCCTGACACCCTTACCCAAAAAAGAGAACATTCCTACACCCTTGTGCCTGAAATCGAGTGCCAGCTTGTGGTCGTGGTCATCTTTACCCTTCTATGCATTACTTTTAATTCTTACATCAATATCTTTCCATGCCTCATCACCAATATACGACTTGTACACTTCCGTGACCTCCTTCACCCTCCCACTGTCTTCCAATGAATCCCATTCCAGCTCTTTTACCAAATCTGTTATTGATTGCATTCTGCGGTAATTTCCAGAAACAAATCTAGCAGCCCTTTTTTGCACCCTCTGCAACTCCTGTATTTGATACCCATAATGTTGGTCCCATACTACACTACCATATTCAAGTAATAGTCTGACCAAAGTTTTGAAACCGATTCCTTTACTTCTCTCGCACATCCCCTCATCACTCTCTCCCAACACGTGCAGATTTTTGAAAACTTTTCCTTCTACCTGACCAGTAAAGCTTGTTATCAAATATTTTGGACTGGTCCTAAAATAGTAAAAATTACGTCAAAAACGGCTTGTAACGTATTAATAGTAGAAATAATGTTTACTCAGCTAAATTAATACTGCTAAGTTACAACGATGTGGAAGGTATGATTAAAACGCCAAACAACCAAAAAGATTATGAACCTTATGAAACATTCTTGCTTAAAATCATCAAAAACTGACTGGAATGAATAATCACAGATTTTGTTTGATGGTATTCTTTAGTACCGTACGTACGGTAGAATAGTGAAAACGTTAAAATTATGGAGTTGATTATGTTTATTTGATGAAGATTTGCGTGTAAATAATGTAACGCTCAATTATACCAAACGAACCGTAAATACATTTGTCACAGCAATGAACAAATAAATTATATGGGTCGCTATTCTCGCACCAGCCTTTGCATGTTCCGACCTGTAAGGCAATATACAAATTTCGGTAAACTATTTAATCCCTAGGTACATATTCAAAAAACTTATTTTGAGGAAATGTGTATAAACCAGTAGCTACCTCATGGCACATCCTTTACTTTAAAAGAATACTTCAAGACCTTGAGACTGAAATTCAAGTTCACTAATATCTGAAAATTCATGGCTACTTAATGCACATACGGAAGCTTTTTTTTCTTATTAATTATTGTTATCTTGTTAATTGTTTTGGGTTTTAACATTCGTTCACGGTTTACAAATATCAAACATGTATTCATTTATACAGAAACAAAATCACGGTCATAAAATGTACACAATCTATGGACATTATAATTACATGGACATGGAAGTGTACCCTACATACCGTCAAGCAAGAAACGTAATTGACACGTTAATATGGAAACAGCGATCGGCACGAGACATGATTGGACAAGAAATGTGCTCTTCAGCACAGTGATATTTTACATGTATTCAGAGAAAGTCAAATGCCTTGTCCACTTAACTTGGCCCAGCTTAAAACGATGAATAAAATAAAATAAAGAGCTCACTCTTTAATTTTCACAAAACCCTCTGTTCCAGGTCGATTGTGGGAAACAGAGAAGTGAAAGTGTTTACGAATAATTTACCGTGTTATTGGCGACTAGATGCTGCGTCGCTGATTGCGCGGCG
Organism: Vandiemenella viatica; assembly: GCA_031002005.1. Taxonomy (NCBI): domain Eukaryota; kingdom Metazoa; phylum Arthropoda; class Insecta; order Orthoptera; family Morabidae; genus Vandiemenella; species Vandiemenella viatica. The sequence continues at coordinate 66,873,793 of CM061919.1, forward strand.
TGGATAGTCAAATCACCAAATTACGTCTCGGCTGTGGTTAGAGGGTACATACGAGGAAAAAATAATAATATTCCCTTTGCACTCTGGCTGAAACAAAATCACTCATTTACGTGCACTCCTGTTCCTTCTTTCATTTGCCAAATATTTCGTTCGCCTTCCCTCCTTTCTAAGAATGCTCGCGTGTGCGTCGTTTGACTCTGCATCCGTGAAATGTTTACAACATTTATTTCCTCACCCAACGATGTATTACCTTGGCGTTAACTCTCACACCATTCTCCAAGTACTTTCGAAAATTCATCGATCGTAGATGGTAATTTATAACTTTAAATTGTTTGTACTGCCTTTTCTTGAAAGCTCTATTGCTGCTCGACCCTTGACCCGCACTCGAACGAGATTACGTGATTGACAATAATCTGTTTGTGTACACTCTTTAACAAAAAAATTGACTGTCGGCGCCTGAGTCTAAGTCCCTTATTTCGCACAATGTGGCATCATTGCCCGTATTCAACTCAGCGCCATCTGTTATTCATTTCCTTAAGTCAAGCCTCGAACAAAGCAGGAAGACTCCGCCCGCCCATTGACGATTCTTCTTGGTAGTTCATCTATCATTCCCCACATTTCAGTAAAAAGCTATTGACCGATCTCGAGACAAGTAACGCAATTTCCTGTCCCTGGATTGACTAATATTAGGCAAGATATCGCCGACCATACCTCAATCGGACGAAATTCGGTTCCAGCTACAATTTTCTTAAATTCAGATCGTGAAACATATCGTTAAAGTTGTAATTAACAAGATTGCAATAGAGCGCAGTAAAAATGAGGTTCAGTTATACATTTTATTCCAAATTTATATATTGATGCAATAATGGGGTGTAAATGTTCAAAAATCCAGAGTTTTTATTTCTACAAAACTATTGAAACGATTATAAAGAGATTATTTCGGGTAATTGTCTAATGCCAGTTGAATGTAACTGACTTCCGAGGCAGGATAAGGTTGTTTACCTACTGCACGAGCCGTCTGTGAACATGAGCTCCGTTTGCTTGTGGCTAACCATCTAGTCTTCTAAACGCGTGGTCCTCGGTTCGAGTCTAGGTTTTCCAATTATTTTTTTGCATTTATTTTAAACACGTCGAACCTACAACCGCGTTATGTGTAAAATATAACATCGACTCTTACCTGCTTGCGTCAGGACATAACATACTTAAGGAAAGACTCATAACTGAGTGCTTCTTAATAAACTGCACACGTAACTACGAAAGCTTTCACAGAGGTAACACTGAAAGATATCTTCTCGGGCTTCAACATCGTCGAAATAGTGTCGTGTAGATACGTTAGGTGGACTATAACGAGTTCGCACCATCGTCAAGGAGACGAAAAACTAAATAATATTTCTATACCAATTTCCTATTATGCGTCTGGATTTACAATTCGTCGACTTCTAAGTCATTAAAGGTGGGAAGTGAATGGAGACAAGGAATAGGAAGGAATTCGGACCATGGGTTTTCGAAGAAATAATCCCGCCATTCACACGAAGTGACTTGGAGAAACGAAGGAAAATCCAAATCTGGATAGCCGGATAGGAATTCAAACCCGCTTCCTCTCGAATGCGGGGCCATAGCGTTAACGCTCAGCCATTAGGTTCAGTTTTTCAATATCTTTCGTATTTGGTCTATGATGCCGTCCATAAAATTATTTAAAAAATCAGAAACGCAATTCAGATTTAATTTTATCTCTCTCTACTGTTTTCGCCCCTCTCTCTCATTTTTAATTTTTTTTTTTGCTAGGGCTTTACGGCTCGTCGATAGCAAGGTCATTAGGGGCGGGATCGGATTGGGGCAAGAAACGGGCAGGAACTCGGCCATGGCTTTTTAAAGGAAGCATTCGGGCGTTCGCCTGGAGTGACTTGGGGAAACCATGGAAAACCCAGATCTGGATGCCCGGACGGGGATTCAAACCCGCGTCCTTCCGAATACGAGGCCAGAACGTTAACCGTTCGCGCACCACACCCGGTACTTTTTTTAAATTTTTTAGCAGCTATCAAATTCAAAGTGAATATAAGCTCCCTCTTATATGGAAGATATTGTCATATTAATCCCGTTGTTTAATGAAGTGGTATTAAACCAAAAATGACGAGCAAAATTGATCGGTTTTGCTAGTAACCAAATAGGTAACATTTCACTCTTTTCGTAGAAATGTTAAAAAAAAAAAAAAAGAATCCAATTAACATTCTACTCCAGCAAAGACCTCAAACCGGATGCTAAAACTACAAAAATTTGCACTCTCAATAAAATGTGGTAAAATAAGAAATTTCAATGTAGTAATAATGTAATTCTCTATAATATTTTCTCATTTTTTTTTCCAAGTATGTCTTTAAGTATAGATTAAGAGGTAGTTGGAATGAAATTATCACGCTGAGCAATAACACAGCTAATTGTTACAAAATTTTATAAATCGGCAGTACTACGCTCCGCAGCTAGAGTGTAATTCTAAAATATCGTAGTAGACGGAAACGTAGTGTTTACAACCACTGGTTTCCTTGTTTATTGCCACACTGACATTCCCGCACTGAATTTCAATTTTATGCCTCAGTTTTCCTCCTACAATGTTCTGATTGAATACATATAAGACTTTGCAATATTTAAACTTTCAAAAGAAATTGTTGCTTGTCCTTCTGAGACAGACATTATAATGTAAATTCTTTGGGTTGGAATAAAATATACAGTAGCTACAGTTTGAATTTTGGAAAAACCGTGCCGCAAGAGAATCAATTCTTATCACCGATTAAGAAAAACACAATTACTTTCATAGCGTTTGTTGATTTAGAGAAAAAGCTTTTGGTAATGTAAAGCGGGACAAAATGTCAAAATTTAAAAAAAGTCAGTTCTTACGTATCTAGATAGAAAAATATTTTATATTTGATATAAGAATCAAGTGGCAATAATAAAAGTTGAGAACCATGAGAGTCAGCAATCAGTTGAAAAGTGTATCAGATATGGTTGCAGTTCATCCTTACTAATATTCAACTTATATGTGGAGGAAGCTATAAAAGAAGTAAAAGAGGAATTTGAAAAAGTAGTTTCAAATATTGACCCAGGAACCAGAGAGCACTTTTTAAAACTGTATGTATGGATCATA
>CM061919.1:66877928-66899162 GCA_031002005.1 Vandiemenella viatica
ATTTCAGGCACAAGGGTGTAGGAATGTTCTCTTTTTTGGGTAAGGGTGTCAGGGATTGTAATAAGTTACCAAGAGAAATGATGAACAATTTACCAAAAACGTTGAAAGAATTTAAAGCTAAAATTTGCAGATGGCAAATGTAGGTGGATGGAGGAAAGGGAGAAGATGGGTGTGCAGGGAAATTGCCACCGGGGCGTGCGCTCACCGAACCGTTATTGATTTTTTTAAGTCAAATAGATCGTTAGCGTTGTGGTTAAGCACGTTATTCCTCAACTTTCGTATATTCCACTTTTACTCTGAATGACATTGACAGAAGGGCAAAAGCTGAACATTTTAAATCAGTCTGTACGGAATTTTTTTCGAAACGGTGAGGAGGAATACCTCCAAATATGGTGCCAAAGCCTTCTCGTATGTTACAAAACTGGTACAGTTTTTCAGAAAGGTCAAAGTTCAAAACTATTTTTTTATGGATATGTAGAAAAACGTTAAATCGATTGAGACTAAAAATTTTGAACCGATTTGAACATATTAAAAAAAAATATTCGATGGGGAGTAACGTTCAGATAAGGGATATAAAAAGCTTTGATCAGATCCCAGTGTTCTGCAGAAAATACATATTACAAGCGCGACACTTTCGGATGACTGACGCATACATCCACATTCTTCTCTGCTCAATTAATTATCACTCAAGCCAAACGCGCAGTCTCAGTTGATTATTACTCAGCAATAAAGGAGTAAGCAGAAACAATTTTTGAAACAAAATAAAATTGAAGTATGGTTTTCTAACTTATTTACGTATTTTTATTTTATTTGGTCATTTTGTTTTCAAGATCGAGAATCGAGTAAAGGATGAATCAATTTATTGAAGAAAATAAAATAATATTCCTCGACCATGTCGTCCCGCAGGTCGCGGTCGGCAGGAAGCTGATGAAAATCGTGTGATTCTGCAGTAAAGCCGTTGGTGCGGTTCCATCGCATGTGGTGATTTCCAGGGAATTTATGTAGTGTGGATTTTTTTTTAATTTTTTTTTTAACTGTAGGGTCAATAATACAATCAGCAGAAATGTAGAGAAAAGGCAGAACCGATACCCAGAATTCCGGCGGACAGCAGGGTGGCTTCTGGAAAAGCTGTAGAAATGTCTGTTGCCAACGGGCTTGATCCTGTTCTTTATGCCTGCAATGAATTTCCCGTAATAATCGAACAAAAAGGGCTTGGTAGACGGATACTTCAAATAGTGTACTGACCAAGCGAATTACCAGAAAATATAATCCATTCATAATACTGGTTCAGTTTAAAAATTATTCCTTAGGGAGCGTGCACAAACTACGTGGCTCGGTCTGGGGGGAGGGGTAGGCTGGAAGGCTACGTGGGGGGAGGGGGGGCGGTTTCGAGCCAGGCCACGTAGCTTTCCTTTCATAACATTTTTCACAGTTAAAATGAGGAACAGAACTCGCACAACATGTGAATATTTATTTCCGTCAGTTAATTATCTCCTTATGTAATTTATAATAGTCTGACAAGAGAAAACAGTACAGAATGTCTTCTGGAAACAAAATGGAAAAAAGCTACGTGCTACGTGGGGGGGGGGGAGAGGCAAAAGCCGTGGGACTACGTGTGGGAGGGGGGTTCACAGGAGGCCAAAATGGAGCTACGTGGTTAATGCACGCTCCCTTACCGGTAATCAACGGCTTGGTTCCAAATCCGCAGGTTGTAGCTACATTTATTCCGGTCGTCCACTGGAACCGAGCTCGTCCGACAGAGTGATCGGTCGTACATCGCCGAATATGACCGACTAATCCCAAGGCAAGTAAGGGCATTGTTACGACGGCCGAGTGGCGGACGAATTCCATTGAAATGGGATCAGTCGGACGTATTCGGCCGAATGGCAAATACCTGTTGGTCTCCTAGTGAAAAAATCTTTTTTTTTATCTTTTATTTGATTTGTAGTTTTTCAAATGCTATCATACACTGTGGTGATACACAGTTACAATAAATATTTTAATAGAAATATTTACTGAAATAATAGTTGTTCCAAGTGCGTCTATGCAGTTATAATAATTATTTTTGTAAAAATTAGTTCAGAAAAGACAGTTATTTGAATTGTGGAACGATAATGAGATACACCAAAAACCATACTCGCGCATGCGAAATTCAATCCTTTGAAGCATGGGTGTACTGTGAAGTAAAAAATTCAGTACACCTGTACCGAAAAGTACCAACTTCACGGCACCCGATGACGTCGCTCTAAGAATGTACTGCACTTATCACTTATGGTTACAAACAATACTGAACGTAGGTCATTTTCATATTTGAAATTGATCAAATACAGGTTTCAGATCTCCCATGTCAGAAGACAAGCTTAACTTTTTGGCCTAGCATTGAGAGTGATATTTTAAGACAGATAATTTATTAGTATGAACTGTAGGAGCAAACTTATCAGCCACTAAGTCATTTCCAAGTTGTAAGCAATAACCAAAATTGAATAGTAAATTGTACACACAATTCATAAAAAAAAAAAATTATTAAAAAATAAAAATAGTAATAGAACTGAGGATTGAAATTTTATAAAGTTTTACTGCAGTATTATATTTTTTATAAATGTACTTCTATACATTTTATAATAAGTTATTTAACACTTCACTCAAGTTTTGGATTGTGAAAGCACTCTATTTGAATTAAGTATGGTTAAAATTTGTTTGTTATTTTCTCTCTTTTTGTATCTTGCTTTTATGTTCATTTAAAATTAAAACATGTAATTTTTAAAATTTAAATATTGATGTTTACGTATTTGGCAACATAGACGTGAATCTCAACTTTGCATTCTGTTTTTCTGTAATTGTTCATGTTAATAAATTGTATCGAATACCTTAATGATTTTCAGTTGTTTTAATTTTTATCTCAGCACACTTATACATAATATATAGTAAATTTTCTACAGTTTAATTATGAATTTCAAATGCTTATTTCAGGTTTCAGTTAGAAAGTTGCGCATGACAAGTTCGGCCTTATGGTCTACGCATCCTAAATACGGCCCTCACCCTCGTAATATTTCGCTACGGCAAGTAAATTCTGTTTTTACGAAACGTACGAGACTATAACATTTTGTAAAAGCACCCCCTTCACTTGGTGTTGAAGCGACGCTGACGGATCGGCAATGTGCGTCGAATTTGTGGACGAGTGTTAAGGTGGCCATACACGATCGCTCCATCTGTCCAAATGGAGCGATGTCACTCCATTATCGCGTCGTGTGTGGGGAAACTGATGTGGATGACGTGAAGTGACAGGATTATTTGGATATCCGGTCAGTCCAATATCCATCAGTTTCGTCCATCATGCCATCAAGCCAACTGACGGTGTGTGGGGAAAACCACGTGGAGCGACACCAAGCCATCACTCCAGTCGGCTCGTGTATGGCGAAACCGCGGTCCAAACTCTTCTCATATCTCATTCTGTCACCGACCACCGAGCAGACAACATCAGTGCCTTGAGTGGACTATGCACCATTGTACCATTTCTTTTTTGTTTTGAATCTGCTATAGAAATATTTGTTTTGCTAGTAGTTAAATATTATTTTGAATGTAGAATTGAAAATAATACAGTTTTAAATATTATTAAGTAACAATTGGAATTATTATTTTTTAAAAAAAAAAATAATAATGTCGTCTCAATAGGACTTTGTGCTGGAGATTATTGAGAAGTGTAAGGACTTACCATGCTTGTAGGATCTCTAATCCTGACTACAATGACAAAATCTAAATAAATGTGGCAATAGATCAATTGCTAATATTATTTAAAAATAAAGACATAAACGCCAACAGAGAAACCGCGTTGAAAAAAAACAGAGAATTCTTTGCGGTCTTCTTTTTAAAAAGATCATAATATCATAAGATTAATTTTATATGAGCCTGCTTGTTTAAATATGTTGTTTTACTACATTTGGCGTACCTGTCACTATTTTCAGCCTGCCAAACTATTTCAATTTAATAAATCTGTTTTATAATCATTTTGTAGTATTTTTAAAAGTTTTCGTAATATTACAGAGCTTATTTTTCATAATTTTGCACTTTTTTGGACGTTTATTTAATTCTCAGGATTTTTATTAAGTATTCGATAGTTTGAATATCCTTTAAAATTAATTCGGGCTCATTTTATTTAGTACTTGGCATAACTAGATTGTTGTATAGCAAATTGACAACCTATTGTTGCTTGCGTTGCCTCTATTTTCATTGTCGTGGCTGACTGGAGTGATGGAATGATCGTGTATGTGCTACGCTTTTGGATGTCATCCGCATGGATGTCATCCATACGGATGACATCCAATTGGAGCGATCATGTATGGCCACCAAGCGAGTGAGTCGTACGTAGTCATACGAATATACACGACCAGAATCTGAAAGCAAGGTTGTTTGTTTTTTCTGCCAGTCGTACGACTAAAATGGATATAGAGAGGCTGATTTCTTTAATTTGTGATAGAAAACCTTTATGGAATCGTATCTCAAAAGACTACCACAACCCTGATATGATATTTTTACTAAATTTCTATACAATTTCCTTCTTTGAAATTTTCTTATGTACTGTACTTTACTATTTGCTAATGTAAATAAATGTAATTAACATTAAATTACTAGAACTATCACTGATTCTGTTAAACCAATAATTTGCTGTAACTGTCGCTTATCGAATCATAAATTATAACTTTATATTGAATAAGCTGATTCAATAAATTATTAAGTTTTAAGTTTTTAAATATCCACAAAGGTTTCAGTATTACAAATGTTGTTGATTTACCTAAATTTAATTGCACCGTAATGTGTCTGTTAGTTCTATTGCGCCATCCACGTACAGCCCAACGCTATGACTTCAGATCACACACATGCGCAGCATTGTTGGTAAATAGGATATCTAAATTACATACGGAGATAATTAAATGAAGAAAATAAATATCAAAATGCTATTGTGCCTTCTGTACCTTATTTTAACTGTAGCAAATTATATGAATGATATGCTACGTGGCTTGACTACGACCCTATCCCATTCCCCGCGTTGCGCAGCATAGCTTTTTACCCAATCCCTGTCCCCCTCCCTAGACCGAGTCACGAAGTATATGGATGCTCCCTAAAGGTCCGCGCTCACTAGAGCGGGCCGCATCGCGTCGCGTCGCGTCGCATCGCAGAAATGCGTCTGCAATCGCTTACATTGATTCTAATGGGGTAACGCACCAGAGGCGGGTCGAGTCGAGTCGGGGCGGGGCGGGGCGGGGCGGGCCGCATCGCGTCGAATTCCGTGAATTAACTACATTACTTCAACAAAATTAGCTGCAAATTTGCACGCAGGATGGTGGATGATTTCTGAAAAAATATAAGTAATTACAATCTGAAAATTTAACTACTTTATGAAATTTAATAAAGATCAAAAAATTTCTAGCTCATGCTCACTTGTTCTTTGCTTGTATGTTTTAACTTAAACTATTCAAACGTAATGGATGAAGAGTACTGCATCTCATTAGTAATGACTTTCAAAGAGTTTTATGATTTACAAGACGCAAAATATAATAACAAAAAATATATATATTTGGGAGGAAATAGGAAACTAGTTAAAACAACCAGGTATAATGTCATGTTTCGTATTTTATTTTTTGTTTATTTTACGTGTGTATTATAATTTTCTATCACTTTCTTTAAATTCCGTTTCTAAAGCTTTGTGTTAACAATTAACCTAATTGTTTAAAAATGTTTTGTGAAATTATTCTAAATCTTAATGATTTCTGATGTTACCTAGAAACCTGTGTAAGTCAACCTGTTGAAATTTCTTTGTTGTCATTTTCGTTCTTACTTTCTGCAACCCAATTCAAAGGTTGTTAATCAAAAGGTTGTGAATGCAGCACGTGGCTAGTAGACCTATTACTTTATTTATCTTATTAGGTAACACCGACATTCTTCTTTCACAGATTTGAAACCTTCTACCTATAACACCAAAGCAGTTATCGATCACCCTCCATAGTTTATTGAGTCTGTAATTGAAAGTTCGTTTCTCTTCATTTCATTTTATCTGATATTCTGAAATAGGCCTCATCTCGAAAGGGGAAAAGCTTCATTTACTACTATTACATACTGCATTTTATCTCACTTGTCAACGTGAAAATTCAGTTTTCCTGCAGCCATTGCCTCACCTAAATTGTTGTAGCTAAATGTTTTGCCATCTTAATTTTTTTTTCCAATCCTCCGGCGACCAAAATACAACTACAACTGAAAGGGCTATTAAAACCATGAAAAACATTCATTTTTCTGCATTAAAAATAAAGAGAACCGCAATTCTGTAGAACTTTTGTAACATGTTTGCCATATAATGTGCCTAAGAAATGCGGAAAATTCCTTTTCACATTAAAGCCATTCCCTTTTCTGCTTAATTTTCTTCAATGAATATATAAAAATAAGAGCCCTTTGTCTGATGTGTCCATTTGTAGTGCACAAGCGGCTGAATAATCGTCGAGAACTGGAGGCGGTGACAAAAGAAATGCGACTCGCTGCGTCCAGATGTGCGTTGCAGCATTTTCGCTCAATGCGATGCGACCCGATGCGATGCGATGCGGCGCGCCCTAGTGAGCGCGGACCTTAAAGGTATGCGCTCACTAGGGCAGGCCGCGTCGCGTCGCATCGCAGAAATGCGTCTGCAATTGCTTACATTGATTCTAATGGGGTAACGCACACCAGAGGTGGGTCGAGTCAGGGTGGGGCGGGCCGCGTCGCGTCGCACTGCCGGATCGCTTGGCCAGGCGTATTTTTCCGCCTGTGCGCCTCGATGCGCTCAGTCGCGACCGGGTTTGCGATAGGAGCTCCATCAGCAGTGACTGACTTTTGTAACTTGTGTGTTCCTATTTCTGTGAATTAACTACATTACTTCAACAAAATTAGCTGCAAATTTGCACACAGGATGGTGGATGATTTCTGAAAAAAAATATAAGTAATTACAATCCGAAAATTTAATTATTTTATAAAATTTAATAAAGATTAAAAAATTCTAAAATTTCTAGCTCATGCTCACTTATTCTTTGCTTGTATGTTTTAATTTAAATTATTCAAATGTAGTGGATAAAGAGCACTGCATCTCATTAGTAATGACTTTCAAAGAGTTTTATGATTTACAAGACGCAAAATATAATAACAAATATATATATATATATGGGAGGAAATAGGAAACTAGTTAAAACAACCAAGTATAATGTCATGTTTCGTATTTTATTTTTTGTTTATTTTACGTGTGTATTATAGTTTTCTATCACTTTCTTTGAATGCCGCTTCTAAAGCTTCGTGTTAACAACTAACCTAATTGTTTAAAAATGTTTTGTGAAATTATTCCAAATCTTAATGATTTCTGTTGAAAGCTAGGAACCTGTGTAAGTAAAGTATCGAAATTTCTTTGTTGTCATTTTCTTTCTTACTTTCTGCAACCCAATTCAAATATCGTTAATCAAAAGGTTATGAATGCAGCACGTGGCTAGTATTACTTTATTTATCTTATTAGGTAACACCGACATTCTTCTTTCACAGATTTGAAACCGTCTACCTATAACACCAAAGCAGTTATCGATTACCCTCCATAGTTTATTGAGCCTGTAATTGAAACTTCGTTTCTCTTAATTTCATTTTATCTGATATTCTGAAATAGGCCTCATCTCGAAAGGGGAAAAGCTTCATTTACTACTATTACATACTGCATTTTATCTCACTTGTCAACGTGAAAATTTAGTTTTCCTGCAGCCATTGCCTCACCTAAATTGTTGTGGCTAAATGTTTTGCCATCTTCATTTTTTTCCCAATCCTCCGGCGACCAAAATACAACTGCAACTGCAAGGGCTATTAAAACCATGAAAAACATTCATTTTTCTGCATTAAAAATAAAGGGAACCGCAATTCTGTAGAACTGTTGTAACATTTTTGCCATCTAATATGCCTAAGAAATGCGGAAAATTCCTTTTTAAATTAAACCGATTGCCTTTTCTGCTTAATTTTCTTCAATGGATATATAAAAATAAGAGCCCTTTGTCTGATGTGTCCATTTTCAGTGCAGAAGCGGCTGAATAATCGTCGAGAACCGAAGGCGGTGACAAAAGAAATGCGACTCACTGCGTCCAGATGTGCGTTGCAGCATTTTCGCTCAGTGCGATGCGACCCGATGCGATGCGATGCTGCCCGCCCTAGTGAGCGCGTACCTTTAGTCGTCAGAGTCTTTATGACTGTGAAAGAGCAGTGAGCAGCTCAACTGATTGATGTTATGTCTCATAATGTGGGTTGCTACCGGGTGGTCCAGACTTTGAATGTAGACTGTATGCCTGTGACCATTCTTCCTAGTCAACTAGGACCTAATTGGCCTACTATCTTTTTTTCCTTTTCTGTATTTCTCCAAATTACCAGCTTTCTCTTTTCTCTCCCCATCTCTCTCTCTCTCTTCTTCCTCCATTCTTCACCCCCTAGCCATTTTCTACAATCCCTGGACCCCATCCACAACTTTGCAAACGGGGGCATTTAACTATAGTGCTAATTCTTATTAATTATTTTACGTATTTTATTTATAGATCTCATTTTTAACGTATATTTTTATTTTTTATATCTTCTTTTTTTCCATTTCGGACAATTATTGACACATGTAATAATTTCATGCCTATTTTTCTTTTCTTTGTTCCCAATCTTTCTTCAACCGTGCACCTTCTTTATTTTGCTTTCCTGCGACAAAATATTTAAAATACATCGTACATCACCAGTTTTGGATAACTGTTGTATTATTCCTTACTTTGTTGCTTCGAAATATTAGTAATAAATATGATTTATTAGGATCTGATTGCAGTAACCTATCATTATATAAATAAAACCTTCTCTTGTGCTCTAAAAAGTCATGCAGTTTTTATTTATTTGTTTGGTTTCTCTTGGAATCCTTCGAACCCACGATTCCTTTCTAGACAATCGATTCCGTTCAAGATTTATTCCGCCTATAGATTCATTTCCAGTATATCTGTTTTTACTTCATTGAGTATGTGTTTTGATTTTTGTATGAAAATAATCAAATAATCTTCCTGTTAATATTTCTGGATTAGATTGCACCAAGTGTCCTTTTTATAATATCTAACATTTTTTTCAATTTTGGAACAGAATTCTTTAATACTTCTTTTACCTTTTTTTGAATGAAGAATTTTTTGATGTTTTTTTTCTTCTTTCTTCTTTTTCTCCCGACTTCCTGATGGGTGCAGATATTCTGGTTTCATAACTATGTTGTTGTCACTGAAATTGTTTTCCGAAAAAAATCTTTTATTTATATAAAAGGTAGTTCTATTTTTCAAGATCTTGTTTCATTTGTTATCTGTCCAAACCATTAGGTTGTAACGCCTGGAGTGATTTGGGGAAACCATGGAAAACCCAAATCTGGATGCCCCGGACAGGGATTCGAACCGGCGCGGCGTCCTTTCGAATGCGAGGCCAGAGCGTTAACCACTCACCCACAAGCTCGGTTTTTTCGTCCTTAAATTTATTACTGTAAATTTCTCGAAATTTAGTATTTATGAATCATGGAACAGATTCAGTATTTTTACCTATTCTTCATTGCAAATGAGGTTTGCAGTTCTGTTTTTTCTACAGTTTTTTTTCTTCAGAACGTTGGTCTGTTCTGTTGTTGTGTCTATAGTTTCTGAAAGACTAGCTAAATCATCTGCGAAGACTAGGCCGTTAATTTTCATTGCTTTCATGGGCGATATACTACGAATTTGCATACTTCATGTGCAGGTGAAAGTAGCTCCACAATTATTGCGATTCATGTAGCTTGCAATATAATCTCAACTAACATTGCAGTATACAGCAGAAGTTATTTATATTTTTAATTTAATTTACTTTCATGAACACCTTCTTGTTGATGTAATTACCTCAGTCTTGTGAAGGCCTTATCAGAAAATTTTATTTTTTCGCATGTGTTCCCCTGTTTCTACACCGTAGTATCTACTGTAATGATAAGCGATTGCCTTCCTCCATGTCATTAATGTGATTAATCTAACTAGCATCCTTTATTTACTACCAGCCAGTTATTTCCACGGCGTTATTAATATACAATTAACACATTTCTTCAAGCTGTGTCTCATGCTCAGAAATACTCGCAACTTACTGCAGGAATGTGATAGAGATTGTCAAGTTTGAAATGTCTCCGATCGCTGAATGTGTAGGACGCGTGTTCGACATAGCGCCCTGCCACTACGGTAGTTGACCGTCCGGCCGACAGATGTCGGCGGCGTTGGTCGCACCTGGAGGCAGGCACCTGTCGGACTGGAGTTGGCTTCTAGTCCAGTTTACCGCTCTGCGGTGGTGGTCGAGGTTTGTGCTGCTGGATGCTGGTTGGCGTCTGACGCTCCGTGAACCAACGATACGCGTCATCTGGAGTACCAAGTTCCACAGTCGCAGTGCAGTGATCTTTGACTTGTGATGCGTGTGAACCCTCTGGAGTGACCAAAGGATTTTATTCACCTTAAATGTGCTTGGCCGCGTTGCTGTAGCTGCCGATCCAGATACAAAATAAAGGTAAGATTAAGTGATTTCTATCATCGAACCATCTGGTGCTTCAGGTTTCCCTGGTGCATCGAATGTGAACGGTGAATTATTTTTTTTTTAAAATACAATATTAGTTCCAAGGCACAGAGAACTTTTCATAAGAACCGATTGAATACTGCATTGTGACTACTGCAGGTGTTTTTGTTTCTGTTGTCCCCGGACTTTTTCTTATAGCTTTGCGCCTCGTCGATGTCATTAGAGGCGGGGGAAACACTGCGGGCAAATAACGGGAAGGAATTCGGCCGTGGTGTTTTTAAGGAATCATCCCGACATTCGCCTGTAGTGATTTGGGGAAACCATGGAAAACCCAAATCAGGATGGTCAGACGGAGATTCGAACCCGCGTCTTCCCGAATACGAGGTCAGATCGCTACCGCTCACCCACCATGGTTGGTCCCGGTTGTAAATATTACTCGTATTTTCAAGTGAAGAGTAAGAACGAAGATTATTTGGCTTAGTTGTTGACTAAAATTTTTAATTCATATAGTTTAATTCTGTGTAAAGATATGTCGCTTCGATTCGGCAATAATAACCGATGTTCGTTCTCATTCGTTGTAATATAAGGCCAATGAACAACCATATGGAATCCATAAGGAATTCTTATCTCTCAGAGTAACAGCCAGTTGCCTCCAGAGAAAACTCCACATTGTAACAATTTCTTCGCTTCGCAAACACACAAAAGTATTGTCGAAGCAATTTTATATTCCGAGTTTGAAGACGAAATGAAGTTAGTCTATCTCGATTGTTTTAAACCAGCCCTTCGAATCTGAATCAGTATGCGTGGGGAAAATTGTGAGCTTTTGATATGATTCAAGGCATAATCCAGAAAGATATATTTTCTAGGCAATGTAATGTAAGGGCGTCTCTAATGTTGATTTCATGAAACTTCAGATTGTGTCAAGTTCACCTCTTTCAACCTCTTACTGATAAATTTCAGGCCTTTAGGAATGCTCAGTACAACAATTCGTCTTGTTTCAAAGCGACGCACGGGAAAGCTGACCTCAAAATAAACTCAACGCGGGACTGACATCTTACTTTGACAGCTTAGATTATTGGTTACCAGGAGTTAAATAATGCAGTAAAACAAACTGGAGTGACAAGCATTTATTACGAACTTGATCAAGTCTATTCTTCACCAGGCCCATGTAGTACACTCAATGTATGTTTTATAGTGAGTTTCTGGGTTCATTCCGTATCGATAATTCTCTAACTTACCTCAGAGATCCAGTTTCCACGTACACATTTGCACACTGTACTCTTCATAGTTTGATGAATCGTTGGCATATAAAATTTCACCATGCCGAACAAGTATGAAAGTTAAAAAAATACTTCGACTCGTCCTTTTCTATAGCATACGGAAGCACGTGTAGATCGAGTAGCGCTAGCGTTGAATAAACTACCTAACAGACTAATTACTGTAATGACGCTATATGATTCAGATGCGTTACTGCTTTGCCTTTAGTTTCTGCTTCTCCTTTAGTTCTCTTGAATTTAAAGCCTAATCTGTTGTTGACAATACTAGAAAATATTAAATCTGTATTTAGAACTGCATCGTTATCGGAATGATAAATATTGGCCGGTTCTTACTATTTGTGCAATTTTACAATTTTCGTTATGCCTATCATCGATGCACGTTCACGGAATAAAAGATTGCTTCAAGCCATCGTTGACAGTTTGACGTTATAATGTGAAATTAGTTTATATTTCGTGGCTGTAGTATACACATATTCTTAAAAATCTCTCAAGGAACATTTTTAGACCTCAAAGATAATTCCTTGTAACTTTTATTCCAGATGTGCTATATGCGTTATCACTGTTTACTTTGTGATCTTGTCAACTGCATGTGTAATTCAAGAAATCAGTAGCTCACCAAAAGATAGACAATATATATATATACCTGTATTTTTGGTGGGATATCAGTGTGCAAGTGATGGGGATAGAAAAATTGCTGCGAGCAAGTTGATAATGCTTACAAATACGAAGGAAAACACATTAAAATCCCACACATGTAACAACTGTACAACCATTTCTATTGAAACGTAATGCAAACAAGGAACTGTATATAGACATTAAAAATAAACTAGTCAGATCAAGAACGGAAGGAACATGTTATACATTTGAAGAAAGGAGAGTGTGGAGGAATCTTCCAAAAAAGAGATGGTTAGTTTCCCAGTAGAAGAAACAATACACTAAAGCAATGACTAGAGTGCAGATGAAGAAATTAGCTATGTTTACGAAGATATAGACAATTGCATCAAACCGGTCAGGAGACTAATGACGCTTATGCTAACGTTGCAGTTAATGGATGTCCGATCCTATAAATATTATATGTTTTCATTTTTTCCTGCATGAGGGGAAAGTTGTTTTTCTCGGTGTATTACAACAAGTGACTGCAGGCCATTACACAAATTAAAAAGGATTAGATGAAGCACACGCATCATTAAGGATAGGAGGACAACAATTTCGCAGAATGGTATCTCTTATCTGATTCAGCATACATGGAAGTTAAATGAAAGCAGCTGTTTATAACACATCAGCAGTCATTATTGGAAGACGCATCTGAATATTAATCTTTTCTTAATTTCATTCAGAAATTACATTTTTTTTAAAACTCTCTTATTTGAATTTCAGTGATCCGACTGTGTTCAAGATGTACATATTATGTGTGATTTAATCGTTGTGAACTTTTTTTTTAATAATAAACTTTTTATTAGCGGTGTTGTAGCTTAGAAGACCAATATCATAATATAAAACAGCGACGAAGAACGTCAAGCTATAATAAAAATCGGTGATGACACTATCCAGGTAGAAAACAATCAACTTATTGAGAAAATTAGACCACGAAGGGCGGCCGAATTTCGAAATATAATTAATGGAATTAACCAGGTGGATTTTATAGATAGAAAACTAAGTTTACAACGAAGAATATTATCCCGAAGGCGAGGAAGAATTTGATAAAGACCTATAAATGGAACGTTGAAATACCTGGAACCCAGTCATGGAAAATATAACAGAGAAAGTATTTTTTCGTAGGGCTTTACGCATGATTTGGAAGAAATTCGGCCATGGCCTTTTGAGAAAATCATCCCAACATTCGCCTGGAATAATTTCGCTATATAGTTGCGACAACTGTGTACCTGTCAACTTGTCGATGGCTGCCATGGGAAGCCCAAGTGCTGTCATCTGCCCGTGAACGGTGTTACTTATGTTCTGTGTTGTTTGAACCTGGGTCCTGTATACCGCCCTAGTCCTTTTACTTCCATGGCGAAATCTAGTAAGTGGATGTCAGATATGGAACATCATTAAAAAAATATGCCGGAGTGGGTTAGCGAAGAAACGAAATTCCACAGGGAAAAGATACGATTAAGGTATATGGGATAAATGATGAGCAATGTGTACTGCGAACTGAAGAGGAAAGCTGAGAACAGTGTAGAGCTCGTGCAGGCAAAGCGCCAAAGATCAAAAAATGTTACTAACTTCATGAAACTTGGACCAATCGAAGCACGATGATTATTATGCCGACACGTTTCTCTCCAATGATATGGCCCACAAATTTCACTTCTGCGAACATTCGCCACACTCAGCTTCCTGTAGTTGCGCCATTTTAGACTGCTTTCTCGTAGGTTTAAGCATTAATATATTGATTAATTTGCGATCACCAATTCGATTAGCCTCTGTTACTGCTAGACCAACAATTTAGGATCATTTCTTTTGACAAACATAATACACAACATTGAAATCCGATCCCAGTCGTATCGCTGGCCATTACATCGGTATATCTGTTGAATAAAGTATCGATATTCGTGCGTAACAACTCACAGTCTCTCGCGTATGGCGGAAATACCGAAATAGTTACTGCGCACTTAACGGGACAACATTCCAGATTTTTTTTTTTTTTTAATGGCATTTGGCAACGGAGGCCATACAGCCAGCTCAATGTAATTATTATAATTTCAGTGTATAAGTCGTCATCCAGTATATATATTGTATTTTACCAATGTATGGACACCACAGTACGGACAGGACATTCACACAGACACACAACACTTAAACATCCATGCCCGCGGCCGGATTCGAACCGGCGGCCTTCGGCACGCGGAGCTAGCACTCTAGCCCCACGCTACCGAGGCCGGCCATTCGAGAATTCACACCTTCTATTCATGCTTTTCAACGAAACGCGTAAGTATGGATATTAAATCCGGAAACAATATTGTATAGTTTGAAATGTTTCCTGAATCGTTGGTTGCTACAGTGAACTATGCCCCTATCAGCATTGTGACTTAAAACTTGTTATAGCTTTATTCAAGATCACATTTTTTTTTAAAGAAAGAAAAGTTTAAGAACTCATCGCTACGCTTCGATTAATTTAAGTTTCATGATGTTGGTTATTTTTTAAAAAAAATATCCGTTTCTTATTGCTGTCCAGGAAAAAAAAATATAGATGTATTTTTAATGGAATTGGGCATTGGACAAGTACATCCATACCAGTGACCGGACTCAATCGCGACGCCAGTGTACTAGCCCCTACATTACGGTGGCCCCTGAGAATGCAATGTAGATCTTGAATTATATTATTTTACTCAGAGCTGTTACCCCATTTAACTCACCTCTGCTGGTGACTTCCTCGCAAGGAGTGCGTGCGTTGTCGGCGATCTGGGACATACTATGATGTAACAGCGGTCTGCGCTGGTGCACGATTTTTGCTGGTCGCTGCACATCGCTGTCTCGATAACGCTGCCCTGTCGCTTTAGGTCGTTCTGTTCATATACAAATAAATTCATCGTGTTACACAGGCTACTGAATTTATCGCAGCATTACTACTGGTGAATATTGGAAATTTATGTGTAATTTTACACCTTAAGCAGCAAGGATATTTTTATCATTCTGTTTACAACATATGGTAAATATTAGACCTCAAGGAATACCCAAACATTGGATGTGAGATTTTCTAAGCCTTACGGTTGGAATATGTCAGAGGTGAAACCTCTAGTGAAACTAAATACTACATTGAGCGTTCTGCGATGATGTATAAGTAGGAACATTGTTTCTTAATTTTTATAAACC
Source organism: Vandiemenella viatica (assembly GCA_031002005.1). Classification (NCBI taxonomy): domain Eukaryota; kingdom Metazoa; phylum Arthropoda; class Insecta; order Orthoptera; family Morabidae; genus Vandiemenella; species Vandiemenella viatica. Next base: position 66,893,576 of record CM061919.1, read on the forward strand.
ATTTGGGAAGAAACATTAATATCGCTTTACGATTGTTCGCTGGTGATGCTGTTAAGCAAGAAGTCCTGCTTATAGTTGGAAGATCCGAAGTCATCTTCATTTCTGAATCATCTGATAAATGGTAAATTACACTGCAAGAAGTGAAAGTAAGTCGCATAACAAACAAAAGAGGCAGATTGCCTTAGTGTAAATAGTAAACGAAAAGTGGTCAGTCTAGTGAAGAATAGTACAACGAAAATACAGAGTAGATGCCGCATAAAAATCTTTGTTGGACTTCATTCTCTAATATACTGTATGGATTGATCCCGGAACATACTACTTTTTTTTCACCAATATCGTGTCAGTGACAAAAACTCCTACAAAGGCATCTTTTTTTTTATGAAACCATGGTCCTACATAGGAAGGTAATGATCATCTATATCTATAAAAGGAAAACCGGGTATATTTGTACCGGAAAAATTCAAAAACTACTGCGCAGATTTCGATGTGATTTGCACCGTTTTAAAGATTAGAATCTCAATTGAATTGTTTGGTATGTTTTATGCTCCAACATAGGCGGTAAATGAAAATCTGAACTTACAACCTGAAAAAAATTGAAATACGATCCATACATCGTAAAAAATAATAGCCATATTATCGCATGTAACTTTTACTTTCTCAAATTTTTATTTTTAGTGTTTAAACCCAATACATGGCTGTATCAAATGCAAAGAGGAAACTACGTAAAGTGGAAAATATTTAAATTAATTTTAATACTATAATGAAAAAATCTTTCGATATGTTTCTTAAAGTTACTATCTGAGGCCGCACTGCTACAATCTCTGAAGTTCGGAAGTGAAATTAAAATCGCTGTTAATAGTAAGTAATGCATATCTGGTGGCTTTGAACATAAAATTGAACTGTTAGTGTTGACATAGTGTTTTTTTTTTTTTTTTTTTTTTTTTTGATGAGCGATTCTGCCTTTACCACATTTCCTGAATAAAAAAAAATTGTTTCTATTGCTGCACGAATCGCTGTATTATGATGAAACTTAATACACCTGTTCCTGATATCATGTCTAAAAATATTGCAGGAATAAATCAACCCCACCCTTTTTTGCTACACCGGGGGTTAGCCGTTTAAAATACGTATAGAAAATGGAACGACTGACATGAAATTTAATTCAAAAGTGCAAAAAAAAAAAAAAAGTGACCTCTTTTATGAGCTTTAATATTTACTGTGTGTACAAATCAACCTAGATCATACAGGGTAACGCCGGGAACTTTTATAGTAGGATATATTTCTCAAATACATACAGTATAAATGCAATAGAAAGTTCAGTGATCAAAGCTTCTATAAATATAATTACGCGAAAGTTGCAATAAAGTTTACGAAAGTTAAAAAAAAATTATTTGGTCTACGAAAAACGTAATTTTGATATACGGCTATCACGTCAACTTTGCCAAATGATTCATCAGAACACAGAATATTCTTTTATCACTGTTTAGGTTTATAATGTGTATACTTGCTTTGTCATTGATCGTTCATTTGATCTCAAACTCGTTTTAGGTTGTAGTGAGAACACGATGCTCTTTGCAGATGCCATTGGTATTTCTCTAAAAAAAGACTCACCTATAAAAAATCTTGAAAATGATACTCTGCAGATAGTAAAGACCTTGTTATGTATAAATGAATTAATAGTTAAGATAAAAAGGATAAAATGACGCTTGGAATAAAGATAATATTCACAAAGGTTAAAAGTCATCGTAATTTGTTAAGAGAGGGATAAAATCTTTCTGGAGCATCTTTATTTAACGTCAAGTCACAAGAAAAAACTGTTGTCTATTGAAACGGCTTTAAATCCAGACTAGAACAACTTCTACCCCAGAACCCACTTCAAACTGTGAAAACAATAATAATAAAAAATCTTGGAATTTGGTACTGGAAGATGGCATAGATAACAACACATGCTTTTAGGTAAGAATTCACTTATGTAGTGTGTGTGTGTTTTTTAAATTATGTATCAACGTAGGAATTAGCCAGTCTTTGCAAATTCAATTCAAATGTAGCAACTCACATGAGACGTTGTGTGATTCTAGTGAACGTAAGGAATTTTGTGTACTTTCTGGATATAGATAATTATCTTCATTACGCAGGCCTGCATGGAGTTACTCCGACACGGCAGCTTTCTTGGCAAAATTAACTGTGTTCCCCAGTGTATGGACGTGCTACTGATTTGTTTCGATGACTGTGATATGTGAATGTTCAGTGCAGTGTGTTTTGCGTTTCTTTTAAAGAATGAAAGATGAAGGAAGGGAAAGGGTGGTTACAGGAGTCTTTCCATTAAGGCCCACAAGGTTTAACGTCCCCATTCGACGTTCACCATCAAGAGTGTTGCATGCACCCACTCCATAGATACTGCGAAGAGGTTTGGTACTGAACCTAGAACTTTGGTGCACAATTTGGTGATTAAGAACTTGCACCACCACTCCTCCCACTTTTCCGGCCAAATCCTGATGATGAAAATTTCTTCGGGCGCCGGACAGCATCATTGTGCCGTAACCACCTGAGCTTCCGGGGTGGGTTTTAGTGACGCTAAATAAACGGTAATCAGTAATTTGTAATGTTACTAGATTTACAAAAGGCTTTATACACTGCCCCACATCTTTGGGATTGTTCTCGCATGGGACGTAAACGAACGTATGCAGGGGCGTAGCTACCATAGGTCTAGGCGGTGCAGTGCACCAGGGCCCCCACACTCAGGGGGCCCCTGAGCGCAGATCAGAGGGCCCACGGGCCTTCAGGGCAAATAGGCGACCTTTTTTTTATTTTTTTTTGCTCTGAGGGCCTTGTGATTCTAGATACGCTACTGCTTAACGGCCCCCAAGCACAGCCCAGGGGCCCCCAATCTCAACTCGGGGGGGCCCCTACCAGCAACAGCAACTTGGCAGAGCTAAAAAAAAAAGGTCGCCCATCTCGCCTGAGGGCCCAAAATAATATTTTTGCACCGGGGCCCTTGTTGATCCAGCTAAGCCACTGAACGTATGTAACCTAATGTTCCGTTAAATTTGTGCTAATCCGTACAGAGAGTGGTGGATGAGCGGCAACTTTCTGACCTCGCATCAGAGGACGCGGGTTCTAATCCCCACCCGGCCATGCTTTCCTGAAAAATCTCGCATCGTGGTGATTACCGGGATGGCTCCTCCGAAAGGTTATGGACGAATTCTTTTCCATTCTTTATCGCCAGTCCTTTCCCTCCTTTAATGACTTCGATGTCGACTAGGCTTAAAGCCATAAGCGAATCCGTATGCTGTACTGTGCCACTGGTGACCCGGTAGCTGTGTGCCTGTTCCGCTAGGATGTTCCCGCGATAACACCTCGTGGGAAGCGGGTGACACTCCGCTAACCGTTAGCTTTGACTGAGCGCTGTCGACCGCACCAGCTAGCTTCACAGGGAGATAACTGGGGAGTTAATCGTTCCGCCGAGCTCCACCGCTTGGATGACGGCTAGTGTTTCACAGCTTGAAGCTATCTGATTTCCCACCTCAGAAAAGGGCAAATCCTTGTTGATGCACTATAAACAGCTTCTGTACTCAACTACACACAATTTTGCTTCTCAGAACTTCATGATGCGTTCTACAAACTTGTAAATTTAAGTTCTACAACGGTGGTAACACCTGGTTCACTTGTATTGCTGCCATGCAGGGTCATCGTTACTGACATTATTAATTCCGATATCCCTTATGCCCCGATAGAAGCTTCCACATACACCAAGTACTGATTTTTTTTTTTTTTTAAGTGTATACTTCTATAGGCGAATTAGGCAAAGTTCGGACGGGGGCAAATCAATAAGATCGCGACTTCCCGTCACCGACATGCTGTGACGTGTTGTGCGTATGATATACGCGTTGGAAGCTTTTTGGAGATAGTTAAAATCTTATGAGTTCGCGTCACCAACATGCTGTAATAGCATGACGTGTTGAGCTTGGACAGCAGTGAAAGTATAGATTATACTTTTATCTAATATATAAAAATAAATATATATTTTTTTATATAGTGTTCTTCATACAAACACACAGTTTTTATCCGATCGTATACTTGAAAACAAGACGGTCTGATAGTACTAATTTATTTTCATGGTCATATTTTCCCTTGCAATTTTTTCTTTCCGTTCCCGTGTCAGCACTCTCCTGTCATGTTTTTCTTGAGCTATGACTTTTTTCCCCCTAAGATGGAACGAATTTAACCATCTATTTTGACGACTTTATTCATGTGACACAAATGACTATACCACCTTACACGCTTTGCTTCAATCGTATCAATTATGATAGTACCTAAACATACTTGACCTCGTATTTCAACGTTCTTTTTTCTGTCCAGTAATGTAATCCTACAATCACGTCTCCAATATTCCCATATTTATTAACAGTAATTTTTCCTTTCAACCATCAATTATTGCCAATCTTCCGCTCCGTAAGTTGTTATTCCATCAACGATATATTGTCATCTTTGTTTTGCATTTTCTTTGTGTTTTCCATAAACCACCATGCTATCGCCTAATCACCTGCACCAAGTGCAGGTGTGTCCTATATTCGCCAAAGAAGTTTAGCTTAACGACACAACTCTACTTCAAGAACAAACACTGATTTGGTTTTACCTGCCCCACCAGTGAATTGCTAAAGAAAATACTGCTTTTGATTCTTCTCTCAACATCCATCTAAGCCTAATCGTCAGTGAATGCCTTATACACATTATGTTCATCCACTTGCTATTTTCTAATGACGCCCAATGTAACTTCTTTATAGTATCAGTTACTGATTGCGTTCTGCAGCAAATTCCACAAACAAATATAACTTCCCTCCTTTATACATCCTCTAGTTACTTTATTTGATATTCGTAAGATGGTTTCCACATCATAACACTATACTCGATTTGAATCCTGGGCAAGATGGTCTTGTAACCATGTTCTCTCGCTTTCTTTGTGTATACCCTCATTGCCTTCTCTGATAAATGCGGGACTTTGAAAGCTTAAAGTATTACGAAGCGAGGAAGTGAATTTTTTGATGTAACAAAGCACCACCAGCGTATAACTTTGTTGACCTTTTTTTAAAAAAATAACACTGAAGTTGAATTATTATTGATGTTGCTAAAAGGTACCTGTTGCATGTCATAATTTATGCCCTGAAACTTGCTGGTGACACGGCAACCTGTTGCGAGATCGCACAAAATCGATCTTCTATTTGTGTCGTAGTTTTATTTCGATACCCGCCCCTAAATCAACGACAGTAGGGAGGGGATAAGAGTTCAAGCCAGAAACCGGGAAAACCCATGAGTCACAAGGTGGTGGGGGGGGGGGGCACCTCCCTCCCCTCCCTCTCCGGCGGGCTTTTGAATAAGCCAATCAGCGGACCGTTAGTTCATTTGGTGGCCGCTAGGGGGGCAGCACCGGCCGCGTTTGCGCAAACGATAGTTCCTTGACCGCCCGCCCAGATGGAAGCACAAACCTCAATCTGCGCAGACATTCCATGGCTCGCGTGACGTCACAGCCTCTCTACAGGAACTCTAGCGCATAAATGCCACTACACCAGCCAGCTCGCCCTCAGTTCCC
>CM061919.1:66900162-66918941 GCA_031002005.1 Vandiemenella viatica
TTTCAGTGTATAAGTCGTCATCCAGTATATATATTGTATTTTACCAATGTATGGACACCACAGTACGGACAGGACATTCACACAGACACACAACACTTAAACATCCATGCCCGCGGCCGGATTTGAACCGGCGGCCTACGCTACCGAGGCCGGCCATTCGAGAATTCACACCTTCTATTCATGCTTTTCAACGAAACGCGTAAGTATGGATATTAAATCCGGAAGCAATATTGTATAGTTTGAAATGTTTCCTGAATCGTTGGTTGCTACAGTGAGCTATGCCCCTATCAGCATTGTGACTTAAAACTTGTTATAGCTTTATTCAAGATCACATTTTTTTTTTAAAGAAAGAAAAGTTTAAGAACTCATCGCTACGCTTCGATTAATTTAAATTTCATGATGTTGGTTATTTTTTTAAAAAAATATCCGTGTCTTATTGCTGTCCAGGAAAAAAAAATATAGATGTATTTTTAATGGAACTGGGCATTGGACAAATATATCCATACCAGTGACCGGACTCAATCGCGACGCCAGTGTACTACCCCCTACATTACGGTGGCCTCCGAGAATGCAATGTAGATCTTGAATTATATTATTTTACTCAGAGCTGTTACCCCATTTAACTCACCTCGGCTGGTGACTTCCTCGCAAGGAGTGCGTGCGTTGTCGGCGATCTGGGACATACTATGATGTAACAGCGGTCTGCGCTGGTGCACGATTTTTGCTGGTCGCTGCACATCGCTGTCTCGATAACGCTGCCCTGTCGCTTTAGGTCGTTCTGTTCATATACAAATAAATTCATCGTGTTACACAGGCTACTGAATTTATCGCAGCATTACTACGGGTGAATATTGGAAAATTATGTGTAATTTTACACCTTAAGCCGCAAGGATATTTTTATCATTCTGTTTACAACATATGGTAAATATTAGACCTCAAGGAATACCCAAACATTGGATGTGAGATTTTCTAAGCCTTACGGTTGGAATATGTCAGAGGTGAAGCCTCTAGTGAAACTAAATGCTACATTGAGCGTTCTGCGATGATGTATAAGTAGGAACATTGTTTCTTAATTTTTATAAACCATTTGGGAGGAAACATTAATACCGCTTTACGATTGTTCGCTGGTGATGCTGTTAAGCAAGAAGTCCTGCTTATAGTTGGAAGATCCAAAGTCATTTTCATTATTCTGAATCATCTGATAAATGGTAAATTACACTGCAAGAAGTGAAAGTAATTCGCATAACAAACAAAAGAGGCAGATTGCCTTAGTGTAAATAGTAAACGAAAATGGTCAGTCTAGTGAAGAATAGTACAACGAAAATACAGAGTAGATGCCACATAAAAATCTTTGTTGGACTTTCTTCTCTAATATACTGTATGGATTGATCCCGGAACATATTACTTTCTTTTTTCTCTCTTTTTTCCGCCAATATCGTGTCAGTGACAAAAACTCCTACAAAGGCATCTTTTTTTATGAAACCATGGTCCTACATAGGAAGGTAATGATCATCTATATCTATAAAAGGAAAACCGGGTATATTTGTACCGGAAAAACTCAAAAACTACTGCGCAGATTTCGATGTGGTTTTCACCGTTTTAAAGATTAGAATCTCAATTGAATTGTTTGGTATGTCTTATGCTCCAACGTAGGCGGTAAATGAATTACAACCTGAAAAAAATTGAAACACTATTCATACATCGTAAAAAATAATAGCCATATTATCGCATGTAACTTTTACTTTTTCAAATTTTAGTTTTTAATCTTTAAACCCAATACATGGATGTATCGAAAAAGTGGAAAATATTAATTTTAATACTATAATGAAAAAACTTTCGATATGTTTCTTAAAGTTACTATCTGAGGCCGCACTGCTACAATCTCTGAAGTTTGGAAGTGAATTAAAATCGCTGTTAATAGTAAGTAATGCATATCTGGTGGCTTTGAACATGAAATTGAACTGTTAGTGTTGACATAGTGTTATTTTTTTAATAATTTATTGATGAGCGGTTCTGCCTTTACCACATTTCCTGAATTAAAAAAAAATTGTTTCTATTGCTGCACGAATCGCTGTGGTTATTATGATGGAACTTAATACACCTGTTCCTGATATCATGTCTAAAAATATTGCAGGAATAAATCAACCCCAATCCCTTTTTTGATACACCGGGGGTTAGCCGTTTAAATACGTATAGAAAAATGGAGCGACTGACATGAAATTTAATTCAAAAGTGCAAAAAAAAGTGACCTCTTTTATGAGCTTTAATATTTATTGTGTGTACAAATCAACCTAGATCATACCGGGTAACACCGGGAACTTTTCTAGTAGGATATATTTCTCAAATACATACAGTATAAATGCAATAGAAAGTTCAGTGATCAAAGCTTCTATAAATTTAATTACGCGAAAGTTGCAATAAAGTTTACGAAAGTTAAAAAAAAAAAATTATTTGGTCTACGAAAAACGTAATTTTGATATACGGCTATCACGTCAACATGCAGTCAACTTTGCCAAATGATTCATCAGAAAACAGAATATTCTTTTATCACTATTTAGGTTTATAATGTGTATACTTGTTTTGTCATTGATCGTTCATTTAATCTCAAACTCGTTTTAGGTTGTAGTGAGAACACGATGCTCTTTGCAGATGCCATTGGTATTTCTCTAAAAAAGACCCACCTATAAAAAATCTTGAAAATGATACTCTGCAGAAAGTAAAGACCTTGTTATGTATAAATGAATTAATAGTTAAGATAAAAAGGATAAAATGACGCTTGGAATAAAGATAATATTCACAAAGGTTAAAAGTCATCGCGATTTGTTAAGAGAGGGATAAAATCTTTCTGGAGCATCTTTATTTAACGTCAAGTCACAAGAAAAAATGTTGTCTATTGAAACGGCTTTAAATCCAGACTAGAACAACTTCTACCCCAGAACCCACTTCAAAATGTACAAATAACAATAATAATAAAAAATCTTGGTATTTGGAACTGGAAGACGACATGGATAACAACACATGCTTTTAGGTAAGAATTCACTTATGTAGTGTGTGTGTGTGGTTTTTTAATTATGTATGAAAGTAGGAATTTGCCAGTCTTTGCAAATTCAATTCAAATGTAGCAACTCACATGAGACGTTGTGTGATTCTAGTGAACGTAAGGAATTTTGTGTACTTTCTGGATATAGATAATTATCTTCATTACGCAGTACCGCAGGCCTGGGAGTTACTCCGACACGGCGGCTTTCTTGGCAAAATTAACTGTGTTCCCCAGTGTATGGACGTGCTACTGATTTGTTTCATTTGGATGATGACTGTGATATGTGAATGTTGAGTGCAGTGTGTTTTGCGTTTCTTTTAAAGAATGAAAGATGATGGAAGGGAAAGGGTGGTTACAGGAGTCTTTCCATTAAGGCCCACAAGGTTTAACGTCCCCATTCGACCTTCATCATCAACAGTGTTGCATGCACCCACTCCATAGATACTGCGAAGAGGTTTGGTACTGAACCTAGAACTTTGGTGCACAATTTGGTGATTAAGAACTTGCACCACCACTCCTCCTACTTTTCCGGCCAAATCCTGATGATGAAAATTTCTTCGGGCGCCGGACAGCATCATTGTGCCGTAACCACCTGAGCTTCCGGGGTGGGTTTTAGTGACGCTAAATAAACGATAATCAGTAATTTGTAATGTTACTAGATTTACGAAAGGCTTTATACACTGCCCCACATCTTGGGAATTGTTCTCGCATGGGACGTAAACGAACGTATGCATCGGTCTAGGCGGTGCAGTGCACCAGGGCCCCCACACACAGGGGGCCCCTGAGCGCAGATCAGAGGGTCCACGGGCCTTCAGGGCAAATCGACGACCTTTTTTTAGCTCTGAGGGCCTTGTGATTCTAGGTACGCTACTGCTTAACGGCCACCAAGCACAGCCCAGGGGCCCCCAAGCTCAGCCCAGGGGCCCCCAAGCTCAACTCAGGGTGCCTCTAACAGCAACTTGGCAGAGCTAAAAATAAAGGTCGCCCATCTCGCCTGAGGGCCCAAAATAATATTTTTGCACCGGGGCCCTTGTTGATCTAGCTACGCCACTGAACGTATGTAACCTAATGTTCCATTAAATTTGTGCTAATCCGTACAGAGAGTGGTGGATGAGCGGCAACTTTCTGACCTCGCATCAGAGGACGCGGGTTCTAATCCCCACCCGGCCATGCTTTCCTGAAAAATCTCGCATCGTGGTGATTACCGGGATGGTTCCTCCGAAAGGTTATGGACGAATTCTTTTCCATTCTTTATCGCCAGTCCTTTCCCTCCTTTAATGACTTCGATGTCGACTAGGCTTAAAGCCATAAGCGAATCCGTATGCAGTACTGTGCCACTGGTGACCCGGTAGCTGTGTGCCTGTTCCGCTAGGATGTTCCCGCGATAACACCTCGTGGGAAGCGGGTGACACTCCGCTAACCGTTAGCTTTGACTGAGCGCTGTCGACCGCACCAGCTAGCTTCACAGGGAGATTACTGGGGAGTTAATCGTTCCGCCGAGCTCTACCGCTTGGATGACAGCTAGTGTTTCACAGCTTGAAGCTATCTGATTTCCCACCTCGGAAAAGGGCAAATCCTTGTTGATTCACTATAAACAGCTTCTGTACTCAACACAATTTTGCTTCTCAGAACTTCATGATGCGTTCTACAAACTTGTAAATTTAAGTTCTACAAGGGTGGTAACACCTGGTTCACTTGTATTGTTGCCATGCAGGGTCATCGTTACTGACATTATTAATTCCGATATCCCTTATGCCCCGATGGAAGATTCCACATACACCAAGTACTGATTTTTTTTTTAAGTGTAAACTTCTATAGGCGAATTAGGCAAAGTTCGGCCGGGGGTAAATCAATGAGATCGCTACTTCCCGTCACCGACATGCTGTGACGTGTTGTGCGTATGGTATACGCGTTGGAAGCTTTTTGGAGATAGTTAAAATCTTATGAGTTCGCGTCACCAACATGCTGTACTAGCATGACGTGTTGAGCTTGGACAACAGTGAAAGTATAGATTATACTTTTATCTAATATATAAAAATAAATGTATATTTTTTTATATAGTGTTCTTCATACAAACACACAGTTTTTATCCGTTCGTATACTTGAAAACAAGACGGTCTGATAGTACTAATTTATGTTCATGGTCATATTTTCCCTTGCAATTTTTTCTTTCCATTCCCGTTTCAGCACTATCCTGTCATGTTTTTCTTGAGCTATGACTTTTCCCCCCTTAAGATGGAACGAATTTAACCATCTATTTTGACTACTTTATTCATGTGACGCAAGTGACTATACCATCTTACACTCTTTGCTTCAATCGTATCAATTATGATAGTACCTAAACATACTTGACCTCGTATTTCAACGTTCTTTTTTCTGTCCAGTAATGTAATCCTACAATCACGTCTCCAATATTCCCATATTTATTAACAGTAATTTTTCCTTTCAACCATCAATTATTGCCAAACTTCCGCTCCTTAAGTTGTTATTCCATCAACGATATATTGTCATCTTTGTTTTGCATTTTCTTTGTGTTTTCCATAAACCACCATGCTATCGCCTAATCACCTGCACCAAGTGCAGGTGTGTCCTATATTCGCCAAAGAAGTTTAGCTTAACGACACAACTCTACTTCAAGAACAAACACTGATTTGGTTTTACCTGTCCCACCAGTGAGTTGCTAAAGAAGATACTGCTTCTGATTCTTCTCTCAACATCCATCTAAGCCTAATCGTCAGTGAATGCCTTATACACATCTAGCATTATGTTCATCCACTTGCTGTTTTCTAATGACGCCCAATGTAACTTCTTTATAGTACTATCAGTTACTGATTGCGTTCTGCAGCAAATTCCACAAACAAATATAACTTCCTTCCTTTATACATCCTCTAGTTACTTTATTTGATATTCGTAAGATGGTTTCCACATCAAAACACTACACTCAATTTGAATCCTGGGCAAGATGGTCTTGTAACCATGTTCTCTCGCTTTCTTTGTGTTTACCCTCATTGCCTTCTTTGATAAATGCGGGACTTTGAAAGCTTAAAGTATTACGTAGCGAGGAAGTGAATTTTTTGATGTAACAAAGCACCACCAGCGTATAACTTTGTTGACCTTTTTTTAAAAAATTAACACTGAAGTTGAATTATTATTGATGTTGCTAAAAGGTACCTGCTGCATGTCATAATTTATGCCCTGAAACTTGCTGGTGACACGGCAACCTGTTGCGAGATCGCACAAAATCGATCTTCTATTTGTGTCGTAGTTTTATTTCGATACCCGCCCCTAAATCAACGACGTAACGAATGGGGCAACGTGGGAAAACCGGCTGCGTCGTTAATATTGTTTAGCGCCGAGGCGTTTGCTAATGAAGATGGCGCTACAGGCGGCTAATCCGAATAAAGTGAAACTCTAGAAGGCGCGGTGACAAACGGTCTGGCCGCGCGGCCATTGCTCAAAGCGGCGACGAGCCTCGACTCTCGGGTTGACCTCTGTCAAGGGCAGCGAGAGTTCCCTGAGGGCCTGCAGCGAGGAACTCGGCCACGTTGTTTGACCCAGCCCAGCGCTCTTATAATAATAATAATTCCGTCCCGTCCTAATGACCTAGCGGCACAATCCGCTTAAACCGGTAATCGTACCGGGTATGAAAGACCTTCCTATAACTAATAAACTAATAAACTAATTTTCAATAATATTTAGAGTCATACTACAAAAAAGTTACAAGAAGTAATTATCAGATACTTTTTATTATCTACTAGAACGAAGAACTATTCCATTTAACACTCTTTTACACATTTTCTGACTTTTCGCCAAAATTATAGTTGTATATGCAGAATTAGCGGATTTTTAATAACACAGGAAGGTTTCGACTGTTTCCGGTGACATATATAATCATAATCTTGGATAATTTCCAGAAAATTTTCGGATCTGTTTGTACCAAATTCTGCCGGTGAGCGGTTAACGCTAGAACCCGGTATTCGAGGGAAGAGGGTTGAATCCCCGATCATGCCATCCAGATTTCGGCTTTCTACGATTTTCCGTAATCACTTCAAAAAGGTCATGGCCAAATTCTCTCACGTCTTTAATGATCTAGACGTTGACAAGGCGTAAAACCGTTGGGAAAGAAAAAGTGTCTTTATAGAAAAAATGTCTATCCAGTATCTTTCGTCTAACCCCACTTCCTCCTCTTCAACCATTAACAATTTACTACTCTCTCTCGTACACTTTCTCTATCACTAGGTTTTTCTAGAGCCTAGCATATTTAGCTACTCATTGCTGGGACTAGCAAAATCAAATCGGTAGTTGTTTGTTCATAAAGTAGAGGTGTAATTGAGATAGTGTTGCTAGCCTAACTTTTTTGGTGAAGATGGGGTGAGAAATCCTTCACAATGACAGTTGAGCAACGCTTTGCGCCGCCATCGTTGCTCATTCCCAACACCGCTTAACTCGTTCCTATGGGGATTTACTGCTATCGATGTCTTGCTATTGAGTTTTGTGCAAGCGTATAACTTTTTTGTTTTTCGCTTTGACATCTTTTATAAGAATAAACCAACATTTTTAAGTTTAACAGGTCCACATTGTGTTCAGCTTCAATTTATCACCACAAGAACTTAATATTTACGATTTATCCACGAAACCAATAAATTTTGACGAGAGCTGTCATCGGTATCCTAATTATTATCGTAACTTCAGGGAGTCAGAAGCATTTTTATAGCTACAAAAAACTGAAATTTACCAATTTAAGCCATGCAAACAACCGCAGTTGTGATGTTTTGCTCTCGTCCTGTATACTGCATTTTATAACTGGTAGTAATGTAGTCCAACAGCACTAAGATGTGTTGTTTTCTGGCAAAACGAAATCTAACTCATAATCTTCCATTTATAGCATCAGCCATTTTCCCCAACTATTCTTTGCTTCCAGTTGTGTATATGTTAGGCTCAAAGACCGAAAACGCTCGTTGAGCACGAAAAACGACCACAACGCATTGTAATTTCTTCAAAACATCACGTTGTGGCTTATCAGAATCTAACTCTGTGTTCACAACGAATCGGTCAAGGCCGCATTTGATACAAATGATTGTTCTTACCCGTTGCGTTACAAGACTAAAAAAAAAAAAAATGTGAGTCGTCATGTGTCGAGAATTCGACCTGGACCAAGCGCGGAATTTCGCAGTTTTGCGTTAGTCACAAAGCGTTCTGGCTGTTTTCTTGTAAGTGCCCTAACGCGAATAACGTGGTGTGGCCATCTTCAAGAAACTAGAACGCGTTGTGGTCGTTTTTTCGCTCAGTGGACGGTATCGGTCTTTGAGCCTAACACATACATATACTTTTATATTTGTTTTGTATTTACATTTTTTATAATTTGGACACGAATAAATAGCGCAGTGCGAAAAACCCATGCCTTCAGCCTGGCTCATCGATCCCAAAATAGTAACTCCCATTTTTGGAGATAGTTTTGGAGATTCAACGCATAACGGTAATCCGTGGTTTCGTTTTTTTTTTTTTTTTTACGCCTTGTCGACGGCTAAGGTCATCAGAGCCAGGATGGGACTGGGGACAAGGAACGGGAAGGAATGGAGTGATTTGGGGAAACCATGGAAAACCCAAATCTGGATGTCCGGACGGGTATTCGAACCGGCGTCATCCCGAATGCGAGGCCAGAACGTTAACCGTTCACCCACCACGCTCGGTCCGTGGTTTCGTTATTATTTGTTTTTCTGGAGAATCTCCATCATGAAAGAAAATTTAAGAACGTATTCACTTCTACTGATTTTCAGTTTTTACTTGCGCTTATACATTTCGCTGTCAAATAGCAACACTCCTGTAGTTCTACATCTACATCTACATATATACTCTGCAATTTACAAAATTGTGGTTGGCAGAGGGTGCTCAGCACCAAAGCTAATTTCTTTGCTGTGCATTCCAATCCCTAATGGTACGAGGGAAAAAAGAATTCATATAAGAATCAGTCCGGCGCCTTATTTCTCTAATTTTATCTTTCCTGTCCTTCCGACTCAAATAGGTTGGTGGAAGAAGTGTTTCACTACACTCAAAAGTGAAAGTGGGAGTACACATGTTTACCAATAAGTTTAAACGAAACGTGTGTCGTCTATCTACCAGAGACTCCCAACCTAATCTACTAATCAGTTCTGTGACGCTTTCATAAGGACTGTAGCAAGCGGTAACGAATCAAGCGGCTCTTCTCTGTACTTTCTCTATACTTTCGAAACGGATCCCAAATGGCACAACAATAATCCAAATGTGGACGCACAAGAGATTTGTACGCTATCTCCTTTGTTTGTTCATTACAATTTTTCAAGATTCCACCTATGAATCGCAGCCTAGAATTTGCTCTACCTATTAACAAATTAATGTGTATGTCCCATTTCATGTTCCTTTGCACTGTTACTCCCAAATATTTCATAGAATCGACCATATTAATAACTGTATTGTTTAACTCGTATTTCTGAACAATTGGATTCTTTTTGTTAGTTATGCTCATTGTCTTGCACTTTTTACAATCTAGAGTAAGTTGCCACTCAGCGCACCAAGCCAAAATAACATCCAGATCGCTCTGAATTTCTAAGCAATCGGCCAAATTTCTTACTTCCCTATAAATAACCGCATCATCAGCAAACAATCTAAAAAGGCTTTTCAGTTTAGGTAGTTGTTAATGACTTTTTATGTGGACAGGACTTAGAGTCCAAGCTAAATAAAAAAAACGTTTTATGAATACATCTTTGCTTAGCATTGAACTTCTTGCTACAATGCATCAGCCAGTGAACGCGTTGCTAGTGTCTGCTGACATTGAGAGGAGTCACAGGAAGCGTCCTCGTCCCTCACGTCACGATATGTTTGTACGTCTATTGCGGAAGACTGTGCTTTGTGAGCGCGGGGCCGTGATAAGGCGTGACGTGACGCCCCTTGTCTGGGCGCACTCTGTGACGTCATCTGCTGCCGTCCCAGCGTGACGTCTGAAAGTGACAGCGGGCGAAGCAAGGGGCGGAACAAGGACGTCACCTCCAGAAAACACACACGATCCAACAGAAGCAAAATAACTCGTGTTTTTCATTTTGTTTGCCGGAAATGGCATCCCAAGGAAAACAATCCATCCGCACGAAACATGTGGTTGACGAGAAAACGACTGAGCAGGTTATCAAATAGGCTGTTTAGACCATAGTATCACATATTATGTAAACAACGATTTTACGTTCCGGGTCAATCAGTTTAGACCAGCGATTCCCAACCTATGGGTCGCGACCCACTAGTGGATCGCGGTGTGTGTTTTTGTGGGTCGCGGAACAATCGACGTTTTTCCTCAAAAATATATCTTTTATTGCATCTATTTAAAAAATATAACACGATATTTTACAATTGCAGTAATAGTGAAAGCTATTAGCTTAAATTAATTTATTTATTTATCGTATGGCAATTCAGATACTTTTAAGAACATTGAAACTTTGTGAGAAAAAAAGTTTTCTTATACAGTCAGCCGTTACTATGCAATAAACTCGTTGTGAGATATACCAGCGACAGCAATCGCGCAATAGTTATGACAACCCTGAACACTCCCTCTCCCGCCCTGCTCTAGAGCGGAGATGTGCGCGCATATCACCGGCAGTTTTACTTCTCTGATTGTCATTTTCTTGTTTATCCTTGAATCGAAACCAAAGTCTTTGATCTAAACAGTCTTTCTCTGCTTGTGAGGGTGAGTTGTTGTTTGCCTTTTGTTTTGATTGAGAGTAGATTTAATGTGACTTTGGAGTTTGTTGAGGACTAGATCGTGCCGTAAAAGAAAGTATCCAATTGGTGAGGAAACTTCAACCTCCACGGCTAGTAATAATATGTTTGAAAATGTTAATGAACCATATCCAAGTATTTGTAATTACAAAGCAGGCAGCGAGAAAAAGCAAAAGACGTATCTGCGAAAGTATAAAAAGTTTTATTTGAAATACAGGTTTGTGTTTTCGGGTACTGAAGAGGAGCCAATACCTCAGTGCGTGATTTGTTGTGAAAATTTGTCCAGTGAAAGCATGAAGCCATAAAAACTTGAAAGGCATTTGTCAACCAAGCATCCTGAGTACACGTATAAGCCTCTTGAAATCTTTGAAAAAAAAAAAAAAAAAACTACATAATCTTTCGACAGAATCTACAATGGAAAAGTCAGTTTCAGGCCATCAAACAAACTACCATAGCGTCTTACCAATTATCTTTGTTAATAGCAAATCAGGAAAATGTCACTGATGGGGCAAGTCATATCTTGGTGGAAAACACCTACAAATCCGATTTTAGAGGTAGACTGGTAAGTTTACCATAGTGTTTCCTGCTCCCAGTCTTCCATATTTTCATACATTTGGGTGCAGTAAAACACAATTATAAACCTACCAATCAACAACTAAAATCTGGTCTGCATGTGGTTTCCACCAAAAAGCGACTTGGCTGACCAGTTGCATTTTAGTATGCTGCTCGAGTTACTTCTAATCGTGGAATTTCAGCAGTCAAGTTGATGAGGTGATGGTCAGTGCAGACGCCTCCCGGTCTTTAATATGTTTGTTGTTTTATGTATTATCAGTTCTTGTTTTTGTTGATAGTACATCCTTTGTTACGAAAATTTGCCTTTTCGTAGGATAGGATAGTCGATAGCGTATCGAGGTCATACAATAGTTCCCATTTTGATATTAGATAGACTCTCATATTAGGTGGGTCGCAAAAACTTTTTTTACTTAAAAGTGGGTCGTGAACCAATGAAGGTTGGGTACCGCTGGTTTAGACAAATAAACTTTGAGAGACGAAACCATAAACTTGAAAGCTTGCGACTATATGGACATTCTTTATGGGAGGGAAACTTGGATACTTATAAACGAACATTATAGCACATTAGCATCTGCTGTAATGACGTTTTAAAGATCAGTAAAAGGTTGGTCAGAACTATTGCTTTCACCAACCTTATTTTTTATTTTCGTGAAGAACTCAGCTGTCTTGTAGATGTTAAATAATTTATAAGAAGAGATGGGTTGAACGCGTAGTAAAAATGGAAGAAACTAGATTCCCAAAACATTTTAAAGTTATCGACTCGGAAAACTGATGGACTACATGAGAGTGGAACTGGCCAACGACCTAATCGTTAAAATATGATGAAGATTTTTCCACTTCTAGGAGAACGTTCAGAAGCATACTAAAACCCTACTCATTTTATCATTCCAATAGGTAAAATTTTGAAATAATGTAAGAATGCTTTTTAACACCTCAACGCTAGATAAGGAGAAGTAAACCAGAAACTAGCACACGACATGATCGAAAAAATACATAGAAAAACTATCTTTCAGCATCGAGGTCATTTCAGACTAAAAAGTGTTTGCAAGCTGTAATGAAGAACCGTTCTGAAAATTAAATTTTTTCGTACCATATTGTTCTACGTTTCTGTATCGTCGCAGCTTCTGCTACGGTGATGACCTTTTCAGATGTTCAAGATACGACATACTTCTATCATCCATGACAGTCCGCTAACAACTATTCCTAACACTGTTTTCATTCTGGATTTAACACAGAGACACCGACGCAAAAATTCAGTGAAATGCCCAATATCCTCGTCAGACTCGAACTGGTGACTCTCAGCTGCTCCAGTACCGAATATAAGGGGACGTCCATTAATTAGGTGACGTGAAATAGAGGGAGGGGGGGGGGTCCGGTGAAATCTCACCAGGGAGGAGGAGGTGGGGTCTACGGAAAAAAGGACTACAAACGAAGCAGAAACAGATTTTACGGGTGATGGGTAGTTGTAAGATTACTATTTCCACATGTGTACAAAAACACATTGTACTTACGTAGTTGAAATCTTACCGATTTTTTGCTGAAAGGATATACTCAATTATTTTTACTCGAATTCCCTTTAAACTTTTGCTCGGGTTCGATTCCCGGTACCGGAACCAGAAAAACAAACTGGCACAGAGTAGCAATGTATAATGTTGGAGGAAATGTAGAAGAATGTAAAGAATGGTGTCAGTTGGACAAAAGGAAGAAGAAGAGTGGATCGGATTTGTGGAATGAAGGGAAGAATATTATGAAGCTTAAAGAAAAGAAGATTAACTGTGGGGGCCGAATAAAGATGGACTAAATGTTAAGTGAACAAAATAAGAGACAGTGAAACGCATACGACTTGGACAGCAAAGTATCCTAAAGTGACGAGTTAGAAAAAGCATGTTGTGGAGTATGTTGCAGTGTTTACATTTACCTATTAGATTAGATTTTCGGATTGTCAGGGAACTCTATGATTGAAAATTATGGTGATTGTACCGTAGTTTTAAGAGATTATTTTTTGTTACATTTTGTAGTTGTTGAATACATTCAATTTAATGGAATGATTTCAAAACTACGAAATGGGGCGAATATATAAGAAAACATCATATATAAATTATAATTCGTCGTAAGAAAATTCTTCAACGTAAAAATTTCATTGAGATAGAATAGTGTATCGCTAGGCGAAAGATGGTTATTGTCAGTTGTAATATCGCAGAGTAGGCCTATAGCTCTCAAAAAACTACGAGATCGGTCAGAAGGGGGAAAGTCCGCTCAAAAATCCCACGTCATCTTGGGGGGGGGGGGCAGGGGTGTTCGACCAGATCTCACCACTGGGAAGGGGGAGGGTTTCCGGAATCCGGAAAAAAAAATCTTACGTAATTGATGGACGCCCCCTAAGCATATTCTTCAAAAATACTTAATCTATAAACCGAAGGTCGATTGAAAACCTCCTGGAGAAGGAATACTAAGCCTTTGTCTCAGAAGTAAGAGGGCCAGTTGTTCTGCTCTCGGTCACAGAGTTCAACGTGGAATCCGAATCACGCATCAATCAAGGCATACCCCACAAACACATAAGTTAAAGGCCTGTTAAAAACTCCGGCCTGCACCGAAAAGTCTGTAGCGGATTCCTTTGGGGTGCCTGGAAAAAATATATGTATACATGCCTGAGTATTTACTTTCGTAGAACGTTGCTTGTCAATGTGAGGGCCTTATCCATTGTGTCTGAATACTTCCACTTGAACTAAACAGTGTGCTGCCTGTGGGTTGGGAGACGGGTCCCACGTATCGCCGCTAAACTGTTCAGCGTCCACTTACGACCAGCAGTCAAACCACTTGGCCGGTCAAGGCTGATCGCAGCCAACTTGGGTTCCGGGTAACCTTTTTGGAAAAAACGAGCAATAATCCATCTCAAAACACCAATGATAGGTGTATAGTTCCAATAAGATCTCGCATTGCAGCCGTCAAATGGGTGTAGGAATAAGTGGAAAACAAGTTTTGCACTAAAATTTTAAGACGGGGGGAATATTACACAGTAATCTTTTTCCCAGACCATTAAGTCGCAACCAGTTACATAAGAAATAAAATAATTATAGTAAAGCACAAATCTACTTCCATCGTAATATAGATTCACGTAATTTGTTTTATGCTTATAAATCTTGATGCAAGGCATCATGAGAGACCAACTAAAATAAATTGTCACCTTTCACTACTGTTTTTAGTTTGATTGAGAATTTAAAAGTAAAAGAAGGCTCATACTAACGTTTTGTCTCCGCTGTGTTGCTGTATTTGGAGTTCCTGTTGTGTTTTTAAGCCATGGTAGCAAGAAAAGCAATCTTTGTGCTAAGAGCTTTACGCCTCGTCGTGTTCGTTATAGACGCGAAAGGACTAGAGGCAAAGAATTTGGGTATGGCCTTTCTGAAATAATCATCCCAGTATTCACCTGGAGTGATTTCGGGAATTCATTGAAAGCCGAAATCTGGATGGCTGCAGGGGGATTCGAACCCACGTCCTCCCCAATGGGGTTTGGATGGAACGCCGTATGTTGATACTGATTATTGGTGTGTTTCGACAAGGTACTTAGGTCGTTACGTTCCCTTTCGGAAAGTTGCTGCTGGTGATTTGTACTAATATAAAGACAGGATATGATATAAGGCGAGGTAGTTTTCACTGCTACCAACTGCCGAAAGGCTACTGTTACGCCAGCATAGGGAGATATTGAAAGCTTTTGCTTAGCGGCTACCACCAATTTCTCCAGATTTTATAGATTTCATAGTTTACAGATCACGTATTCAGAATTATAAAAAATTCCCACCATTTCTCTTCTGTACTTTATAGAAGTGCTAAAAATATAGCCACCATGTTTTCACACTACGGGTTTACTTCGAGTCGTCACTGGTAACAGAAATCTTATTCTAACTTGGAGAAACAACGATCAGTCGATAATGTTCTCGTACAGTATGAAGAAACAATAGTGTGGAACAATAAAAATTAAATACTACTTCACATATATTTAGAGTGTTGTTCTATATTCCAAAAAAGTTCTAATCGATGAGATGAACATCACCGGATAGAGAAACACGCGACATTTCTAAGCAGAAATAATGCGTGCCTACCGCAAACGTCTTAATGAGTGCACAGTACGAGAAAGATTTTTTCGTGTGCAACATTCACGCCACGTCTTCGCAGATTTTCATCATTTTACTTATGATGCTATAAGATGAACTAATTTTATGAAGCATCTGCTTATCTTGGTAACTATTAGACCGTTATATTCATTTAAGCAATATGATTAAGGGATGTGAGGAGGATGAATTTGTTCCGGAAATTGTGTTGACAGTTTGGTGATTGGCTAATGAAGAATTGTATTTTACGTTTGGTATTATTACGCTGTCCTTGTACGAGGCAGTAACGTTTTATGAGCTCTCAAGCCTTGTGTAAACCGTAACCTGAATGGCAGAACCCGTTCATGACTTCCCACCTCCGGACAAAAATAAAAACTCGGTGATTTATGTACGGTGTACTTCATATGTATTGAAAAATTGACGTGACTAACAAGTAGCCCCTCGCCGGATTAGTTTAACCCAAGGCAGAGGACATAATGATGAGAAATAGAAGTTCCGTCACTCGACGACTGAATATTCCTTCGGGGTCTCCAGCCAAGCAGTGCCGTTAGATTTTCCTTTACTAGGTAACACAGTATCAGCTCCTCGATATCTTAAGATTCAGTAGCCAAAGAGACAAAAACATTTGGTTTCGTCATTTACGCTCGTCAGTTTTTTTATGACCTTACGTCTCGTTGCCTTCGAGGTCATTAGAGGCGGGAAAGGACTAGGCATGAGGAATGCAAAGGAATTCGGCTATGACCTTTTCAAGGAGCCAACCCAGCATTCACCTAGAGTGATTCGGGGAAACAATGGAAAACCGATGTGTGGACGGCTGTCCGGGATTTCGAGCCCGCGTCCTCCCGAATGCGAGGACAGAACGTTACCGTACACCATCACGCTCTGTGCGTCCGTTCGCATGTCACAACCTCGTAATCCCACTGACTTTCAACCAGTTGAGCTGTAATTTCACAGGAAGATGTATTACATTGACTGCAAAACAGATCGTAGACAGATACTAAAAAAATTTGGCATTTCCAAACTAGAAAGGACCAAATTGAATAGATA
This sequence comes from Vandiemenella viatica, assembly GCA_031002005.1. Lineage (NCBI taxonomy): Eukaryota > Metazoa > Arthropoda > Insecta > Orthoptera > Morabidae > Vandiemenella > Vandiemenella viatica. Next base: position 66,916,669 of record CM061919.1, read on the forward strand.
TTAAACAACAACAATTTTTATCTATGAAATTTTTAATGTAGATGCCTACCTATATCGCGAGAGAAGAGCTTCCTAAGCCGTTAAAATGTGTTTTCGCCTCTAACTTTCCACACATATGATTGAAAGAATTATAAAAATCGAAATCTTAGAAATTAATAACTACTTTCTCCGAAAGCTGTGATACGTTGACAACTCTTTTTTAGTTTTTCGTGTTATTCTGTTACCAACAAACTTAATTTTGTGGTCCAAAAATGAGGCTTGCGTCTAAGTTATAGGTTCATTTACTTCAATGATCGGCCAGGTAGCACAGTTTTAATGCACACTCCCTGAAATTTCAAGGTCCTCTATTCCACTCACGGTCCACCCGGAATTTTTTTTATGAGAAGGCAACTAGATTTTTCACCTCTGGCAAAACTTTTCAGTGTTCATAGGGATCACTTTACGGGACTTCGTTCTTCGGATTTTACGTTAAACTGCGGATGCATAACGGCAGGGTGTAAGGTCACATAAATTCTCTCTACTTGAATAAGGTTCAGCAAGGGAACACATATTAACCAGTTATTAAATTTTATAACCTACTAGCATCTTTCCGCTGTTGCGCTTGCGCGCCTCGAGGTGTATGGTGAAATTCATAAAGCTACGTGAAAATTACGCATTATAATACGAAGAGGACATTTTCTGCATAAATATTATCCAAGCACACAGAAAATCTAATGTAATAAAAAAAAAAAAAATTAACCAATCAATGTTCATAAAGCGATGTGAAGATTAGGTATTTTAATACGAAGAGGAAATGTTCTACATAAATGCGATGAAGTTTCAGTATCGATATTAATCATAACCTTTAGTTAGGGTAATATTTAAGGCTTGTAATGTAGAATCGTTGTAACCTTTACCGTAGAGTAAATATACGAGAGTGGTGGTGTAACGGATAGCGTTCTGGCCTCGCATTCGGGAGGTCGGTGGTTCGAATCCCCATCTGGACATGCAGGTTTGGGTTTTCCATTGTTTCCAAAAGCACTCCAGGCAAATGCCGGGATGCTTCCTTCAAAAGGCCATGGCCGAATTCCTTCCCATTCCTTGCCCCCATCCTTTCCCGTCTCTAAAGACCTCGCTGTTAAGAGACGCAAAGCAGTTTTTGTTTTTTTTAAAGTAATTATTACAACTTATTGGAGTGTTTGCCTTTAACTTAGTGGTTAGATTTACGTTTACTGTGTATTCCAACTATATTTGGTATTACTGAATAAATAAATAACCAAAGTTACGTAATCAAAACAGTTTTGTAAAAACGAAGGTTTCCTGGCGTGTGATCGCAGTGAAGTGTACACTGGTGTACCGTCGGATTGTGTTGTAAAAACCAACAATACAACAGTACAGTTGGTTTCACACCTGAGAATGCCGGCGGTACACCTGTGAAGACTTCATTTCAATATTAACAAAATCCAAAGATTGTAGTGTTTATCGGTGGTGCTGTGTGATCTTGAGCTGAGAGAGAGACCGAGCGTGGTGGTGTAACTGTTAGCGTTCTGGCCTCGCATTCGGGAGGACGGTGGCTCGAATCCCGTCCGGGCATCCAGATTTGGGTTTTCCATTGTTTCCCAAATCACTCCAGGCAAATGCCGGGATGCTTCCTTCAAAACGCTATGGCCGAATTCCTTCCCATTCCTTGCCCCCCATCCTTTCCCGTCTCTAAAGACCTCGCTGTTAAGAGACGGTAAGCAGTTTTAAGGGGGCAGGTACACCTAACACATACAAATATTTGATAAAGTTGAGATGTCATTTTCTCCAAATCTATTTAAATTTGAGGGTTCAAATTTCATAGCTCCTTAGAACTGTTATAGCTAGATATAAAAATTGATTTTTAAAATAAAAATATTGTTTAACAACAGGATAATGTACCATCCAAATTGAAAAATGTATTGTTGTAAAGGGTTTTAAAGATAAAAGGAATAGTATTTGAAATTTTTCAGAAATGTTCTTTTAATATTGTGAACTAATATCAAGGCAACAAGTTGAACCTATAATATAACATATTTAACTCTATATTTTTTATTAATAATTTTTTGTCAAGAAATTAAAATTTTGCTTTTTTTTTGCTTAAATATAAAGGCACATTTTTCATTTGGGAAATCTGCATAAACAATAATGGTTCAGCCTGTAGTACTTAGTATGTAGAACATGTCCTGGAAATTTGAAAAAATCTATGCATATGGAAAAAGTTATCTTTAAAACCATTTGATGAATTGCTGTTTTGAGATATTAAGGTTAAAGAT
>CM061919.1:66919941-67019252 GCA_031002005.1 Vandiemenella viatica
AATTGATGGATTGTTTTACTACTGGCAAGTGTTTAATACGTTAAATAATTTTTTATGTGAATACTTAGTGCATGTGTGACTGACATTATTCATTCTGGTGTAGATGTGAGTGAATGTGCTTTGTCCTATGATTACCACTCAGGAATAGTTTTACTAATGGCAAGTGTTTAATACTTTAAATAATTTTTAGAGTGAATACTTAGTGCATGTGTGACTGTCATTATTTATTTTGTTGCAGATGTGAGTGGAGGTCCTTTGCCTGTGATTAACACTCAGGAAATTATGGATTGTTTTACTACTGGCAAGTGTTTAATACTTTAAATAATTTTTTGTGTGAATACTTAGTGCATGCGTGACATTATTTATTTTGTTGCTGATGTGAGTGAATGTGCGTTTCCTGTGATTATCAATCAGGAATAGTTTTACTACTGGCAAGTGTTTAATACTTTAAATAATTTTTCGTTTGAATACTTAGTGCATGTGTGACTGACATTATTTATTATGTTGCAGATCATGTGAATGCTGTTGATTTTACTAGTATGCAACCCACACACAAACGGATGGCAACCCATGATGATGGGAGTGGAGGTGCTTTGCCTGTGATTAACACTCAGGAATTGATGGATTGTTTTACTACTGGCAAGTGTTTAATACTTTAAATAATTTTTCGTGTGAATACTTAGTGCATGCGTGACATTATTTATTTTGTTGTAGATGTGAGTGGAGGTGCTATGCATGTGATTAGAACTCATGAATTGTTTTCCTACTGGCAATCGTTTGGTACTTAAATTATTTTTCATGTTAATACTTAACGCATATATGACAGACATTATTTATTATGTTGCAGATGATGTGAATACTGTTGGCCTTACCAGTGTGCAACCTACACACAAACGGAAGGCAACCCATGATGACGGTCCATCAAAAAGCATTAAAATGTCAGGTAATGTATTCATTTTATAGACTGCTTTGTTTTCCATACTTGTAACTATGAATCTAATTTTTTGTGTCTATTTTCAGATGTTTATATGTCACCACCAGACCTTGCAGCACTATGGGGTATTCCAATAGTGGACATAAACCAACCCAGCACCAGCGTGGACATATCCCATCCCAGCACCAGTGCGTGGGAAGATCCAAACGATCTATTAGCCACTCTGTCGCCAGTAGAGGCACTCTGGGCTGCAGACGAACCATCGTCCCAGTGGCTGCCCAATACACCAGCAACCGTTAATGAGGGTGGGGAAAAAGGTAAGCCGGATGCTACGCGCTTGAAGCCAACTATCAGGGCAAGTGCTTACGGGAATAGGTTACTTCACATCACTGTTGTAAATACTGAAAATTTTAAAGATCCAGGCAATTTTATTAGAGCATGTTATGGAATTTTTAAAGACCAAATTTCCGTGATTATTAACAATCCTTCAACACCGGCTGTAAAATGCCAGGTGGGGCTGGATTGTCCTTTTCCAAATCCAGAAGAACAATATCACTAACATCAGCCGTATTTGTTTTATGCCAAAGATGCGAGAAATAACATTAAGCACTCACCTGGAAGAATGGTATGAAGTCTATGTGTTTCAAGATATCAAGAAGAGATTTAGTGAATTCCAGGACCGGGATAGTGGCAAATGCCTCGATCAAATTAACGCCCTCGACATCCATGTAGCTAAATTCGAACCGCTGTTTCGGGGCTCTTCATTTATAGCACTGCCATCCGATATCCAAGCAAAGAAAGCAGTTATCAATGTTAAAAACAAAGATGATCGTTGTTTTCTTTGGACGATCCTGGCATTTCGCGAAAAGGTGCATGATAACGCGAATTAGTTAGCAAGTATATTAAAGTACGTTCCAAGTACGATTTAGATTTTGCAGGCATAGACTTCCCTGTAAAATTGTCAGACATTTCTAAATTTGAGAGGCAAAACTCCTGAATATTCGATCAATGTCTACGGCTTGGAACCAGACGGTAGAAAACATAGAGTTGTAGGCCCCCTCCATCATGCTGCAGTCAAACGCGATTTCCATATCAACATGTTGTTGATTACAGAGGGTGAAGATAAGTTTCACTACTGCTGGATCAAGAACTTATCGAAGGTTAGTTAGTTCATCAATATCAAATTATAATGGACAAATTTTCATATGTGATAGATGTCTGCAGCATTTCAGTCGCAAAGATCTCTTGGAACGCCATGAGATTGATTGCGCAAGGGTAGGCGCTGTAAGAGTGGACCTACCCGGCGACGAAGACAAAACCTTAAAGTTTAAGGATTTTGTGTACCAACAGCGTGCACCATTCGTCGTTTACGCGGATTTTGAATGCTTGTTGAAGCCCATTCATACGTGCAGACCCGACCCTAATGCCTCTTACTCCACAGGAGTCCAGGAACACATCCCTTTTGCCGCGGCATACCAGCTCGTTTGCGCATACGAGCCTCAGCTGAACAGATTCGACTCATTCTTGGGAGAAAACCCTGAGACGTGGCTAGTGGAACAACTCGTGAACCTGGCCCATGACGTTGATAAAATCTACAAGGCGGTCACACCTCTTGTAATGTCAGCTGATGACGAGGCAAAATTTACTAGTGCTACGGTATGCCACATTTGTGGTGACGGCTTTGCACCGGGGGCCGTTAAGGTTCGTGATCATTGCCACATCACAGGTGCATTCAGAGGGGCTGCACACAATAACTGTAATTTACAGTACAAAAATCAACGTTGCATACCCATCTTCTTCCATAATTTGTCTGGGTATGATGCGCACTTCATTGTTAGGGCCTTAGCACACCTCGATGAAGATGGGATGGATGTCCTGCCCATCAACACTGAACGTTACATTTCGTTTTCGAAAAAGATTAATGGTACATCAATTAAATTGCGGTTCCTGGACTCGTACCGTTTCATGCAGTCCTCGTTAGATAAACTGGTTGGAACCCTTGAGGACCGTTTCATGGGCATTACCAGTGCGTATTTTACGGACCCAGAGCAGTTCCAATTAGTTAAGCGAAAAGGAGTCTTCCCATACGAATATCTGGATTCGATGGACAAGCTCAAAGAGGCCACGCTCCCTCCAAAGTCTAAATTTTATAGTTCGTTGTCGGAGTCAGACATTTCTGATGAAGATTACGAGCACGCGACACAAGTGTGGCGGATTTTCCAGATCAAAAACTTGGAAGAATATGCAAGTCTGTACATGGGGACAGATGTACGGCTACTTGCAGATCTGTTTGAAAAATTTAGGAGTGTATGTTTGGAGATGTACACCCTGGACCCCGCACACTATTACACAGCTCCAGGCCTTTCGTGGCAGGCTATGTTAAAGAGAACGCGTGTCGAGCTGGATCTTCTGACAGATGTTGACATGCTTCTCTTTTTCGAACGTGGAACTCGTGGTGGTATTTGTCAGTGCGTCCATAGGTACGCCAAGGCAAATAACCGGTACATGGCGGAGTACAACCACGACGCACCTGAAAATTTCATCATGTATTTTGATGTAAACAATCTGTACGGCTGGGCCATGTCAGAGTATCTACCCTCTGGAGGGTTTCGATGGTTATCGGCCGAGCAGATTGCATGCATAGACTTCATGAGCGTAGCAGCCGACTCACCTAGGGGTTTCGTTTTAGAGGTAGACTTGACGATTCCCCAGGATATACACGACAATCTAGCAGACCTACCGCCATGTCCAGACCACAAAGCCGCCCCTGGATCTACTTTCCCCAAGCTGATGACTACGTTGGAGGATAAGGTTCGGTATGTTCTCCATTACCGAGTCCTCCAGCAATGTGTAGGCTTGGGGATGAAGTTGGGCACGGTACACCGGGTAATATCTTTCAATCAGTCACCGTGGTTGAAAGAATACATCTCTCTCAACACGCGTTCTCGTCAGTCAGCAACATCAGAATTTGAGAGAGACTTTTTCAAATTAATGAATAATTCAATTTTCGGCAAAACAATGGAGAACCTTAGAAAACACCGCGACGTGAAATTGTGTACAGGTTGGGCGGGTCGCCGCGGTGCCCGCAAGCACGTGGCTTCACCACACTTTAAACGAATGACTATTTTCGAGAAAGACTTTGTGGCTCTGGAGATGTCGAAAGTGAAGATACTTTTCAACAAGCCAGTCTACGTCGGGATGTGCATTCTCGATCTGTCTAAACTGCGGATGTATCGATTTCACTATGAATTCGCCATTCCGCAGTTTATACGCCCAATTACTTCATATGGATCACAGCCATTCACCAAATAGATGAAACTGTCTGTGTCCATATAAAGTAATTTCGGGCGTATAAACTGCGGAATGGCAAATTCATAGTGAAATCGATACATCCGCAGTTTAGACAGATCGAGAATGCACATCCCGACGTAGACTGGCTTGTTGAAAAGTATCTTCACTTTCGACATCTCCAGAGCCACAAAGTCTTTCTCGAAAATAGTCATTCGTTTAAAGTGTGGTGAAGCCACATGCTTGCGGGCACCGCGGCGGCCCACCCAACCTGTACACAATTTCACGTCGCGGTGTTTTCTAAGGTTCTCCATTGTTTTGCCGAAAATTGAATTATTCATTAATTTGAAAAAGTCTCTCTCAAATTCTGATGTTGCCGACTGACGAGAACGCGTGTTGAGAGAGATGTATTCTTTCAACCACGGTGACTGATTGAAAGATATTACCCGGTGTACCGTGCCCAACTTCATCCCCAAGCCTACACATTGTTGGAGGACTCGGTAATGGAGAACATACCGAACCTTATCCTCCAACGTAGTCATCAGCTTGGGGAAAGTAGATCCAGGGGCGGCTTTGTGGTCTGGACATGGCGGTAGGTCTGCTAGAAATGTCGTGTATATCCTGGGGAATCGTCAAGTCTACCTCTAAAACGAAACCCCTAGGTGAGTCGGCTGCTACGCTCATGAAGTCTATGCATGCAATCTGCTCGGCCGATAACCATCTGAAACCCTCCAGAGGGTAGATACTCTGACATGGCCCAGCCGTACAAATTGTTTACATCAAAATACATGATGAAATTTTCAGGTGAGTTCGTGGTTGTACTCCGCCATGTACCGGTTATTTGCCTTGGCATACCTATGGACGCACTGGCAAATACCACCACGAGTTCCACGTTCGAAAAAGAGAAGCATGTCAACATCTGTCAGAAGATCCAGCTCGACACGCGTTCTCTTTAACATAGCCTGCCACGAAAGGCCTGGAGCTGTGTAATAGTGTGCGGGGTCCAGGGTGTACATCTCCAAACATACACTCCTAAATTTTTCAAACAGATCTGCAAGTAGCCGTACATCTGTCCCCATGTACAGACTTGCGTATTCTTCCAAGTTTTTGATCTGGAAAATCCGCCACACTTGTGTCGCGTGCTCGTAATCTTCATCAGAAATGTCTGACTCCGACAACGAACTATAAAATTTAGACTTTGGAGGGAGCGTGGCCTCTTTGAGCTTGTCCATCGAATCCAGATATTCGTATGGGAAGACTCCTTTTCGCTTAACTAAGTTGGAACTTCTCAGGGTCCGTAAAATACGCACTGGTAATGCCCATGAAACGGTCCTCAAGGGTTCCAACCAGTTTATCTAACGAGGACTGCATGAAACGGTACGAGTCCAGGAACCGCAATTTAATTGATGTACCATTAATCTTTTTCGAAAACGAAATGTAACGTTCAGTGTTGATGGGCAGGACATCCATCCCATCTTCATCGAGGTGTGCTAAGGCCCTAACAATGAAGTGCGCATCATACCCAGACAAATTATGGAAAAAGATGGGTATGCAACGTTGATTTTTGTACTGTAAATTACAGTTATTGTGTGCAGCCCCTCTGAATGCACCTGTGATGTGGCAATGATCACGAACCTTAACGGCCCCCGGTGCAAAGCCGTCACCACAAATGTGGCATACCGTAGCACTAGTAAATCGTGCCTTCCTCATCAGCTGACATTACAAGAGGTGTGACCGCCTTGTAAATTTCATCAACGTCATGGGCCAGGTTCACGAGTTGTTCCACTAGCCACGTCTCAGGGTTTTCTCCCAAGAATGAGTCGAATCTGTTCAGCTGAGGCTCGTATGCGCAAACGAGCTGGTATGCCGCGGCAAAAGGGATGTGTTCCTGGACTCCTGTGGAGTAAGAGGCATTAGGGTCGGGTCTGCACGTATGAATGGGCTTCAACAAGCATTCAAAATCCGCGTAAACGACGAATGGTGCACGCTGTTGGTACACAAAATCCTTAAACTTTAAGGTTTTGTCTTCGTCGCCGGGTAGGTCCACTCTTACAGCGCCTACCCTTGCGCAATCAATCTCATGGCGTTCCAAGAGATCTTCGCGCCTGAAATGCTGCAGGCATCTATCACATATGAAATGTTGTCATATGAGTATTTAGTTATTGATGATCTGACTAACCGCGACAAGTTCTTGATCCAGCAGTAGTGAAACTTATCTTCACCCTCTGTAATCAACAACATGTTGATATGGAAATCGCGTTTCACTGCAGCATGATGGAGGGGGCCTACAACTCTATGTTTTTACCATTTCTGGTTCCAAGCCGTAGACATTGATCGAATATTCAGGATTTTGCCTCTCAAATTTAGAAATGTCTGACAATTTTACAGGGAATTCTATGCCTGCAAAATCTAAATCGTACTTGGAACGTACTTTAATATACTGCTAACTAATTGCGCGTTGTGGTGCACCTGTTCGCGAAATGCCAGGATCGTCCAAAGAAAACAACGATCATCTTGTTTTTAACATTGATAATTGCTTTCTTTGCTTGGATATCGGATGGCAGTGCTATAAATGAAGAGCCCCGAAACAGCGGTTCGAATTTAGCTACATGGATGTCGAGGGAGTTAATTTGATCGAGGCATTTGCCACTATCCCGGTCCTGGAATTCACTAAATCTCTTCTTGAATATCTTGAAACACATAGACTTCATACCATTCTTCCAGGTGAGTGCTTAATGTTATTTCTCGCATCTTTGGCATAAAACAAATACGGCTGATGTTAGTGATATTGTTCTTCTGGAATTTGGAAAAGACAATCCAGCCCCACCTGGCATTTTACAGCCGGTGTTGAAGGATTGTTAATAATCAGCGGAAATTTGGTCTTTAAAAATTCCATAACATGCTCTAATAAAATTGCCTGGATCTTTAAAATTTTCAGTATTTACAACAGTGATGTGAAGTAACCTATTCCCGTAAGCACTTGCCCTGATAGTTGGCTTCAAGCGCGTAGCATCCGGCTTACCTTTTTCCCCACCCTCATTAACGGTTGCTGGTGTATTGGGCAGCCACTGGGACGATGGTTCGTCTGCAGCCCAGAGTGCCTCTACTGGCGACAGAGTGGCTAATAGATCGTTTGGATCTTCCCACGCACTGGTGCTGGGATGGGATATGTCCACTGCTGGATACTCCTCGCACTGGTGCTGGGTTGGTTTATGTCCACTATTGGAATACCCCATAGTGCTGCAAGGTCTGGTGGTGACATATAAACATCTGAAAATAGACACAAAAAATTAGATTCATAGTTACAAGTATGGAAAACAAAGCAGTCTATAAAATGAATACATTACCTGACATTTTAATGCTTTTTGATGGACCGTCATCATGGGTTGCCTTCCGTTTGTGTGTAGGTTGCACACTGGTAAGGCCAACAGTATTCACATCATCTGCAACATAATAAATAATGTCTGTCATATATGCATTAAGTATTAACATGAAAAATAATTTAAGTACCAAACGATTGCCAGTAGGAAAACAATTCATGAGTTCTAATCACATGCATAGCACCTCCACTCACATCTACAACAAAATAAATAATGTCACGCATGCACTAAGTATTCACACGAAAAATTATTTAAAGTATTAAACACTTGCCAGTAGTAAAACAATCCATCAATTCCTGAGTGTTAATCACAGGCAAAGCACCTCCACTCCCATCATCATGGGTTGCCATCCGTTTGTGTGTGGGTTGCATACTAGTAAAATCAGCAGCATTCACATGATCTGCAACATAATAAATAATGTCAGTCACACATGCACTAAGTATTCAAACGAAAAATTATTTAAAGTATTAAACACTTGCCAGTAGTAAAACAATCCATCAATTCCTGATTGATAATCACAGGAAACGCACATTCACTCACATCAGCAACAAAATAAATAATGTCACGCATGCACTAAGTATTCACACAAAAAATTATTTAAAGTATTAAACACTTGCCTGTAGTAAAACAATCCATAATTTCCTGAGTGTTAATCACAGGCAAAGGACCTCCACTCACATCTGCAACAAAATAAATAATGACAGTCACACATGCACTAAGTATTCACTCTAAAAATTATTTAAAGTATTAAACACTTGCCATTAGTAAAACAATCCATAATTTCCTGAGTGGTAATCATAGGCAAAGCACATTCACTCACATCTACAACAGAATGAATAATGTCAGTCACACATGCACTAAGTATTCACATAAAAAATTATTTAACGTATTAAACACTTGCCAGTAGTAAAACAATCCATCAATTCCTGATTGTTAATCACAGGCAAAGGACCTCCACTCACATCTAGCAACAAAATAAATAATGTCAAGCATATGCTTTAAGCATTCACATGAAAAAATTATTTAAAGTATTAGCTACTTACTGGTACGACCAACAGCATTCATTTCATCTGCAACAAAATAAATAATATCAGTCATACATGCACTAAGTATTCACACTAAAAATAATTTACAATGTTAATCACTTACCACCTGCAAGATTGTACCGCACCTCAAGGTTGTCCATTGTTACCGATCGTGAGTCTACAAATTCATCACTGATTAGTTGCGAGATGGCTGGAAGACCTATAAAATAAAATTAAAATAAAACTTACTTATTTATAATAATAATTATAATAATAATTAATAATAGAAAATTCACTCACCATTTGCTAAATACTGTTCGATGTCTTCAGCAGTCAGTACTCGATCCATGATGTTCACTCTGTAAGATACTGGTGATCAATGAGGCTGAGAAGAAGTTTGGCACAGAATTTATACCCTGTCACGAACGGTAAATTGTGTTGCGGAAAGTAGGTCCCAGTACACACACACTCCAGGAATAGCGGCTAACGGGAGCCAACGCGTCACCCGGAAATATCGCTGCGCTAGGAAACTACGCACTCCAGGAATAGCGTATAACGGTACCCGACGCGTCATGTGTGGCGCGCGCTGGGAATAGAAACAACCGTTGTCGCCTGCGGGGGTATGCGCCCGACTAAGCTCACAGAATACTCAGATATTCAGGTTACGCGAGCCATGGAATGTCTGCGCAGATTGAGGTTTGTGCTTCCATCTGGGCGGGCGGTCAAGGAACTATCGTTTGCGCAAACGCGGCCGGTGCTGCCCCCCTAGCGGCCACCAAATGAACTAACGGTCCGCTGATTGGCTTATTCAAAAGCCCGCCGGAGGGGAGGGGAGGGAGGTGCCCCCCCCACCACCTCGTGACTCATGGGTTTTCCCGGTTTCTGGCTTGAAACTCTTATCCCCTCCCTACTAACGACGTAACGAATGGGGCAACGTGGGAAAACCGGCTGCGTCGTTAATATTGTTTAGCGCCGAGGCGTTTGCTAATGAAGATGGCACTACAGGCGGCTAATCCGAATAAAGTGAAACTCTAGAAGGCGCGGTGACAAACGGTCTGGCCGCGCGGCCATTGCTCAAAGCGGCGACGAGCCTCGACTCTCGGGTTGACCTCTGTCAAGGGCAGCGAGAGTTCCCTGAGGGCCTGCAGCGAGGAACTCGGCCACGTTGTTTGACCCAGCCCAGCGCTCTTATAATAATAATAATTCCGTCCCGTCCTAATGACCTAGCGGCACAATCCGCTTAAACCGGTCATCGTACCGGGTATGAAAGACCTTCCTATAACTAATAAACTAATTTTCAATAATATTTAGAGTCATACTACAAAAAAGTTACAAGAAGTAATTATCAGATACTTTTTATTATCTACTAGAACGAAGAACCATTCCATTTAACACTCTTTTACACATTTTCTGACTTTTCGCCAAAATTATAGTTGTATATGCAGAATTAGCGGATTTTTAATAACACATGAAGGTTTCGACTGTTTCCGGTGACATATATAATCATAATCTTGGATAATTTCCAGAAAATTTTCGGATCTGTTTGTACCAAATTCTGCCGGTGAGCGGTTAACGCTAGAACCCGGTATTCGAGGGAAGAGGGTTGAATCCCCGATCATGCCATCCAGATTTCGGCTTTCTACGATTTTCCGTAATCACTTCAAAAAGGTCATGCCCAAATTCTCTCACGTCTTTAATGATCTAGACGTTGACAAGGCGTAAAACCGTTGGGAAAGAAAAAGTGTCTTATAGAAAAAATGTCTATCCAGTATCTTTCGTCTAACCCCACTTCCTCCTCTTCAACCATTAACAATTTACTACTCTCTCTCGTACACTTTCTCTATCACTAGGTTTTTCTAGAGCCTAGCATATTTAGCTACTCATTGCTGGGACTGGCAAAATCAAATCAGTAGTTGTTTGTTCATAAAGTAGAGGTGTAATTGAGATAGTGTTGCTAGCCTAACTTTTTTGGTGAAGATGGGGTGAGACATCCTTCACAATGACAGTTGAGCAACGCTTTGCACCGCCATCGTTGCTCATTCCCAACACCGCTTAACTCGTTCCTATGGGGATTTACTGCTATCGATGTCTTGCTATTGAGTTTTGTGCAAGCGTATAACTTTTTTGTTTTTCTCTTTCACATCTTTTATAAGAATAAACCAACATTTTTAAGTTTAACAGGTCCACATTGTGTTCAGCTTCAATTTATCACCACAAGAACTTAATATTTACGATTTATCCACGAAACCAATAAATTTTGACGAGAGCTGTCATCGGTATCCTAATGATTATCGTAACTTCAGGGAGTCAGAAGCATTTTTATAGCTACAAAAAACTGAAATTTACCAATTTAAGCCATGCAAACAACCGCAGTTGTGATGTTTTGCTCTCATCCTGTATACTGCATTTTATAACTGGTAGTAATGTAGTCCAACAGCACTAAGATGTGTTGTTTTCTGGCAAAACGAAATCTAACTCATAATCTTCCATTTATAGCATCAGCCATTTTCACCAACTCTTCTTTGCTTCTAGTTGTGTACATGTTAGGCTCAAAGACCGAAAACGTTCGTTGAGCACGAAAAACGACCACAACGCATTGTGGTTTCTTCAAAACATCACGTTGTGACTTATCAGAATCTAACTCTGTGTTCAAAACGAATCGGTCAAGGCCGCATTTGATACAAATGATTGTTCTTACCCGTTGCGTTACAAGACTAAAAAAAAATGTGAGTCGTCATGCGTCGAGAATTCGACCTGGACCAAGCGCGAATTTCGCAGTTTTGCGTTAGTCACAAAGCGTTCTGGCTGTTTTCTTGTAAGCGCCATAACGCGAATAACGTGGTGTGGCCGTTTTCAAGAAACCAGAACGCGTTGTGGTCGTTTTTTCGCTCAATGGGCGGTATCGGTCTTTGAGCCTAACACATACATATACTTTTATATTTGTTTTGTATTTAAATTTTTATAATTTGGACACGAATAACTAGTGCAGTGCGAAAAACCCATGCCTTCAGCCTGGCTCATCGATCCCAAAATAGTAACTCCCATTTTTGGAGATAGTTTTGGAGATTCAACGCATAACGGTAATCCGTGGTTTCCGTTTTTTTTTTTTTTTTTTTTTTTTTTTTGCGCCTTGTCCACGGCTAAGGTCATCAAAGCCGGGATGGGACTGGGGACAAGGAACGGGAAGAAATGGAGTGATTTGGGGAAACCATGGAAAACCCAAATCTGGATGCCCGGACGGGTATTCGAACCGGCGTCATCCAGAATGCGAGGCCAGAACGTTAACCGTTCACCCACCACCCTCGGTCCATGGTTTCGTTATTATTTGTTTTTCTGGAGAATCTCCATCATGAAAGAAAATTTAAGAACGTATTCACTTCTACTGATTTTCAGTTTTTACTTGCGCTTATACATTTCGCTGTCAAATAGCAACACTCCTGTAGTTCTACATCTACATATATACTCTGCAATTTACAAAATTGTGGTTGGCAGAGGGTGCTCAGCACCAAAGCTAATCTCTTTGCTGTGCATTCCAATCCCTAATGGTACGAGGGAAAAAAGAATTCATATAAGAATCAGTCCGGCACCTTATTTCTCTAATTTTATCTTTCCTGTCCTTCCGACTCAAATAGTTTGGTGGAAGAAGTATTTCACTACACTCAAAAGTGAAAGTGGGAGTACGCATGTTTACCAATAAGTTTAAACGAAACGTGTGTCGTCTATCTACCAGAGACTCCCAACCTAATCTACTAATCAGTTCTGTGACGCTTTCATAAGGACTGTAGCAAGCGGTAACGAATCGAGCGGCTCTTCTCTGTTCTTTCTCTATACTTTCGATCAACCCCTTACGAAACGGGTCCCAAATGGCACAACAATAATCCAAATGTGGACGCACAAGAGATTTGTACGCTATCTCCTTTGTTTGTTCATTACAATTTTTCAAGATTCGACCTATGAATCGCAGCCTAGAATTTGCTCTACTTACTAACGAATTAATGTGTATGTCCCATTTCATGTTCCTTTGTACTGTTACTCCCAAATATTTCATAGAATCGAGCATATCAATAACTGTATTGTTTAACTCGTATTTCTGAACAATTGGATTCTTTTTGTTAGTTATGCTCATTGTCTTGCACTTTTTACAATTTAGAGTAAGTTGCCACTCAGCGCACCAAGCCAAAATAACATCCAGATCGCGCTGAATTTCTAAGCAATCGGCCAAATTTCTTACTTCCCTATAAATAACCGCATCAGCAAACAATTTAAAAAGGCTTTTCAGTTTAGGTAGTTGTTAATGACTTTTTATGTGGACAGGACTTAGAGTCCAAGCTAAATAAAAAAAAAAGTTTTATGAATACATCTTTGCTTAGCATTGTACTTCTTGCTACAATGCATCAGCCAGTGAACGCGTTGCTAGTGTCTGCTGACATTGAGAGGAGTCACAGGAAGCGTCCTCGTCCCTCCCGTCACGATACGTTTGTACGTCTATTGCGGAAGACTGTGCTTTGTGAGCGCGGGCCCGTGATAAGGCGTGACGTGACGCCCCTTGTCTGGGCGCACTCTGTGACGTCATCTGCTGCCGTCCCAGCGTGACGTCTGAAAGTGACAGCGGGCGAAGCAAGGGGCGGAACAAGGACGTCACCTCCAGAAAACACACACGATCCAACAGAAGCAAAATAACTCGTGTTTTTCATTTTGTTTGCCGGAAATGGCATCCCAAGGAAAACAATCCATCCGCACGAAACATGTGGTTGACGGGAATACGACTGAGCAGGTTATCAAATAGGCTGTTTAGACCATAGTATCACATATTATGTAAACAACGATTTTACGTTCCGGGTCAATCAGTTTAGACCAGCGGTTCCCAACCTATGGGTCGCGACCCACTAGTGGATCGCGGTGTGTGTTTTTGTGGGTCGCGGAACAATCAACGTTTTTCCCCAAAAATATATCTTTTATTGCATCTATTTAAAAAAATATAACACGATATTTTACAATTGCAGTAATAGTGAAAGCTATTAGCTTAAATTAATTTATTTATTTATCGTATGGCAATTCAGATACTTTAAAGAACATTGAAAAAAAGTTTTCTTATACAGTCAGCCGTTACTATGCAATAAACTCGTTGTGAGATATACCAGCGGCAGCAATCGCGCAATCGTTATGACAACCCTGAACACCCCTCTCCCGCCCTGCTCTAGAGCGGAGATGTGGGCGCATATCACCGGCAGTTTTACTTCTCTGATTGTCATTTTCTTGTTTATCCTTGAATCGAAACCAAAGTCTTTGATCTAAACAGTCTTTCTCTGCTTGTGAGAGTGAGTTGTTGTTTGCCTTTTGTTTTGATTGAGAGTAGATTTAATGTGACTTTGGAAAGTTTGTTGAGGACTAGATCGTGCCGTCAAAGAAAGTATCCAATTGGTGAGGAAACTTCAACCTCCACGGCTAGTAATAATATGTTTGAAAATGTTAATGAACCATATCCAAGTATTTGTAATTACAAAGCAGGCAGCGAGAAAAAGCAAAAGACGTATCTGCGAAAGTATAAAAAGTTTTATTTAAAATACAGGTTTGTGTTTTCGGGTACTGAAGAGGAGCAAATACCTCAGTGCGTGATTTGTTGTGAAAATTAGTCCAGTGAAAGCATGAAACCATAAAAAAGGCATTTGTCAACCAAGCATCCTGAGTACACGTATAAGCCTCTTGAAATCTTTGAAAATAAAAAACTACATAATCTTTCGACAGAATCTACAATGGAAAAGTCAGTTTCAGGCCATCAAACAAACTACCATAGCGTCTTACCAATTATCTTTGTTAATAGCAAAGCAGGAAAATGTCACTGATGGGGCAAGTCATATCTTAGTGGAAAACACCTACAAATCCGATTTTAGTGGTTGACTAGTCCCAGTCATCCATATTTTCATACATTTGGGTGCAGTAAAACACAATTATAAACCTACCAATCAACAACTAAAATCTGGTCTGCATGTGGTTTCCACCAAAAAGCGACTTGGCTGACCAGTTGCATTTTAGTATGCTGCTCGAGTTACTTCTAATCGTGGAATTTCAGCAGTCAAGTTGATGAGTTGATGGTCAGTGCAGACGCCTCCCGGTCTTTACTATGTTTGTTGTTTTATGTATTATCAGTTCTTGTTTTTGTTGATAGTACATCCTTTGTACGAAAATTTGCCTTTTCGTAGGATAGGATAGTCGATAGCGTATCGAGGTCATACAATAGTTCCCATTTTGATATTAGATAGACTCTCATATTAGGTGGGTCGCGAAAACTTTTTTTACTTAAAAGTGGGTCGTGAACCAATGAAGGTTGGGTACCGCTGGTTTAGACAAATAAACTTTGAGAGACGAAACCATAAACTTGAAAGCTTGCGACTATATGGACATTCTTTATGGGAGGGAAACTTGGATACTTACAAACGAACATTATAGCACATTAGCATCTGCTGTAATGACGTTTTAAAGATCAGTAAAAGGTTGGTCAGGAATATTGCTTTCACCAACCTTTTTTTTTTTTTCGTGAAGAACTCAGCTCTCTTGTAGATGTTAAATAATTTATAAGAAGAGATGGGTTGAACGCGTAGTAAAAATGGAAGAAACTAGATTCCCAAAACATTTTTAAGTTATCGACTCGGAAAAAAGATGGACTACATGAGAGTGGAAGTGGCCAACGACCTAATCCTTAAAATATGATGAAGATTTTTCCACTTCTAGGAGAACGTTCAGAAGCGTACTAAAACCCTACTCATTTTATCATTCCAATAGGTAAAATTTTGAAATAATGTAAGAATGCTTGTTAACACCTCAACGCTAGATAAGGAGAAGTAAACCGAAACTAGCATACGACATGATCGCAAAAATACATAGAAAAACTATCTTTCAGCATAGAGGTCATTTCAGACTAAAAAAGTGTTTGCAATGTATCATCACAGCTGTGATGAAGAACCTTTCCGAAAATTATATTTTTTCATTCCGTATTGTTCTACGTTTCTGTATCGTCGCGCCTTCTGCTACGGTGATGACCTTTTCAGATGTTCAAGATACGACATACTTCCATCATCCATGACAGTCCACTAACAACTATTCCTAACGCTGTTTTCATTCTGGATTTAACACAGAGACACCGACGCAAAAATTCATTGAAATGCCCAATATCCTCGTCAGACTCGAACTGGTGACTCTCAGCTGCTCCAGTACCGAATACAAGGGGACGTCAATTAATTACGTGACGTGAAATAGAGGGAGGGGGGTCCGGTGAAATCTCACCGAGGGGGAGGAGGTGGGGTCTACGGAAAAAAGGTCTACAAACGAAACAGAAACAGATTTTACGGGCGATGGGTAGTTGTATGATTACTATTTCCACATTTGTACAAAAACACATTGTACTTACGTAGTTGAAATCTTACCGATTTTTCGCTGAAATGATATACTCAATTATTTTTACTTGAATTCTCTTTAAACTTTTGCTCGGGTTCGATTCCCGGTACCGGAACCAGAAAAACAAACTGGCACAGAGTAGCAATGTATAATGTTGGAGGAAATGTAGAAGAATGTAAAGAATGGTGTCAGTTGGACAAAAAGAAGAAGCGTGGATCGGATTTGTGGAATGAAGGGAAAAATATTATGAAGCTTAAAGAAAAGAAGAAAATTAACTGTGGGGGCCGAATAAAGATGGACTAAATGTTAAGTGAACAAAATAAGAGACAGTGAAACGCATACGACTTGGACAGCAAAGTATCCTAAAGTGACGAGTTAGAAAAAGCATGTTGTGGAGTATGTTGCAGTGTTTATATTTACCTATTAGATTAGATTTTCGGATTGTCAGGAAACTCTATGATTGAAAATTATGATGATTGTACCGTAGTTTTAAGAGATTTTTTGTTACATTTTGTAGTTGTTGAATACATTCAATTTAATGGAATGATTTCAAAACTACAAAATGGGGCGAATGTATAAGGAAACATCATATATAAATTATAATTCGTCGTAAGAAAATTCTTCAACGTAAAAATTTCATTGAGATAGAATAGCATATCGCTGGGCGAAAGATGGTTATTGTCAGTTGCAATATCGCAGAGTAGGCCTATAGCTCTCAAAAATCTACGAGTTCGGTCAGCAGGGGGAAAGTCCGCTAAAAATCCCACGTCATCTTGGGGGGGGGCAGGGGTGTTCGACCAGATCTCACCACTGGGGGTGGGGGTGGGGAGGGTCCGGAATCCGGAAAAAACATCTTACGTAATTGATGGACGCCCCCTAAGCATATTCTTCAAAAATACTTAATCTATAAACCGTAGGTCGATTGAAACCTCCTGGGGAAGGAATACTAAACCTTTGTCTCAGAAATAAGAAGGCCAGTTGTTCTGCTCTCGGTCACAGAGTTCAACGTGGAATCCGAATCACGCATCAATCAAGGCATACCCCACAAACACATAAGTTAAAGGCCTGTTAAAACTCCGGCCTGCACCGAAAAGTCTCTAGCGGATTCCTTTGGGGTGCCTGGAAAAAAAATGTATAACATGCCTGAGTATTTACTTTCGTAGAACGTTGCTTGTCAATGTGAGGGCCTTATCCATTGTGTCTGAATACTTCCACTTGAACTAAACAGTGTGCTGCCTGTGGGTTGGGAGACGGGCCCACGTATCGCCGCTAACTGTTCAGCGTCCCACTTACGACCAGCAGTCAAACCACTTGGCCGGTCAAGGCTGATCGCAGCCAACTTGGGTTCCGGGTAACCTTTTTGGAAAAACGAGCAATAATCCATCTCAAAACACCAATGATAGGTGTATAGCTCCAATAAGATCGCAGCCGTCAAATGGTTTAGGAATAACTGGAAAACAATTTTTGCACTAAAATTTTAAGACAGGGGGAATATTACACAACAATCTTTTTTCCCAGACCATTAAGTCGCAACCAGTTACATCATAAATAAAATAAAGTTATAGTAAAGCACAAATCTACTTCCATCGTAATATAGATTCACGTAATTTGTTTGATGCTTATAAATCTTGTTGCAAGGCATCATGAGAGACGAACTAAAATAAATTGTCACCTTTCACTACTGTTTTTAGTTAGATTGAGAATTTAAAAGTAAAAGAAGGCTCATACTAACGTTTTGTCTCCAGCTGTGTTGCTGTATTTGGAGTTCCTGTTGTGTTTTTAAGCCATGGTGCAAGAAAAGCAATCTTTGTGCTAAGAGCTTTACGCCTCGTCGTGTTCGTTATAGACGCGAAAGGACTAGAGGCAAAGAATTTGGGTATGGCCTTTCTGAAATAATCATCCCAGTATTCGCCTGGAGTGATTTCGGGAATTCATTGAAAGCCGAAATCTGGATGGCTGCAGGGGGATTCGAACCCACGTCCTCCCCAATGGGGTTTGGATGGAACGCCGTATGTTGATACTGATTATTGGTGTGTTTCGACAAGGTACTTAGGTCGTTACGTTCCCTTTCGGAAAGTTGCTGCTGGTGATTTGTACTAATATAAAGACAGGATATAAGGCGAGGTAGTTTTCACTGCTACCAACTGCCGAAAGGCTACTGTTACGCCAGCATAGGGAGATATTGAAAGCTTTTGCTTAGCGGCTACCACCAATTTCTCCAGATTTTATAGATTTCATAGTTTACAGATCACGTATTCAGAATTATAAAAAATTCCCACCATTTCTCTTCTGTACTTTATAGAAGTGCTAAAAATATAGCCACCATGTTTTCACACTACGGGTTTACTTCGAGTCGTCACTGGTAACAGAAATCTTATTCTAACTTGGAGAAACAACGATCAGTCGATAATGTTCTCGTACAGTATGAAGAAACAATAGTGTGGAACAATAAAAATTAAATACTACTTCACATATATTTAGAGTGTTGTTCTATATATTCCAAAAAAAAGTTCTAATCGATGAGATGAACATCACCGGATAGAGAAACACGCGACATTTCTAAGCAGAAATAATGCGTGCCTACCGCAAACGTCTTAATGAGTGCACAGTACGAGAAAGATTTTTTCGTGTGCAACATTCACGCCACGTCTTCGCAGATTTTCATCATTTTACTTATGATGCTATAAGATGAACTAATTTTATGAAGCATCTGCTTATCTTGGTAACTATTAGACCGTTATATTCATTTAAGCAATATGATTAAGGGATGTGAGGAGGATGAATTTGTTCCGGAAATTGTGTTGACAGTTTGGTGATTGGCTAATGAAGAATTGTATTTTACGTTTGGTATTATTACGCTGTCCTTGTACGAGGCAGTAACGTTTTATGAGCTCTCAAGCCTTGTGTAAACCGTAACCTGAATGGCAGAACCCGTTCATGACTTCCCACCTCCGGACAAAAATAAAAACTCGGTGATTTATGTACGGTGTACTTCATATGTATTGAAAAATTGACGTGACTAACAAGTAGCCCCTCGCCGGATTAGTTTAACCCAAGGCAGAGGACATAATGATGAGAAATAGAAGTTCCGTCACTCGACGACTGAATATTCCTTCGGGGTCTCCAGCCAAGCAGTGCCGTTAGATTTTCCTTTACTAGGTAACACAGTATCAGCTCCTCGATATCTTAAGATTCAGTAGCCAAAGAGACAAAAACATTTGGTTTCGTCATTTACGCTCGTCAGTTTTTTTATGACCTTACGTCTCGTTGCCTTCGAGGTCATTAGAGGCGGGAAAGGACTAGGCATGAGGAATGCAAAGGAATTCGGCTATGACCTTTTCAAGGAGCCAACCCAGCATTCACCTAGAGTGATTCGGGGAAACAATGGAAAACCGATGTGTGGACGGCTGTCCGGGATTTCGAGCCCGCGTCCTCCCGAATGCGAGGACAGAACGTTACCGTACACCATCACGCTCTGTGCGTCCGTTCGCATGTCACAACCTCGTAATCCCACTGACTTTCAACCAGTTGAGCTGTAATTTCACAGGAAGATGTATTACATTGACTGCAAAACAGATCGTAGACAGATACTAAAAAAAATTTGGCATTTCCAAACTAGAAAGGACCAAATTGAATAGATATTAAACAACAACAATTTTTATCTATGAAATTTTTAATGTAGATGCCTACCTATATCGCGAGAGAAGAGCTTCCTAAGCCGTTAAAATGTGTTTTTCGCCTCTAACTTTCCACACATATGATTGAAAGAATTATAAAAATCGAAATCTTAGAAATTAATAACTACTTTCTCCGAAAGCTGTGATACGTTGACAACTCTTTTTTTAGTTTTTCGTGTTATTCTGTTACCAACAAACTTAATTTTGTGGTCCAAAAAATGAGGCTTGCGTCTAAGTTATAGGTTCATTTACTTCAATGATCGGCCAGGTAGCACAGTATGCACACTCCCCTGAAATTTCAAGGTCCTCTATTCCACTCACGGTCCACCCGGAATTTTTTTATGAGAAGGCAACTAGATTTTTCACCTCTGGCAAAACTTTTCAGTGTTCATAGGGATCACTTTACGGGACTTCGTTCTTCGGATTTTACGTTAAACTGCGGATGCATAACGGCAGGGTGTAAGGTCACATAAATTCTCTCTACTTGAATAAGGTTCAGCAAGGGAACACATATTAACCAGTTATTAAATTTTATAACCTACTAGCATCTTTCCGCTGTTGCGCTTGCGCGCCTCGAGGTGTATGGTGAAATTCATAAAGCTACGTGAAAATTACGCATTATAATACGAAGAGGACATTTTCTGCATAAATATTATCCAAGCACACAGAAAATCTAATGTAATACAAATAAAAATAAAAATTAACCAATCAAATGTTCATAAAGCGATGTGAAGATTAGGTATTTTAATACGAAGAGGAAATGTTCTACATAAATGCGATGAAGTTTCAGTATCGATATTAATCATAACCTTTAGTTAGGGTAATATTTAAGGCTTGTAATGTAGAATCGTTGTAACCTTTACCGTAGAGTAAATATACCGAGAGTGGTGGTGTAACGGATAGCGTTCTGGCCTCGCATTCGGGAGGTCGGTGGTTCGAATCCCCATCTGGACATGCAGGTTTGGGTTTTCCATTGTTTCCAAAAGCACTCCAGGCAAATGCCGGGATGCTTCCTTCAAAAGGCCATGGCCGAATTCCTTCCCATTCCTTGCCCCCATCCTTTCCCGTCTCTAAAGACCTCGCTGTTAAGAGACGCAAAGCAGTTTTTGTTTTTTTTAAAGTAATTATTACAACTTATTGGAGTGTTTGCCTTTAACTTAGTGGTTAGATTTACGTTTACTGTGTATTCCAACTATATTTGGTATTACTGAATAAATAAATAACCAAAGTTACGTAATCAAAAACAGTTTTGTAAAAACGAAGGGTTTCCTGGCGTGTGATCGCAGTGAAGTGTACACTGGTGTACCGTCGGATTGTGTTGTAAAAACCAACAATACAACAGTACAGTTGGTTTCACACCTGAGAATGCCGGCGGTACACCTGTGAAGACTTCATTTCAATATTAACAAAATCCAAAGATTGTAGTGTTTATCGGTGGTGCTGTGTGATCTTGAGCTGAAGAGAGACCGAGCGTGGTGGTGTAACTGTTAGCGTTCTGGCCTCGCATTCGGGAGGACGGTGGCTCGAATCCCCGTCCGGGCATCCAGATTTGGGTTTTCCATTGTTTCCCAAATCACTCCAGGCAAATGCCGGGATGCTTCCTTCAAAACGCTATGGCCGAATTCCTTCCCATTCCTTGCCCCCCATCCTTTCCCGTCTCTAAAGACCTCGCTGTTAAGAGACGGTAAGCAGTTTTAAGGGGGCAGGTACACCTAACACATACAAATATTTGATAAAGTTGAGATGTCATTTTCTCCAAATCTATTTAAATTTGAGGGTTCAAATTTCATAGCTCCTTAGAACTGTTATAGCTAGATATAAAAATTGATTTTTAAAATAAAAATATTGTTTAACAACAGGATAATGTACCATCCAAATTGAAAAATGTATTGTTGTAAAGGGTTTTAAAGATAAAAGGAATAGTATTTGAAATTTTTCAGAAATGTTCTTTTAATATTGTGAACTAATATCAAGGCAACAAGTTGAACCTATAATATAACATATTTAACTCTATATTTTTTATTAATAATTTTTTTGTCAAGAAATTAATTTTTTTTTTTGCTTAAATATAAAGGCACATTTTTCATTTGGGAAAATCTGCATAAACAATAATGGTTCAGCCTGTAGTACTTAGTATGTAGAACATGTCCTGGAAATTTGAAAAAAATCTATGCATATGGAAAAAAGTTATCTTTAAAACCATTTGATGAATTGCTGTTTTGAGATATTTAAGGTTAAAGATTTGGATCACCTTCAAGTGCAGTAAGATTTAAATGGCTGGCAATCGTGCAGGGCATTGCTTAATCACACATAATTCCCACACTGTCAAAGATATTGAAATAATTTTTTCACTAAAATGAAGCCAAAACTATAAACTGTTTTTGTGAATAATAAAAAAAAATCATTTTTTTGAAACCTGATAAGTGTACCTACCCCCTTAAAAAAAATTGAGCTGTAGAAATTTGTGTTTGTCTTTGATGCAATGTGATCTGTTCTGGTTACGAACAGATTACCATTTCTTGCTGTGTCCCCTGGTCACTTGGTCATAAGATATGCCACAGTGTTTAAGCAAGACAATAAGATTTGAAACAATGAAAACCCTATCCAAATCAAATCTGTAATTTCCGCGTGATGCTGCAACAAAAGGACAACAGACAGAGACAGCTCGCTCACAGATTTATATACGTGGAAAAGAGAACCAAAACTAAAATGAACAGCGATCGACACCTCGACAAACACTTGCCGTTTTCTTACTTGCAGGGCTCCAGTATGACTGCTGTTCATTTCGAAGTAACGCCCCCACGGCGCCTAGCGCTGGGCCCGACAGCATAACTGTTGTCTGTCCCACTTGCTGAGGTCAACGGGGAATGCGGGCACCCACCGACCCCTCCACTCTCCGCTCTGACTTCTGCTACTCTCACCGCGCAAGAATTACTTCTCGTGCGTCCAGGAACTGGACATATTGTTACATTTATGAGAAATGCATTCTCTCTCTTTTCTGCATTCCGCAGATCAAATTATATCTCATTCTGTTGGCTCAGGTTATGATGATCGGCACCCGACTCGTTCGCCCCTCGGAGTTGGAAGAAATTTTCATCTTGAAACAGTTGGCCGTAAATAGCAGAAGGTGGTAGTTATAATCAGATTGTGTATTAAAGACCTCATGTACATAGACCTACATGTTATTAAAGACAATGTGATGCGCCGTGCAGCAAGAAGCAATGCGTCGTATTGGTGAATTATTTGAAACGAATTTCAAATTTTTAAGTCTTTTGTTTGTGTTATTTTTATTATGTTTTACTAGCATTGACTAGTATTAATGTAGACATCGTTCTGAAACACTTCTGCCTTAATGTAACAACTTTATATTAAATTTTAGTGGGTCGTCTTGCATAATAAAAGTCAGTGGCAGAGATATCCTTCGTCATCGAGGTTTGAGTTCAGCCTAGGGCATGGGTTGTCTAAATCAGGTGTTGTCATTATTAGAGAGAAAATCGTAACAGAGATCATGATATATTTAAACTCTGGAAAAACACACACACAAGATAAACACAGCGAAATTGCTGGTATTGCGAAATACTTCTCTTTTTTTCTTTTCTTAATCGAAACTTAGCGGATTAAATTTTTATGTTCTGAGTTTTGTTTGAAAATGTGTTTTACTATTATCACTTTTGTTGGTGAAGTCCTACCGATATTTTACCACAGCATTTTGGAACTCCTTTAATTTGTAGCTGCCATAAGATCGTGACAATACGTTGCTGTAGTTGACTTAAGAGGACGATATTGGAGGTCACCCAGTAATTTAGTCAAGCGTTCTTGGCCAAAGATAAGTTTAATGCGTTGATAAAAACTTAGAACAATACTCTCATTACACAGATGGATAACAGAGCCTTGGAATGTTTATTTAGGATTCGTTGGTACATTTATTTGACAAATTCGTTGTAAGTTAGGTACGGTCTCGTTAATTGCTTAACGCGATAAGAGGTTTTTCTGTAATTATGGGCGACTTAAATAATTTAAAGCTTCTTTCAAATATTTTAGTCGTGTCATTTCCATTCAGATAAATTTAAGATGCAGCTCTTGCCCAGTGGCTGTCAAATGATTCTACCGGCCATTAATGACGTGAGGTGTTTTTCAGGAAACCCGGAACCCCCCCCCCTTTTCTGGTGAGACAACTCTGCTCTCCTTTACGAATTTCAAAACCTCACGTGAGATTTCCGTCGACCGCCCTCCCCCCTCCCCCTTTGTGAGATCTAGTGAGATTTCGCCGGACTCCCCCCCCCCCCCCGCCTCCCTAATTTCACTTCACGTAATTAATGGGCGCGCCTTTAACATTTATTGTATTGATCATATTATGGTTTGATATGTATCGTCACGCATTATCTGCAAAATATGTCAACGTTAATTATTTCTCAAGTACATGAACGCAAGGCTAACTTAGGAGATTCTTACTAAAGACATTCATACAATACTGAGAGGGTCGCTTAGTGGTACTAAGCTCTCGGGCCTGGCATTCGATAGGACGCGGTTTCGATAGACGGTCCGCTCATTCTGATTTTGGCTGTCTGTGATTTACCGAAATAGCTCCAAGCGAATGCCGGGATGGCTTCTTCAAATGACCGTAGCCACATTCAATTTCACACATTCTCTCTAGGCTTTAATGACCACGACATCGAAAAGCCGTAAGAAATAAAAGTGACATCCTTACCGATTGACATCGAGATGAAGAAGTGTGTTACACGCAAGACAAATAGGTGTATCAGAAGTTTCGTAACCTTCCTCAGTTTTAGCCTGAGCACTAACATCTTGCGTAACATCGTTCGTATTCGTAAAAGGAAGTGTTCCATGGAGCTGACGTGGGGCGGCAATCCAAAGAGTCAGCGCTGCAGTCAGTGCATACGTGGTCAACGCAGCTTTCGCTGTGCGGTGTCGGCGTGAAACCGTCTGAATCACCAGTCACAAATCACGCGTCTCTCTCAGATCCGCGTGTTGAACCACCATGAGTCTGCATTATACAGAAACGGTTCTGAAAGTTGCTCATGATGCACAGCCTCCAGCGCTATTGTGTATTAGGATGCACGGTATATCGCCACGTCGTTACTTCCTACAGTTCCCTTACATAGTACTGTATATGAACCAACGTTCTTTAATGTGTTTTCTGTTCTCGTATCATTTTCTTTTCAACACGATTCTGTTATGCTATTAATTCAGATTTAATATCATGATTTGTGATTCGATTTACCATTCTTTTTCGGTATAATTCGCTGATGCCACGTTTGAAACCGTAGTTTTTTATGTAGCTTACACTTGATACATGGCTGCTTTTGTCGCTTATGGTTTCTGAAATTGCTTAGCAATAACCAAATCTATGTTTGCTGTTACAAATTATTTTCATGTCCAAGTTGAGATTTTATATCATTCTTGTTACTTTTTTTTCAAACTATCTATACAGTATGTTTTTCTGTACCATCTCTCTTAAATAACACACTTAGCTCAGTGGTTAAGGCGGTTGCTTTCAAAATTGTCGCTGGTCCTGTCCCAGGTTCAAATACCGGCAGGCGCAGAGATTTTGAGAGTTTGTTTGATCATAGAACTTTCCGTGATTCGGATTCCACATTAAACTGCAGGCCACCCTCTAGGACTAACAATCCTAGTTATAACACATCTACCGCAAAATTCAAACTAAACAAAGGCTAAACGTGGGCCTAGTCGGCCCAAACGAACATACATACATACATAAAATGTTTATATAAAACTAGCCTCGTACCCGCGACTTCGTACGCGTGGATTAAGAATTTTTTTGCCAGAATTAAATATAGTAAGTTGTTGGTAACGAAGGATTAGTCCCAAACAATATCGAGTCGGCATAATATGACAGGAAAGCTATCGCTATATCACTCTACCGTCGAACCTGCCTCTTGAAGAGAATTAATTTCCAACATATTTCTGTCACTATTCGATAAGATCTCAAAATTTCGTGACTACAACTGTTAATCATACTGGAAAAAATATCCTGTGCCCTTCATACACATTTCCTTATAAAATTACATCACAACGATATAGCCATTTAGTCGTCAAAACGTAACAAAAAGACAGAGACTTACTTCCGTATTTATAATAATATTACTGTGGTTCACACTCACACACTGACTGTGAACAACACCTGAGGGATCATTATAACGTAAAAAAGTGTACACCTACAACATTGCAAGACTACCTACGATTTGCCTCGCATTGCGCCCCTAACTTTCTAATATCTACAGTTTAACATTCAATCCGAATAACCTACGACCCAGGCCTGACTCTTACGATGAAAAATAATCTTTAAAAATCTGATCACCGACGGAGATTTCAACCAGAGACCACGACGTTCGTAAGCAAGCTCTTTAGCCACTGAGCTTCCAGCTCACTACACGGAAACACGGTCTGAAGACGTGCATATCCAACGTGTCTGTCTATCGCCGTATTTCCAAGTTATGAGAATCAATTGCCAACATATTTCTGTCACCATTCGATAAGGTCTCAAAATTTCGTGACTACAACTGTTAATCACACTGCAAACAATATCCTGTGCCCTTCATACAGATTTCCTTATAAAATTCCATCACAACGATATAGCCAATTGGGAGTCATAACGTATCAAAAAGACAGAGACTTACATCCCTAATTATAATAATATTACTGTGGTTCACACTTACACACTGACTGCGAACAAAACCTGAGGGATCATTATAACGTAAAAGAGTATACACCTACAACATTGCAAGACTACCTACGATTTGCCTCGCATTGCGCCCCTAACTTTCTAATATCTACAGTTTAACATTCAATCCGAATAACCTACGACCCAGGCATGACTCTTACAATGAAAAACAATTTTTAAAAATCTGATCCCCGACGGAGATTCGAACCGGAGACCACGACGTTCGTAAGCCAGCGCTTTAGCCACTCAGCTGACAGGCCACTACGCGGAATCACGGTACGCAGTCGTCCACATCCAAAGTGTCTGTCTACCATCGTATTTCGAAGTTATGAAACAAATGTGTTATTTATACAGATATTTTTTCAACCAAATGTAGACAGTATTTTTCTCCTTGTTTCAAAGGATAAGTGTGCAAAGTTTCATCGAGAACGGATAAAAACTGTGGATTTGTATGAAGAACAAACAAACCAACAAACATACATTCATCTTTATATATAAAGATATCTGCATGAATAATTTATTCAGTTTTTATAATTAGTTATGAAATATCAGCTAAGCATCCACCTCTTTTTATTTTTAGCTACATTTGTGACCATATTTTGGAAGAATTTTCCTGTAGTTGGGCCTGTTAGTTTTTAGTTCTCCAATTGTTTTGTTTCTAGACATTTTCCTTTAAGTAGCTTGAAAGAAAAATAATTTGCTGTTAAATCAGCTATCCAGAAATTACAGAGAAGAGTCGCTCGCTTGTCTGGCAGATCGGCGATGTATTTTCCGATTTAGTTTAATGATAAACTTGCGAGAGTTTAATTTCATTTATGATTGCGGAGAAACATTTCTCTCACCAATGTTTTGGGGTCTCAATAACAGTATAGATCAGGAATATAAGGTGCCTCTCGGATGCTTAAATCTAAGCTCCTTTTGTATGTGTCGTTATGAATTGGAATGTTCAGAGGAGAGATTAAAGAATATAGATGTAGATGCTAAATCAAATGAACACATCTGAGCAGCATCAATATAAATAATTCAATAGTTACTGCTAAGTTAAAAATAGTTTTCATTTATCCACCAGTAAAAGAAGTTTCTAAATTTTATAATTTACGTGATACAAAACTCTTCTATCAAATATTTTTTGTTTTAGCATATGCAGTAACGTATGCTTGATTTTGAAAGCAAGTTACAATCCGTTACCGGTTTGCCAGGTCTGTCGTAGCTTCACCATTGGTCAATGTCTTTCAGGATTCCTATGGGGTCTTCACAATCTTCTGGGGTACAGCAGCAGGCCATCCTTTCTTCGCGCCAATAGTTGTTTTCCACCACATGGAAAGGAGGTTTAATACGTCTGTTCAGAAATCTTAAGTATACGCAGATATCGAGGAATTCTCCGTCATAACAGTGGAGCAGGGAGAATGCTAGAATTAGCGCTCTTGAACAAAGGGAATGGATAGAAGCCTATCGAAAGACCAAGGATAAGATGGATGGACCACGCACAGAGAGACAGTGCATTTGATTTGAAACAACTAGAGGAGGAAAAATTTCAGAGAAACTATCAGAAATGGAAGAGTATTTTGAGGACGCCCCGCAGAAGCGGAAATGTTAAACGATGAAGATGAATGACGTTAGACGACATAAACTGTAGTTTAGCGCCTAACAACGTCGTGGGGGATACAGTTTTGTTAGTACTGTACATCAAATGTTTTATTTTAATTTGAAAGCGAATGAAGTTTCCCATCATTTCGAGATTACTGTTTAAAAAAAAGAAAAAAAGTTTTAATCGTTTTACAGAATACTAAAATATCGACGTGAATATTTCTGAATCAAACAAATATTATTACTAGCAACATTTAAATCAAGGAATAACCGAGGAAATAAGAGAAATCAGCGCCAGATCCGATTCACTTCTGTACTAATTTTTTCCACGAGCGATTAGGGAATGGAAAGGAAGGATTTACCGAGCGAGAAAACTTATAATCCGACAGTAGTAGTTCTCGATAATCCACTCCCACCATCGTGAACTGGCTTTTCCATGGTTTCCCCTGATCACTCCAGGTGAATGCCGGGATGGTTCCTCAGAATAAAACATGGATGTCTTCTGTCATATCCCACACATCCCTTTAAAACGATTACACATTCAGATAAGTGCAATGCACCCTCCGCCACCCACTTTCAGTGAATTGCGGAGTAATAATAATAGTATAATATGACCGTTATTATATTTCCTTGCCACAGTAATTTCGAAGATGTTGCCAACCGGGGTAATACCCTGGCACTCCGGCTTAGACATGATTGACAATTATTAATCACTGTGAGCTGAAAGTCACAGTGGTAAGGAAAGTAGCAGTTTTTCCTGCTTGCTTGTGTTGTGTTTTGGTTCTGACAGTGGGTTGGCAGGTATTCTCTCACATCACATCATCCGCATTCCAGGCGGGTCACACGGCTACAAGGCTGTACGCGCCACACGACTTTCAAGTTAAATCACAGCCTCTGCGCTGCGTACTCAACACAGAACAGCAATCACTGATACCACCTCAAGAAGCTGGTTTAATACGAATACGTAGTTTGCCTGGTTTGTTTCCTTCTTCATATATATTCTCTAGTTTACAGAACTATGTCATTAGGCAGATGGCATCAAGCCTTGATACATTTTCTACTTTTCCAAACAATATTAAAATCCAGAGTGTAGAATTTTTATCTCTGAAGAAAAGATGTAAACCCTCTGTAATCACTCATTTGTCCGCCTGTCCCGAATGCTTTAATTTAAAAATTTGGAATTATGATTATATTACAAAAAATCACCTTATTGAAAATAATTACAGGTTGTTTGATGTGGGTTGGGGGAAGGAATGTGGGTTGATGGAATAATGTTTTAGCTGTCTTCATGAATATCAAATCACATAAACTGCCGACACTCAAAATGATTCGATTTGGATTATTTTTATTTCACTATTTGTCCGAGTTTTTGGTTAAATACGGCGGTTCGAATCTCCGTCCGGGCATCCAGATTTGGGTTTTCCATGGTTTCCCAAATCACTCCAGGCAAATACCGGGATGCTTCCTTCAAAAGGCCATGGCCGAATTCCTTCCCATTCCTTGCCAGCCTCAATCCTTTTCCGTCTTTAAAGACCTCGCTGTTGAGAGACGTAAAGCAGTAAAAAAAAAAAAAAAAAAAAAAGTTGCTTAAATATTGTAAGAAACGTAATTCCTCCTTCACTTCCAAAACTACTGATACAAAAGTTTTATAATAATTTATGTTGATATTTTAGCCTCCCAAAAAGTACAAAAAACTGTAGTAATATATTTGTATTCATGATTTTCACAAATTTGATTCTTCAGTTCTTATTTTTTTCAATAAAATTCATAAACAATGTATTCCGAAGAGTAATTTATGAATCAGATAATAAATCTATTGTGAAGATTTTTTCAATAATTCTCAAGATTTATCTATGACCTGAATAAATTTTTCAACTGATTTTTTGTTATTGATATACTGTTTGAAAGACAACTTTTCGAAACGAACAGTAAAAATTTGTTGTTATTGATTTTTAGAACTTTTGCAAAACAACGACTCCTATGTTCTAAATTAGAGGCTCCCAATCTGGGGGGTGACCCCTCCGGTGGATGGGGGAGGGGGGGCGGGGCACCAAAGAATGGGGGCGCGTGGTGCTATGTAGCTTCGCCGCCCATGTGGACGATACCCTGTGGACGATACCCCGGCTCAACACCGACGGACGTACTATGCAATTATTAGAGTTGAAAACCTTAGTTCTATATAACATACTTAGTGAGTTTCCCTTGACATGTCAGTGCTGAAAAGTAGGCATTTATCTTATCTTATTAATAATAAAATTGTGAATGTGGGAGGAGCGTGTGAAAAATTCTTTTGACGGAAGGGGGGCGTGATACGAAAAGCATTGGGAGCCCCTAATCTAAATCGTCAGGGCACAATCCTTGTTTCACATCCCAGGCATTCCCATATTAACCAGATGCTTAACTTACGACATTTTGATCTATTATCAAACGTGCTATCACTTTTCAGACCATACTAAATAATGCAACACTCTAGATATAAGAAATAAGATGCGTATCATGTACTCAATTGCTAATTAATCAGTTTGTATAAATAATTAATACTACGCTAATACAATTGACTTTTTCCACGCCAATGCAATTGCATTTTTGTTTCTTCAGGAATATTATGAAAAATATATACTTAAACCATGTAGAAAAAAGAAATGATACAACATAATATATTGATTCAGATACTGTTTTTTTAGTCAATGAACCAGAAGTGAGAATTAACCAGTTACTTACAGGTATCAATTACACAAAAACATAAAATTTACATTGGCGAAACTAACACAAGGAAAACTCTACTTCCTCGACCTCACCATAACCGGTAGCATAAAAAAAAAAAAAAAAAAAAAAAAAAAAAAAAAAAAAAAAAAAAAAAAAAACAACACATATACAGAAAGCCCGTCTCAACAGACATAATAAGTTCACAATCAAATTTAAATTGACACATAGGGAAGCACAATAAGATACAAGCTCAACCGATCCCTGAACAAAGAAAATAACGAATAAAAATTCAACACAGTAATACAGATAGCCAGGAGAAAGACATAAAAAGAAAACAGAATAAATAAACAGAAACATCAACAAAAAATATTCTAAAGGCAAATACCACAAAAAAAAAAACGGAAAAAATCCTATATGAACTCAACATCACATAGGGAAAGATTAAATCAACAAAAATACACAAAAGTAAAATTATGCAGCGTTAAATTTGTGTTTCGTTATTTTCTGCTCAATAAACTATTTTTCCTGTAGCACTCTTCCAGAGACCATTCAGATAAAAGCTATGCAGAGATTTCACAAATGATTTTTTTTTAAATTGTTCGTACTTCAACCTTGATAAATGACGAAGTACTGAATCCACATATAAGAATAATGCAGAAAATTGGTAAAAACTCCAGCAGGATCTAATTGCTTTAATTTTTTCTGTTAAAGTTAATATTTATTTCTGCTTCTTTGAGGTGTTTACACCTATGTTCTAAGCACGAGCCCATGTTGTCGTGAAGCATGTGAATTGCTTGTTCCCATCGAGCAGCTCTGCGAGGTTTATGACCAGTGAGTTGGAGGCGTCCGTTATTGCTGTTTGCCGTAACGGGAAGCGCTAACTAGTGCGACTATATTTGCCGTCTCATGCGTGACGGAGGTTGCCACTTCTGTTTTATATTCACACCAGTTAACAGATATTAAATCATAATTGCAAAGTGAGACACGCCGACCCCGGCAGCGTAGGGGTAGCGTGCTTGCTTCGCGTTGCAGGGGTCGCCGGTTCGAGTCCGGCCGAGGGCATGGGTGGTTTTAATTAAATGTTGTGTTCGTCTTGTGTCGTCCTTACAAAAGAGAGAAAACAATCGCACTTGGATGAAAACTATACACTGTAAAAACTAAAAAACACATTGAGCTGGCTGAATGGCTAATATGGCCGAATGCCATTTAAAAAAAAAAAAAGTGATACACAAAATGGAGTCAAATTCTTGAGAACGTATCATTAATACTGCATATCGTAACTGATTCTCCACTAATAACTTTTCTTTTGTTCCAGGTAATTGCAGCATCCTACAAGTAGGAAGTACATATCTAAGCATGTAAGCAGCGAGAGGTAAGAAAAAACGAAGTTTCTGTGTTAATCTCAGCCACTCTCGATTTCAGTGCATACTCCACTGATTTTTATTTTCCCAAAAGTTTGTGAACCCGATGTTTTGATCATTTTAGCCAGTAACCAAATTATACGGAACACTTGCTGAAGACGCCACCCATACGGTAGTTAAAAAAACTAAACTTAATCCACAATCCGAAGGACGCGTACTAAGCCTTTGTGTCAGAAATAGGACGGCCATTCCTTTTCCACTTTAATACTGAATCCGAACTACGGATCATCTAGGCGTATCGCACATGAACAAGTGTAAGTCCTTAAAAATTTCTGACCATATTGGGATTTGAACATAGATGTAACGATAGGCAATATTAACATGGTCTACCATTGGAGGATATCACAGTTGCAAACAATTTGCGACTGTGGTGATTCTTAACTGCAAGGTATCTTCAATCAGTAATGCCACCAGAGGGAAACAAACAAAACAATAAGCAATATGCTGGCCCAAACATGGACCATAACTGAGTGATGCCACAGAGATAACCAATCATCGACTCCAGTGATACTTCAATGTAGATTAAAAGCCAGAAAAATTCTGAGATCCATGAGGACGCAGGTTCAAATACTAGTCCGGACTTCCTGATTTTGATTTTCCGAGCTTTCCCGAAGTCACTTCAGCTGAAGCCGAAATGGTTCCTTAAAAAGATGATGGCCGAATTATTTCCTGTTCTTTGTACCCTGTCTTTCCCGGCTACTTATCAAAGCAAGAATAAAAATCTGATGTCAAATCGAGTAAGATTTGTATTTAAAAGAGTGATGAACATACCCCTGAAATTATTGTAAACGAAAGGAAAGGAAGTGAAACAAAAATGTCGAATATTTTAGAAGATGTTAACGAGTTCTACTGAAGCGCAAGGAGATTCTAGGGTCTATTAAAAAATTTCCTTCATTTTTTAGGTTTATTACATACTAAATACAAGGGAAAAATATTACGGTGGGTACCATTCACATAACTTTTTATTACGAACTGAAATACCGAGCGTGGTGGGTGAACGGTTTTTTTTTTTTTTTTTTTTTTTTTAATTTATTTGGCCTTTAGCCATGCTGGCCATTTAGCCATTACCAAGTGTACAAGCGTTTATTACATTGTTTGTCTATTACATCTGTAACATTTTGCACATCGTAGCAGTAAATCTTAATATACATTGTCTCTGTAGGTTATCCGTATTTCATAGTACCTTACACACATTAAAAGCCAGAACTAATACATTTACGTAATACGCTGGGTGCATAAGGTAGTAACTTTGTCTGGCACATACATACCTTAAAATGGACGATTTGATATTACATTATACACATTGAAATATTGAGTTTGGCAAAAAATCGATTTACAAGGTTCATATATACATGAAATGTTAGGATATGTTACATCTGATTATACAGTTAATTATTGTTCCTTTGTTTGGCATATAGGCCTACATACATTAAAATAGTCCATTTGATATTACATTATATACATTAAAATATTAAGTTTAGAAAAAAGTAATACAAATTAATAAAAAATAAAATTATTTACAAAGACTCATATATACATGAAATGTAAGGATATGTTACACTTGATTATACAGTTGATTATTGTTACAGTTCTCGTTTGATTTGCCGTAAAAATGAGTACATGAGGAAGAAGATTTTAAATCTGTTTGTATTTAGTAAGTCTTCAACACTTGCCGGGAGTTGCTGTCCTGCTTGCACCAAGTGCTTGATGAGGTTGTCAGAGGCTTGTTTGTTAAATGGGCAACCAAAGAATATGTGATTAGCGTCTTCAACGTGTCCGCACTGGCAGTACGGTTCCTCTACCACACCGATTCTACATAAGTGCTTCTTGAGGCGGCAATGTCCGAATTTAAGCCGAAAAATTGTGATATATAGGCTTCTAGGACACCGGATGTTCTGAAACCATGGCCGTTTTGTAACTTCAGAATGTATCCTTGCGTAGTGTTTACCTTTCGTAGCAGATGTATATCTCCATTCTACGTCCCAATCTTTGTATAATTTTTCCTTTATTGTCACAATCAGGTCCGAAGTAGGTATCTTACGGTGTATAGTTACCCCGGTCTCAGTTGCTTGTTTTGCCAGCTGGTCGGCTATTTCATTGCCCCTGCACCCATCATGGCCTCTCACCCAGGAAAGTACTACTAATTTATTACTTTGTTCCAGGTCTATGATTGATTTAATAATTTCGTATATGATCGGGTTGTTGCTTTGGTTTATGTGATGATTTTTTAATGACGTTAAGGCAGAGAGTGAATCAGATAGTATGATAATGTTACTATCCGGTAAGCTCCCGGCATATCTAAGTGCTTCTAATATTGCTATAAGTTCTGCTGTCATAATAGAGCATTCTTTAGGCAGTTGGAAAGTGCCCTGTTCCATGCTATCAAGGTTGATGTATGCACAACCAGCATAACTGTTGTTCTTAGACCCATCTGTATATATGATTCCAGCCGGAAGCCATTTGTTCAATTTTTCTAGGTATGTCTGTTTGTAGGGGCTCTGTTGCGTTGTTTGACCAAAAACTGTAATTTCTTTACATGTATGCCATAATGGAGCCTCATAGCAGTATAGTTGTTCACTCTTGTTGGCTTTATCGTATAGTGATTTGGTTTCCAGATACGCTGAAGCTAGCGGTGGCAGTCGTCTGTTTTTCCAATATCCTTTTGTTAGGCAGTCTATGGATAAGTTGTGTATGGAATTATATAATTTACTGGTCGTCAACTGACTCTGTTTCAGTAAAAATTTTGAACTTAGGTAGAATCTACGTAGGTGCAGAGGAGGTTCCCCTGCTTCTGCGCATAGTGCATTTGTGGGCGTAGATTTCATTGCCCCTAGGCAGGTGCGTAGTACCATGTATTGTAGTACATCAAGCTTCGCTAAAGGCCGTTGGGAGGCCGCACCATAACAAATACACCCATAGTCAAAATGTGGACGGACTAGGGCTCTATAT
Source organism: Vandiemenella viatica (assembly GCA_031002005.1). Taxonomy (NCBI): domain Eukaryota; kingdom Metazoa; phylum Arthropoda; class Insecta; order Orthoptera; family Morabidae; genus Vandiemenella; species Vandiemenella viatica. Next base: position 66,955,004 of record CM061919.1, read on the forward strand.
AGAGTTAGTGCTATTTGTGGACTTGCTCCCCACTTTAGTCCTGTTACTGCTCTTATAAGGTTGTTCCTTGAGCAGACTTTTTTTTCTATTTGTTTGATGTGTTCACACCATTTGAGTTTATTATCTATTATCAGGCCTAGATATTTCAAGCTATTCTTAACTGGGAGCTGGTATGGTCCAAGAGTCATGCGGATCATTGGAGGAATCCTGTGTCGTGTAAATATGCAGACTGAGCTTTTATCTATTGAGATCTCCTGTCCATTGTCTGACAGCCATTGTACTAGTTTACACATCGCTTCGTTTAATATGGCTTGGCATCTTTCGATGCTTGTGCCTATTGTATACAGGCAGATGTCGTCCGCATATTGAAGTATTATGACGGAAGGTGGCATTATTTTGTGTAGGTCAGTTGTGTATATATTAAAGAGTAACGGAGACAAAACTGATCCTTGAGGTACCCCTTGGCTACACTTTCTTGGACCTAGAGTAATTGTTTTCCACTTGGCTACTAACCATCTATTTGTAATCATAGCTAGCAGCCTCGCTGTAAAGGGGCCCGGCACGCCATTCTCTTTTAATTTTTTTCCCAAGGTCGATGGCAGAACTTTATCATAGGCAGATGTTAGGTCAGTGAAAATGGCAACCATGTATTTATTGTCTGTAAGGCACGATTGAATATCTGTAACAAGGTGTGCTAATATGTCATTCGTGCCTTTTCCTCTCCGAAAGCCGTATTGAGTATGCGGCAGCAATGTATTATGTTCGAACCACCATTCGAGTCGATGCTTTACCATTCTTTCTAGAATTTTGAACACACAAGATAAGAGGGATATAGGTCTATATGCTGAGGCACATTCAGTTTCCTTTCCTGGCTTTTTTATAATAATTATTCTGGCCGTCTTCAAAGGTGGTATCTCGCTTTTCTCAGCCCAAATACGATTAATGAGGTCGAGCAGTATGCTTTCCCGTTGGCAGGGAGTAGGCGGAGCATGGGGTAGTGTATGTTATCCGGCCCAGGTGCTGATGATTTGCCAAAGGAGAGTGCTCTGCTGAGCTCTTCACTCCTGAAAGGTTGACATAGGATGTGCTGTGTATTTTCCTGTACGTTTAGGGGTTGAGGGTCCACATAAGGTGGTGTTATGTTTTCTAATATCTCAGTCAGAATATTCAGTGGTGGTGTCCGCTCTGGCACCCTCGCTTCCTTTATATTTTTCAGCCTTCGTATTTTCATCCACACTTCTTTGGTCGGCGTGTTGAGACTCAGTTTTGAGCAGTAGTCTTCCCAGTTTTTCTTCTTCTTCTTTCTCAGGAGTTTTTTTGTTTTCGCACATGCCCTTTTACATTCAATATAATTGCTCATTGTGAGGTGTTGCCTGTAATTTTTGACAGCTTTCTTTCTTTCTTTTATTGCATCGTCACATTCCTGGTCCCACCATTCAACGGTGTTGTGTTGATTACATAGTTTTGTTTTTGTTTTGGAATGCTGGAGCCTGCGGCTTTTTCAATGCAATCTATGAAGGCTTTATAATCATTTTGTATGTCGTCTGTAGGTTTGTAATGAGAAAATGCAGCTTCTGCTTCCTGTTGGTATTTTTCCCAGTTGGCCCGCTTGATACTCCATTTATAGTGAGAAAAGATAGTTTGCCCTATCAGCTTAGTGCAGGGGAGCTTCAGCAGAATCGGGAAATGATCCGAGCCCAGAGTATCTTCTATTATTTCCCATGTTAGGTGTGGGGCAATAGTCGCCGATGCTAATGATATGTCAACAGATGATTGTTGTTGTGATGGTCTATTGATTCGAGTTGCAGAGCCATCGTTTAGTACAACTAGTTCCTCCATTACTTCCACAATTAGTCGCCCGTTACGATCGTCATATGTACTTCCCCATAAGGAATGATGGGCATTTAAGTCACCAAGGAGCAGAATTGGTTCTTCTAGATGTCTTTTTAGTATTTCCAACTCAGATCTTTTTAATGCTGGTTTGTTTGGTGACCTGTATACAGATACTACCGTCATATATTCGTCTTTAAAGAGGATCCGTGCTGCACAAACTTCGAAAGACAGATTAGTAGGCGTAATGTTTACGGGCTGGAATGGGATTGATTTCTGTATCAATAGGGCAGTGCCGCCATAACCGTCCGCTCTGTCTGCTCGCACGATATTATAGTTTTGAAAAAGGAAAGATTCTCCTGGTTTCAACCAAGTTTCTGAGATCGCACTTACTGAGATTTTATGGGCCAGCATATATTGCATCAGACTTAATTTATTGGCTTTGATTGAGCGCGCATTCCATTGTAAGATTCCGAGTTCTTTGATTGCAATTTTTTCATTCGTTTGGGGATTATTATGTGGTATGTTATTTTGGTACATGGAATCTAAGCCTCCAGTAACGGGTATCGAAGCGTTCTTGTGTTCTCAGTTGAACCCATTGGTGAGTGTTTGTTGTATAAGCTGTTTGATACTTGGAGCGAATTGCAGTGGATCGATCTGTTGGTTACCGACATACTGGTTTAAGATATTCATTATGATTTCGATCATTTTGTATGTGAAGATATCAGCTGTGCTTGCGCTTTGTACAGTGCTGTGAGGTTGGGGTGGGTATGGGTTGTACGCAATTGGTTGTATATTCCTGTTGTTAGGGATCCAATAATTTTTGTAAGATAGATCCCTAGAGTTGCTTCCTGCTCTGTAGTGCCTATTATGTCTTTCCGTTAAGGGGGATTCTGCTTGGTTAGTAGGCATTGGATTTATTTGCATGTTTGTTAACATGCCAGGTGGGCTGGTGGCCAACTGTGACGTCTGGGTAGGTAGTTCTTGGTGGAGTTGTTGATGTTGTTGTTGCGATGTCCCTACAGGCACTGTGGCAATATTTAAGTTATCCTGTATGGGGGTTCTTTGCTCGTAACATTCCGAATTTACGACCGTGGTTTGGGTGGTTGCGGCCGGTCTTGCTAGTACACCGGCATACGTACCGGCGTTGATCTTTCTAAGGGCTTGTTTATAGTCTAGGTTCTCGTACGCCATTAACTGTTTGATTCTTCTTTGTTTTTCATATTCAGGACATCTTTTTTCATTAGATGGGTGGCCACTATTACAATAGATACAAATGGGGTTGTTTTGGTTACAACAATCTTTGTCGTTGTGTGCACCAGCACAGAATACACATCTTTTTTTACTTCTGCATTGCTTGCTCAGGTGACCATAGCGCAGGCAGTTAAAGCATTGCATAACAGGTTTTATGTATGGTTCGACTGGGCAGCGGACACCGTGTATGTACACATAGTTGGGCCGTCTTTGCGATTTGAAAGTGATCAGGCAAACTGGAAGTGGGATTGTTGTAGGTTGACCGTTTGCTACCATTTTCTTAGCAAATCGTTTAACGTTTATCACCCTGTATTCACATCGCGCTACCGCTTTAATTTCATCTTCTGATAATTCTGTCATTACGTTTCTAATGATGCCTTGTTGTGTGGTGCACGAGTATGGTATATACGCCTGCAAACCGTTCTGCTTCCAGACTGAGCTTTGAATCATAGAATTGGCTGCTATTACCGATTTCACCTCAATTTTGACACGGTTACGGCCTGCTGTAGTTATCTGTAATATTTGATTATTTGTATCACGGCAGAGGGAGTTAATGAGGCGACCTATAGCCATTGGATGTAGTCTACTGATGTTTTTATCGACACTTTCTACAATCACATAATAGGGCCCTAGGTCATAGTTTTCATATATCACTGGCGTTGCGCAATTTACCTGTTGATCATGGCTGACTGTTGTGGTTGTAGTCTGGTTTTGCTGTGTGTTGCTAGCTGGTGACGTCTCCATACTGATGTCTGTAGGTTTCGGCTGTTCTGCTGTTCTTGGTACTTTGTAGTTGCAGTTGTTGCTGATGTCTTCGATTGTTGGTGTGCTGGGGCGTTTCTGGGCTGCAGGTGGGGTCGTTTCTTCCTCTCCTACAAGTCGTAGTTCCTGTTGTCTCGTTTGGTCAATGGTAAGATTAGCAGCAAAATATGGTACATTGACGGTTTCGAATGACGATTGTATGATGTTTCTCGTTTCCCTTCCATCTTCACTTGTGTTGTGATGTAGGGATGGCACTTGACTGTCTAAGCTATCTTCTGTTGCAATGTTCACGTTACCTCCATTATATAAAAGTATGTGCGGCGTCGGCTGTACCTGTTCGTAGCCGCCTTCACCACACTGGCCACCATACATGGCGGCCAATGTCACTTAACACTTATATTAGTTGTTCTTGATTATCAATTCACTTTTCTTGTCCACCACACGAAGTTGAAAACTGTTTATGTTGTTGGCACTTGCCGTCGAGTCAACCCGCGATCGCGCACACTACTTCGGGGTGAACGGTTAACGTTCTAGCCTCACATTCGGGAGGACGCGGGTTCGAATACCCGTCCGAGCATCCAGATTTGGGTTTTCCATGGTTTCCCCAAATCACTCCAGGCGAATGCCGGTGCGCTTCCTTCAAAAAGGCCATGGCCGAATTCCTTCCTGTTCCTTGTCCCCAATCCCATCCCGCCTCTAATGACCTTAGCCGTCGACGAGGCGTAAAGCCATAAAAAAAAAGAAGAACAACAACTGAAATACCGGTTGCCATGTAGGACATTAGAACTTCTGCATGTTGATAAACGGCGAGAAATAGAAAACTGAATGACCACTGCTCACGAAAAGGAGTCTAATGTGACATGCGTTCCTCTCGCCACATCCACTTGTGGTAACAACTGAGAAGCGAACTGGATCGAAACTTCGGCCATTCCGGAAGTCACTCGGTCAAATATTGTGATGGTTCCTTCGGAAGACCATTTCCAAATTCCTCCTGTTCGTTGTCACCCATCCTCTATTGCCTCTACTGGTCACAGCGTTGACGAGTCATAAATCAATTAACAAAGAATATTAAGCTTTTATATTGACTGAATAAAATCTGTATCATATCTGCGATCTATTTTGTTTACATATATATAAGTGAACGATGCGGAGACTACTCGTGTTTCCTTTGAGTTGTTGGGAACTACAGAAACTGAGAATTCGAATGTGAGTTTCCAGACGTCTTGTGTGGGCCATTAAGGAAATAAACTGTTGGTGTTACCAGACGCTAGGTGCAGTAGCCCGGCTGCCCCGTTGCCGGATGATTAAGTGAGCTGACAGCGAGGAATCCGCGGAACAAATTTCGGGATACATGCCTTCACGGCCGGCTTAATCCTTTCTGGGCTTTGGAGGTGCGGAATGCCCGGGTATTGTGCGCGAGTCGAAGGCTGCGTGGGAGTCACGTAGTTTCTTTTCCTCCTTTCAACTTTACCTTTTCGTTTGCATTGCCTCTGACGTCACACATCGGCATGGAATTTGATGAATGGGCCAAGTTACGAAAGGAATGAACAACTTGTCTAAAAGGATAGTAATTAAAAGCTATCGCTTTACTGAAGGGATTTCATTGACACCTGCTGAATGCGAGCCATGTTAACTTTATACTGGTGCCTGATCTGTTTGTTGCTGAAACGAATGTATTTTATATGAAAATCGTAGCCGGCAGCAGCGTTCTGATACGTAACTAGGCAGACCGCCTCGAACTCATAACTGAGTTTATGTTTTTGGTTGAATGGCAGACGGAATCACTCATTTATTTCGTCCATCCGTGACAGCCTGATTTTGAAATCTTCAGTTTAGAAATTTGCGATTGTTCGTTTTTCCAATTCTTATTATCCCAGACACGATTATAACTTAAAATTTGCAAAAAAAAAATATGCGGTATAAATATTTACAGGGGATTTATTGCGGGGTTGAAGAATTTTTTTAGGTCCGAAGCAAAGATGGCAACCCGCTCGCTCTGGTTTGAAATCATTTTTTTTTTCATAAAAAATTTAGATGCTCCTTTTTTCTGCTGATCCGAAGATTCTTTCATATATCTCATTGATATGTAGTCCCTTAAGATTACATCAAAACTGTAGCGATGACAGATGTCCGTCACATACTTGGTCTCTGACCAAATGATGTCAAAGAGTGACCTTTCAATCAATACTGCAGCTGTATCCCGATTCTTATTGCCATATAAATTCTGTGCTACCTATCATATTTTTTATTTTCAGGTTACAGATGCTATGGCTAACATTGCCTTTAAGGTATTTCTCGAATCTCCTACCATCTATCAAACGTAGCACGGGCAAGGCTAGATCTGTAGCTTATAAAAAAAAAAAAAAAAAAACAAAAAACCACAATCATACGGATTATTTTAGCAGCGGCTAGCAGGAGAACTTATGGTTAGAAATTCATGTGTCTGAGGTGTACCAGGCAATTCCCATCCCAGGTTAAAGTCATTAAGTCATTAATTATATTCGTCTAACCTAGTTCATCTTCAGCTCATTGCTTAGACACCAGTAAGGATTCAGATAGTTAAATCAACCGCAGTGCCTTCAAGTATTTATTTTATATCCATGGCAGAATATAAGATTCCGAAAGGTATGAATGAAGGTTTTTTTTAAAAAAAAAAAAAATACAATACTGTGTTTTAGTAAAGTGCAGCTCGTAGTACTGCGTTATTAATAATCTCGCAAGTAATTTGTTTTTATCAGTGCTAGATGTTTCACTGTTCGCAGCGATTTTGGTAATGAGCCATCTATGGGAGCAACGATGCAGGGCATAGCTTTTCATTATATGCCGAAAAATTTTAACAGAAACGTTTCAACTTTCAAAGGAAACTTACGGAGGTAATTCTCCGAATCTTACACAGTGTTACGAATGCTTTACAAGTAACCGATTTTGTAGATGACCCTCCACCTCAAATGATGAAACTCGCATTCATAAAACAAAGACTTCTCCCCATATTTGTGTTGTGAATCGCGTATTTGATTGAATTCTCTTTAAGTTCCTGACGTTACCCATAACGGAGCATTGATTAACCTCCTTTGGGGACATCCATAAATTACGTGAGGTGAAATGGGGGAGGGTGGGGTCCGGCGAAATCTCACCAGATCTCACCAGGGGGGAGGGGGGGGGGGGTCTACGGAAATCTCACGTGAGATTTTGCGAAAAATTTGGGGACAGTAGAGAAAAAAAAAAAAAAAAGGTATACAATTTGCGCCAAAGTCGATTTTAGGAGGGTATTTCGTCAAAAAAGTTAGGGTGTGACCTAAAAAAAAAAAAAGGTCTACAAAAGTTTCCAGGGCGATTTGTAGGGGGGGTTCTCACGGACCAGATCTCACCAGAGGGGGGGGGGGTCCGGCCAGATCTCACGAAATCTCACCAGGGGGGAGGGGGGGGTCCAGAAATCCGGAAAAACACCTCACGTAATTTGTGGATGCCCCCTTTTATGTTTGCAAGTAAATAAAATGACTTTATAGCAACCCACTGTCTATCTTGTCGTACCGTGTTTGACCGCTCACAGAAATAATATTTTATCCATGATGGATTGGTGGAACTTCCGCGACTGTGATGTCAAATATGGGTTGTAAAAAATACAGCAATCTGAAGATGAGCAGGTATAGCTCGAAACCGGTAATGGTTTAATAAACAAAATCATATTGTGACTGGTTGCTGTATTTTTTACAACCCATATAGCTCACAGAAATGACAAACAGTGTAGGCTGCGAAATTTCAAAGTTGGTAACACTGAAACTGTATGATGTTTCCGAGCTACCTGGGATCGGAATGCGAGGGTGGTGAAGCCACCTGCGACAAGACCAGTAACCCAAATTAATACCTGCCTATTGGAGCCCACGGACGTGTTGTTCTGTCGGCAGGCGGTCTCAGGTTTACGACGACCATAAAAGATCCAGATTAGCGCTCCAGCAGGAGGCGTGGAGAATATATTTCGGAGGGCCGTGTCGACACCACCGTGGCTTGTTACTCGGCGACATATTTGACTCGTTCCTCGCTTAGGGGCCCACAGTAGCTAGCGCGGTGGGAGGTGGGGTCGATATTTTACGTTCTGACACTCCACCTGCGATCTGCCGCCCACAAGGGACCTCGACGCTGCCAGGTGTTCCTCAGTCATTCCGGCTGTCCTTGGCTTCATCTGGCTCTGATAGGATGTCAATGAAATTACTCTCAAGCCGATCGTTGGCGTTCCTTATTAATGTCAACCCAACAAGAAATGTACTGGCTCTTGAATCTTGATTTTCCTTTATCTTTGGTAACCCTAGCTTAAGAACGTTCCAACATTTCAACGTTTCGGTTTTAAAATATTTTTCTCCGTTTACTATGATTGATAAAATATTAACGAGCTTTTTTTTTTTTTTAAAAAAAAGGAAATCTCTTTATTCGATCAATATTAAACAAAACAAATACAAAATTATTTTTCTATGTAGCCCTCACTATTACCTATACATTTCTGCCATCGCACTGGCAGTCTTTTTATTCCCTTACAAAAAAGTTGAATATGTACGAGGATCTCATCTCTTTCCGTGAATATATACATAATACGTAAATCAGATACAATAAACCGCCAGCGTGGCTCATTGCTCTGAGGCAGGGCCGGCGTTAGGGAGGGGTAAGCGGGGTAAAAGTACCCGGGCCCGAGCCCCCAAAGAGGGCCCTGCGGCGAGGGTGCCTAGCTAAATAGAAACCAAACATAAAAAACTTTTCTAAAAAGGTGTTATTTGATTTTTTGGATTAAAATTTTCTGCCTGTATCCAAAAACTCAAAGTTTAAAGTAAAAAAAAAAAAAAAAAAAATCGGGGTTGGGGGGGGGGGACTGAGAACACTTATCCGGGGCCCCAGAATCCTAGCGCCGGCCCTGCAGTCTGAGGCGCCCCACACTGGTTAGGGGAGGTAGAATGGGACCGGGCACGAGCCAGCACCCTGCGTTTTTTATGCGGTTTTCCCGCAGGTTTCAAGGCGAATGCCGGGACGGCCCACAATCTGAGTATGATATACTACACAATTCACAAACAAAAATACTCTTACCACGCACAGAATACAGTTACAAATTTCACAAACAGAAGACAATACGTCATTTCCTCCATTAGTACCACCTGGCAGTATGTATAAAATGCTTGGCATCAGTAAGAGAATTGTGTCCGTAAAACGAAAGCTCCAAATTTGACCAGGCCAATCATGAGTGAAATTCATCAAAGGCAGCAAACCTCTAATACTGGAGAAAGGTAGTGAAGAAGAATAAAGAGACTTAAAAACACATAAAATAACCTTTCCTGTAACCAAAATACAGTCGTTTCGTTATTACGCGTCGCTATTAATTATTTAACGCGAAATGAAAAAGCTCAATATGAAGAATGTATTAGTGCGTTCTGAAACTGCCCAATTTCAAATGAACTTTGCCCGAATGTTGTATATTACGACGTCTTAAGCCTTACCTTAACCAAACTGTTTCAGTCTCCGTTTCGGTTGCTGTTTTAAGTCACGCAATCGTAAGATATTCAAGAACACAATTATTGAAGGGAACTCTCATTGTACTAGTGCCAAGTCTAGTTGTGATGGTCTGTTGAATTATGTTTGACATTTTACTGGTCCTCGTTTTGAAAAAGACGGGGTTCCTAGGTGAATGTTGGGACTGTGCCCAATCTCATTCTCATAGATTACGCATTTCCAAACAAAACATATCGTACAGAACATAGGTTAGCCTGTTTATAAATAGATGGCTACATCTCATTCCTCCCATTAAGTAAGTGCTCACGGCAGAGGCGAAAGACGCAAAATAAGCCATAAGCTTTAAGAAATCGCCATGTAAATGCCATAGACTGGGTTGCGGGTAAAAACACAAGTCTGACTTAACTTTGGAAACGCTGAACAATATCTATATATATATATATATATAAAGATGAATGTATGTATGTTTGTTTGTTTGTTTTTCATACAAATCCACAGTTTTCATCCGATCTCGATGAAACTTTGCACACTTATCCTTTGAAACAAGGAGAAAAATACTGTCTACATTCGTTTGTATAAATAGTACAAGTTGTCTTATAATTTTGAAAAATTACTGAACGGCGATAGACATACGCGTAGGATGTGTAGGTCTCTGTACTACCTTTTTCATGCAGCGATCTGGTAGGGGGGCATCCATAAATTACGTGAGGTGAAATAGGGGGGGGTCCGGCGAAATCTCACCAGATCTCACCAGGGGGGAGGGGGGGTCTACGGAAATCTCACGTGAGATTTTGCGAAAAATTTGGGGTCAGTAGAGCCAAAAAAAGGTTTGCAATTTGCGCCAAAGTCGATTTTAGGAGGGTATTTCGTCAAAAAAAGTTAGGGTGTGACCTAAAAAAAAAAAGGTCTACAAAAGTTTCGAGGGCGATTTCTAGGGGGGGTTCTCACGGACCAGATCTCACCAGAGGGGGGGGGGGGGGTCCGGCCAGATCTCACGAAATCTCACCAGGGGGTAGGGGGGGTCCAGAAATTTGTGGATGCCCCCTAGCTTAGTGGTTAAAGCGCTTGCTTACTGTTGTGTCGGAGTGTGGTCTCCGGTTCAAATCACCGCAGAAGCAAAAAATTTTAAAAATTGTTTTTGATTGTATGAGTTACGCCTGGACCAACGGTTGTTCGGATTGAATGTTAAACTGTAGATATCACCAATTTAGGGGTGAAATGCGAGGCAAATCGTAGGTAGTCTTGCAATGCTGTAGATGTACACTTTTTTTCGTTATATTGATCCCTAAGGGGTTGTACTCTTGCAGTCAGTGTGTGTGTGATCTGCACTAATAATACTATAAATGAGGAAGTAAGTCGCTGTCTTTTTGATACGTTTTGACGACTAAATGGCTATACCGATATTGATGGAATTTGTCAAGGAAATACTTTGTATCTGTAGGAAGGGCACAGGACTTTTTTTTCGGTATGATTAACAGTTGTAGTCAGGAAATTTTGAGAACTTATCGAATGGTGACAGAGATGTGTGTGTTAGTCTGTAATGTTACGTCGTTTGCTCATGCTGTGCTTCTCGCTCATTATGTTAGTGTATAATTTGTTAATAAATTTCGTTTAGAGAAAAAGCGTATTATCTAGTATAGATGTCGATTTTCTTTGTCCTATTACTTTGTGTCTGCTTAAATGTTACTGACACCAATTTATTTTGCCTTCTTTTTTGACATACCTTGCGGGCGTAAAATGGCCTAAGGTGTAGCTCTAGCAGAGCACGAGCAGCTAAAGTTATTAGAACCCAAGAATCGGATGCTCATGCTGCCGAAAGAAGAAAAGACCAAGCTGAAATAAAGATGCACTTAGTTAACCCCCCCCCCCCTACATTCCCGCACCTTCGTTTGTTTTTCTGTTTTTTAATATGTTGGAAATCGATTCTCTTTATGAGACAGGTTCGACGGTAGAATGATATTGTGATGGCTTTCCTCTCATAATATGCCGACTCGGTGTTGTTTGGGACCAATCCTTCGTTACCAACAACTTACTATATTCAATTCTGGCAAAGAAATTTTTAATCCACGCGTACGAAATCGCGGGTATCAGCTAGTTATTAAATACGGGCAGTAAGGAATGAATATTGAAAATAGGTCTATAGATAGAAATCTGTATGAACAGTTACAACAGATAACGTAACCCATGAAAGTAGGGTTACTTCCATTGGAGGAAGTAATTCTATCTTATTACTCACTTACTCTGCCATTCCAACACCTTTCAGAATCTGATATTAGCATTTTTCGGTTCTGATTGTATGTCATCTTGCTCTCGAGTATAGTGACTTGGTGCTGAGGAAATACTGTGTTATTATTTCCCAAATTTTACAGAAGCTAGTTACGCAAACATTGTTTACGAAACTTGTGGGAAAGGGTTATAACGCCAACACTTGTGTGGGACTTCCACCGATTGCTCACTGTTGGAGGGAAAACCCTTTAATGCTCGTCTACATAGCCGAAGTGTTTTGAAATTGCTGGAACCGGGAACGTTATGGGTTAGCATGCTTGAGGATCGCCAGTGCAAGTCCTGCCTGGGGCTTAGGTGGTTTTAATTAAGGTTGTGTTTGTTTTTGTATTAACTTACGCTTCGAAAATAATAAAACGTTTGGAATACATACAATTGTGGTAATATGAATTTTAAAAACTCTGAAGTTGCCTCTATTGCATATTCAGAAATAAAATCGATTCGGATTGTTGTTATTAGAGTATTATTATTTTTTTTATCATCAATCTTTAACAAAGTTGAAGGCAACCTTCTACCTCTTCTCATCTGTAAGAAGTAATGTTTTCAGTTACACGGAGTTCATGAAAACGGGTTAAAATACTTTTTTTAAAGAAAACTTAAATTACTGTAGTGGTGTGTCTCTGTTTATGTGCGTGTGGTGCAGGGTTTGAGTCCCGCAGATGACGCCAGAGTACCGTTTTGGATGGCTGAGTGGATATTGATTGATGTCGTGTTGACTATCGGAGGTGTGATCACTAACCTGACCGATAGCAACGTCTGCTTGATGTTCTTCTTTTCTTCTTGTCAGGACGACGGCCTTCTCTGACACCAGTCGATTGTTGATAACGCAGAATCGACAACTGCGTGGACAATAGCTGCCGGAACAACTAATGTATAATAAAAGATGTTACTGTTTTTTATTGAAGGCTGCGTAGAGTTCTTTGGCTTGAGTGTTGATAGCCTGATACGGTTTGGTAAGGTTTATTACTGACGGAAACAGAGATTACAGATTAGTTCCAATTTATTCGCCGTTAATTTACACACGGACAGTTACACAAATACAGGAACGTAATTTCTGCACCACGCAATATGTTAGCAATACCCCCGCTAGCTTGAATTTAGACTCCCGTTGCCGAAATGGGGTATAAAGCGACAATGTTGGTAGTAAACTCGCGACACACTCCTACATAGATGTGTTACGTACAAACTCCCGAGGCGGACTGACTCAGTGCATGTGCACTCGCTACTAAGTGCTGACGCTTATCACCGGAGGTATGGTGTTACGTTGCGCCACAGCGCTCTGCGCCTGTAGCAGAGGACGAATATTCACTCCGCTTTAACACAATATTACGGGGATTTATTTGGCTCCCTTACAACTCCCCCGCCTTTGAAACACGTGTTGCTCCTGCAACACTATCATGTGAAATCTCTGGAATAGTTACTCGTATGCTGCTAACAGATTGCGTGGCTGCATTTGCAGCAAAATAATTCTGAATCATCTTATTCATACAATGTCTACATAACCAAATACCCAAAAACAAGACAATTAAAATACAAACAATAGATGTAACACTGGCAGATACAACTGTTATCTTATGTTGATCTCTAGAACTCATTTGTGACTCCAAATGTGCAATAATCTTACTGAATTTAATAGTGTCATTAGATGCTTTAAGATACTTATCAATCTCTTCTTTAACCTCCTTACTATAAGTCAAATTCAATTCAACTAATTTAGGACTGTGATAAATTTCATAAGTTAAATTTGGTAAGTAATACAATGGATAAGACAAATCATAAGGCTTCTTAACTGACTTAATTGCTGGTGTTCTAAAATCATTTCCAATTATTTGACAACCTGTAGTGTTTACAAACATTCCTGAACCACTTACTGATAATTTAGTTGTCTGCTGAGATTGAATACAATTGACACTGACAGTGCAAGGTGTTAACAAGGTAAATATCCAATTATCATGAACTCTAGCAAAATATGATTTAGTGAGGGTCGCAACTTCTCTTTGACATGACTCAACAAACTTTTCTGAAAAGAACATATCAGATTCACAACTACTTACACTTACATCATGCAAAGTCATCAATGGACATATTTCTACAATATTAGATTCACATTTCTGCATGTCATTCTGATTAAGGGTCACATATGACTTATGATCTTTGCTCAATAAAATTACATCTTTCATATCCCATCTTACATATCTGCCTGTTTCACTCCAATAGATCGGAAAAGTATGAATACTATATCTCTCTAAAACTGAATCATGTGCACCAATAGGAACATTAACAACTAACCTCAAATTACTACCCATTAAAACAATATTTACCTTTGACAATTGGTAATACACACTTAAACTCTCCTCTGTACAAGGGGCAATCATAAACATACTTGAATCTAATTTATTCTGTATCAACTGTAAATATTTCAAAAATACTCTAGGGCTCAATAAAATATCACTAACTTTCCCACTAGAACCTTGTAATAGAGCAATTCTTAATCTAACCAATTCCATACGTACATTTGTTAACCCAAAATTAAGCTCTTGTAAAGTTTTTACACTAAAAATCTGAAAAATCAAAACTGTTAGTACACTTTCTACTTCATGCATATTCTTACTTATTACTGATTGAATTTCCCTAGTCTGTGAGATGAAGGCATCTGCTAATACTTGTATTGCTTGTGTATGATTTGTAATGGACTCCTCCATATGCTGAATCAAAATCAACTGTGACGAAAGACTAAGTTTAACATCATTCCCTACAGCTTCCAAATTATTTAACCTTGACTCTAAATGCTCTAGGTCTTCAGAATTTAAAGTTCCAAATACAGTTTTCAAAATTTTTCCTCCAAGATCGAAATATGACCTTCTGACTCTGTTTTGGCTTATGAGGTAGAATTTCCAAAATATTGTAAAATTCTTGCTGTAAAGCAGAATACATTACTTTTAGATTCAAAGAAACTGAATTTATAGCTGAATCATTATGCGACAGATTTTCTTTAGTAAGCTCATCAAGAGTACTGAATGTGCTATCTAGCTTGGTGCATTCATCTCTTACAATTCCCAAATCATAATCTATTACCTAGTGACCAATAATTATCTGAAGCAATTACATCACTCTCCTTAGAAAATACTACACCATTACTAAGAGGCTTTACATGGACTAAATAACAAAAGGAAACAAGATACCAATAAAATCACTGAATAAAACATGAATTAATACTTCAACGTTACTTTCTGCACTGCACTTCACTTGGACACACACACACGTGCCACTCTGCAGTCTCCTTACTAGCGCTGACTGGGGCGCCTAAGTTGCTGCCCACGCTCTGCACTGCTCAGCTGCTCTGCTCAGCTGCTCTGCCGACTGCTCTGGTCGGACTGCTCTGCTCAACTGCTCTGCTCAACTGCTCTCCACGAGGCTACACATTTTCTTCACCGCAGTTAAACGTGTTTTATGCACACTTCAAAGGGACAAGGCTTGGTGGTTGAAAATCCCATACGCACATGTCTCTTTGCAACACGTTAAAAACATGAAATCATCAACTCAAATATCTAACCATACAAAATACAAAATTACACTTGATGTTACAGCAGATGCAAAACATGAAATACATATATTCTACTACTGATTACTTCCTAGGTCTCAAACTATACCTTACTGCTGGCTTTTGAGATGTATGAGATGGTTGAACTGGGCCTTTACTTCGCAATGAATACGGACTTGAACTTTGTGGATCTACTGTCTTTGGAATTTGCTTAGGTTGTCCCACATGTTGTGTTGCTGTTCTGTCTGTTGATGTATTTTCACCTGGGTTCACTATGTTCCTATTCCAACTATACACCCGAAGACGATTTTTATGGACCACAATATCCCTATCTGGTAGCTTAATTTTAACTGTAACTGGTGAAAGAATCTGTATTACCTCAAATGGACCTGACCAATTTGTTGTGAATTTACGTGTTTGCCTTTTCTCAAAAATGGTGTACTCAACATTACAAAATCTCCGACGCTAATCTCTTGTGGTTTAGCTGTTTTATCATACTGTTTAGCTTGTGCTTGAAATGCTTTTTGATTGTTTCTACGAACTTCTGACCATATTTTCTTCAATTTGAATGCTAGACTACGTACTTCTGGATTATCAATATCTTTTGAAGTTTTGAATAGTTCGAAAGGTGACGTCATTTCTCGACCATAGATAATTTCAAATGGGGTTCTCCTTGTGCTAACATGGACTCTAGTGTTGTAAGCTGACACCACATATGGTAACAATAAATCCCAATCATTATGTGACTTATTTACATAGTTGCTCAACATTTTTCCAATAGTTCTGTGAATTCTTTCAGTTCTACCATTTCCTTGTGGGTGAAAACTTGTAGTTCGCAATTTCTCAATACCCAATAACTTACAGACTTGTGTGAACAATGCTGACATGAAATTTGATCCTTGATCCGTAATAATAGAATTCGGTACGCCAAATTTAAGTATCCATCCTAATACAAAAGCTCTTGCTACACTCTCTGCTGTTTGATCTTCCAAAGGCACCATTACTAAATATCTTGAAAAAGCATCTGTGATGGTAAGTACATAACTGTAACCTGCTTTAGTACGCTTAAAAGGACCCATTACATCTAAACCAACTCTCTGAAATGGCTCTGCTGTTTCTGGTAACTGTTGTAACTTTTCTCTGGCTCTTCCTGGACCTAGTCTCTCATTACACTGAATACAACTTTTTACATACTCTCTGACATCTCCTTTACGACCTGGCCACCAATATTGTTTAGCTATCCTCTGATTAGTCAACTTCCATCCACAATGACCTGACAAAATGGAATCATGATACAACTTCATAACTGACTCACGTAAGACTTTGGGGACTACTACTCTGTCACCGCGCTTTGTTATGCGATGCAACACATTATCATGAAATACAAACCATTTATTTTTTCTCCACTTACTGCATTCCTCATCTTCTGCTTGCGCAATTGGCAACTCTACTAGTGAAGGGGGTCTTGTGCCTCTACCATCCGAACTTTTCTACTCAAACCATCCGCATTACCATGCAATTTTCCGGGCTTGTGGACAACATCAAATTCGAACTCACTTAGCCTTAATGTCCAACGCATTAATCTGCTCGACGGGTCTTTTAATCCTAACATCCATTTTAACGCTGCGTGATCTGTGATTATAGTAAATTTTCTGCCATAAAGGTAACATCTGAAAAATTAATACTCCAAATAACTGACAAAAGTTCACGCTCTGTAACACTGTAATTTGTTTCTGCTTTATTTAGTTGGCGGGAAGCATAGGCAATTGGTCTTTCTTTTCCATCTATGACCTGAGATAAAACTGAACCTATTGCTACATTACTTGCATCTGTGGAAAGAACATAAGGTTTGGAAAAATCTGGAAAAGCCAAAATTGGATAGGTTGTGAGTGCTTCTTTCAAAGTATCCATAGCTTGATCACAATCAACTGTCCATTCGAATTTTACACCTTTTCTCAACAAGTTGGTTAATGGTTTAGCCTTAAGGGCATAATTTTGAACAAATTTTCTGTAATAATTAGCAAGACCAAGAAATGATTGTAACTCTTTGACACAAGTTGGTGTTGGAAACTCTTTTACTGCCTGAACTAAACGTGGATGCGGTTTAACTCCTTCTCTAGAAATATGATGACCCAAATATTCTAACTCTGAAACTGCAAAATTGCATTTTTCGATCGACAAGGTTAAATTAGCTTTCTGCAGACGTTCGAAAACACTTCTCAATCTCCTGACATGTTCATCAATATCTTTGGAAAATACGATTACATCATCCATATAAACCAATGTAGAAAAAGGCTTTAATCCCCTCAAAACACCGTCCATCAGCCTCTGAAACGTAGCTGGAGCATTTTTTAATCCAAAAGGCATTCTTGTATATTCATAATGACCGTTCGGAACATTGAACGCAGTTTTTGAATGTCCTCGTCAGCAACTCTTATCTGATGATAACCACTTCGCAAATCAAGGTTGTAAAATACTTACACTGGCCTAGGTAATCCACTGTCTCTGAAATAGAAGGTAAAGGATAGACATCTGAAGTTGTAACAGCATTCAAACACCTGTAATCTACACAAAATCTGAACTTAGTTTCTCCATTTGGACTCTTCTTTGGGACGATAACGACCGGTGCTGCCCACGGGCTATTTGAAGGCCTAATAATACCATCCTTTAATTGTTGATCAATAAACTCATCGATCAGTTGTCTCTGATGGAAAGGAACTCGATACGCCTTCTTATATATGGGTAATGCATCTCCTGTCAAAATTCTATGTTCAACTATATCTGTGGCTGGGAGGGTTCTACCTGGTTCAAACAACTCTCTAAATTCCCGCAATAAACCTTCAATCTTCTCTTTATCTCTCTGGGGCAAGTGGCTCAACTTATCCTTAAAACATACTTCGCGCTTCACTTGGGCAATACGCGCCTTTTCACCTCTTACTCTATGGTCAGCCTCATTAACATCATCATCAACATCAACAAATATACTGCTAGCTAGCTCCTTATCACGTAAAACTTCGACATGTGCTATCTCATGACCACGTGGTATCTCAACATCTTCTTCACCAAAATTCTCAATTATAACGGGAACACATCTACTACCGTTAACTGTGCGCACTTTACAAACACTTCTCTTAACATAGCATTGGTTCAAGTCCAACCATCCAGACTCATCTGGTGTGTCGACCAACACTACAGAATTTTCATCACACCCTAAACTATCTCGGACTGGGACATTAATAACTTTACCTGATGCTTTTTGGAATTTTCTCTGCTCTTGGTTAGACAGGCGACAGATTTGTAGGTTCGGGTAACTGCCAAATTTGGGATGGCCTTTCCCTCCTTTGGACACGAACACTGTTGTATCTGGTAACGACGAAGGTGGGTCTACACTTTTGTGTTTCCGCAAAACAATCGATCGTTCCGCCACATCGATCACCGCATTGTGCTTGATCAGAAAATCAATGCCTAAAATACCCTGATATGAAGAATTTAGTGTAGGTACTACATAAACTAATGCATCATGAACATAATTATCTACTAAGATGTTAACATTCTTCATTCCCAATATTGTAATATCTCTACTCCCATCCAGACCAGTAATCTTACAATCGGGTGGACATAACCCCTGAGTTCCACAATACTCTTAGACAACAAGGTCACCTCAGCACCTGTATCAACTAATAAATCGCACTGTCTTCCACTTATGCTGACACTTACAATTAAATTGCCACTTGAGGATTTGCCCTGGGAAATACAACAGGTACCCCTCTTTACTGGGGGTGCGACATCGCGGCTCTGCTCACCCCTTCCTCGTTTAAATTCTTTTGTTCAACCTTTTTTCCACGCCACATTCTATTACCCCTTTCCACGATAATTGCCCTGAAATCTTGACTCACTGAACAATTCACAGCTATATGCCCAATTCTCCCACATGCATAACATTTTGGCCCCCCTCTTAGCATGAAATACTCGCCTCGGTGGCTTCTCTCTGTGATCACCTACTGGCCTACTCTTCACTTGCTCATACGTCACAGCATGCTCAATCGCCTCGTTAAATGTCTTGGGTTTCTGTAGGCTCACATATTCTCCAATTTCACCTCCTAATCCGCCTAAAAATGCGTCAAGTGCTCTTTGATCTGCCTCATGCCTTACAACAAAGTTATACTCCTTATGGTCTCTTTCATCAGCGCCCTTTAATGTGAATGTGTTATCATTTACTATTTTAATTCTATCAGCAAAATGTTGAATGTCCTCCCCATGCTGTCTTCTCAACTTACGTAACTGTTCCCAATAGAATCTCAATGTCTGCTTCTTTGAAAGCGCTTTAAAAGCTCATCTTTCAACCCTTCATACATCTCAGTTTGTTTGCAATCATCATCATAAACAACAAACTTAAATGCTTCATCGACCAATTTGGTTCTCAGAATCCTCATTTTCTCACTACTTGACAAATCACTAAATGACAAAAAATCTTCAAATTTCATAAAAAATTCTTGAATTGACTCATTAGCTGTACCACCAAATGTTAAATTACTATTCATAACTGCATTATTAATTTAGACTTTGATTCAGGATCAACAACTCTACGCGGGTTTAATTCCGCCAATTTTTGACTCAAAATGTTAATTGCGTCTTGCAAAGGGACTTCTCTATTCTCTAGAAGGACAGACATGGTGATTTCCACTCACCTATTAGCCAAACTTCGAAGTTACAGGTTGGTGTGCTCGAATCCCTTTTCACCTACTACTAACTTCCGACGCTGGAATTCACCAACCGACGCTACTGCCGTTGTCTGGAGGCTGCTACCGCGTTGTTCCTCACCACCGTTGGGCTGCTGCTTGGCTCCACAGGCTGCTTTTGGCTCCACTGGTTCCTGGGCTCGAACCGACGTTTTCCTTCTTCCGGGCACTGTTCCACAATTTTTTACGTTCGCGACTACCAACATTCACTTTCTAACACCTTCCGTATCGAATAAATCCCACGATCTGACAGCCACTTTGTAGTGGGTGTCTCTGTTTATGTGCGTGTGGTGCAGGGTTTGAGTCCCGCAGATGACGCCAGAGTACCGTTTTGGATGGCTGAGTGGATATTGATTGATGACGTGTTGACTATCGGAGGTGTGATCACTAACCTGACCGATAGCAACGTCTGCTTGATGTTCTTCTTTTCTTCTTGTCAGGACGACGGCCTTCTCTGACACCAGTCGATTGTTGATAACGCAGAATCGACAACTGCGTGGACAATAGCTGCCGGAACAACTAATGTATAATAAAAGATGTTACTGTTTTTTATTGAAGGCTGCGTAGAGTTCTTTGGCTTGAGTGTTGATAGCCTGATACGGTTTGGTAAGGTTTATTACTGACGGAAACAGAGATTACAGATTAGTTCCAATTTATTCGCCGTTAATTTACACACGGACAGTTACACAAATACAGGAACGTAATTTCTGCACCACGCAATATGTTAGCAATACCCCCGCTAGCTTGAATTTAGACTCCCGTTGCCGAAATGGGGTATAAAGCGACAATGTTGGTAGTAAACTCGCGACACACTCCTACATCAGATGTGTTACGTACAAACTCCCGAGGCGGACTGACTCAGTGCATGTGCACTCGCTACTAAGTGCTGACGCTTATCACCGGAGGTATGGTGTTACGTTGCGCCACAGCGCTCTGCGCCTGTAGCAGAGGACGAATATTCACTCCGCTTTAACACAATATTACGGGGATTTATTTGGCTCCCTTACATTACTTAAGCCCTCTGCCGTGACGTCAAGTGCCAGTTGTCATTTTGGTCCAAACTAAATTTTAATCTATTTGAAACTTCTACCGACATACCGGCTCGAAAGCTAAAGCTTTTATTTTACATTTATACGGGAAAAGAATTTAGTGAAAACATATAAATCAACAGAATATAAATAAATTAGAAGCAACTAATAATTAATGTTAATTTAAACGGTAAATGTACTTTTCTTTCAATTTATTTCTCTGCGGATGCTTAAATAAATTTGCCCCCCCCCCCCCTCCTGCCTTGTTATTTGACTATTTAGGACATTAATACATATACTTCAGTTTATCAGTTACTCCAGTTCGTTGTTACCACTAAGTATAGACAATAAAAGACGTACACGACACTTAAAACATCCGTGTCCTCGGCCGGATGCGAACTGGGGCCTTTCGGCACGCTCAGCCAATACTCTCGTCCCTACGTTACCGAGGCCGGCAAATAAAATTGTTATCAAGTTACGCGCAATACCTCGGTTGTTAGTTCGGCAACGAAGGCCGCCAGCGTGACGTCACAGCGTTACAGACACAGTGACCGAGCTTAGCCTTTTATTAATATTTATGATAATTATTAGTACCACGTAACTCTCTCTTCGTTCTGTTGATATGTTATTAGTGTATAACGGTTCTAGCTCCAGATATCAGGTTACGTTACTGTCGTTGTTATCATTGGTCTGATTTTACTATTCCTGGCTTAGGGAAAGTTTGGATGAAGGAGCTTTGTTTAGGAGTGGTTGATAGTTGTTTGCCGATGAGTGTGGAAGCCAGTAGTAGGTTAACTTACAACCAGTCCCGTAACAGGCGTGGAGAGTGTGGGGTGCCGCGGTTGCCCGACACGAGCTTGCTTAATCCGGCATCGCCGCACCAGCCAGCGACACCGGGCGTCCTTGGTTCGAGCCCCGCGCCAGGTCCTGCTGCTGCCACGTCGCCACGGACCTTTAACAACCGGCACCAAGCTGTGCTCGACGTTATAACCTCTTTATGTAGTAAAGCCACCAACATCTGTTAGACCGAGAGGGGCGGTGTAACGGTTAGCGTTCTCGCCTCGCATTCGGGAGGACGGCGGTTCGAATCCCCGTCCGGGATCCAGATTTGGGTTTTCCATTGTTTCCCCAAATCACTCCAGGCAAATGCCGGGATGCTTCCTTCAACAAGACCATGGCCGAATTCCTTCCCATTCCTTGCCCCCATCCTTTCCCGTCTCTAAAGACCTCGATGTTAAAAAGAGACGTAAAGCAGTTAAAAAAAAACATTTAGACAAAAAACTAGGCATATACGAGAGGGGGAGGAGGGCAAATTCGTAGGTCAACAGACCGAGGCATGTGGATTGCATCAGGAGAATATACCAGCCTGTTTTGAAGTCAATGAACACACGTTAAAGATGCTAATTCTACCCTCTTGCTGTGTGCTATTTCTGAAAAGATACTGACCTCCTTTATATCTATGACAAATAAGTGTCTCGAGAAACTTGAATTTGTATGTAGAGAATAAAATTTAATAACCAGTTCCGTCAGAGTAGTCGATAGGTGGGTATCTCGATATGAATCGCGTTTGTGTGTTTTTCTGTATGTTCCTAACTAAAGTCCTCTCATGTTTCGTTGAACCACGAAGGCCTTGGATGTTGTTTTTTCATGACTCTCGCCCTGATGAAGCGTGAAGTACACACTGGACCGAGTCCTTGAGACACCTTTGCTAGTCTGGAACCGAGCGTCGTGGATGAGCGGTTAGCGCTCTGGCCTCGCATTCGGGAGGACACCGGTTCGAATCCCGTCCAGGCATCCTGATTTGGGTATTCCATTGTTTCCCCAAATCACTCCAGATGAACGCCGGGATGCTTCCTTCAAAAGGCCATGGCCAAATTCCTTCTCGTTCCTTATCCCCAGTTCCATCCCGCCTCTAATGACCTCGACGTCGACGAGCCGTAAAGCCATAAGTAAAAAAAAAAAAAACTGGGCTGGAACAATACATCGTGTCCGTCACCTGTAAAGTTCTCACGGCTGGTTGTGTTCTCGGAAACGAACTCGGAACTGGTTGGAAGACATCAGACAGAAAAAAAACGTCGCTTGCGGCTGGGAGATGGTATAGTGGTCTGTACAACATAACCGTGCCGGAGTCGTTAGCTACGGTACCAGCTTCTCGCGTGAACGGCGGCTTCTTAATCACCTCTTTGACAGTAATAAAGAGACTGTTGTATTCAGATGCATGTAAAAAGAATATAAAAAACTATGCGGTCAATATATATGTTCGGAATGGATTTTTTTTTTATATAACTGCTTTACGTCTCTTTTTAACATCGAGGTATTTAGAGACGGGAAAGGATGGGGGGCAAGGGTGGGGGCAAGGAATGGGAAGGAATTCGGCCATGGCCTTTTTAAGGAAGCATCCCGGCATTTGCCTGGAGTGATTTGGGGAAACCATGGAAAACCCAAATCTGGATGCCCGGACGGGGATTCGAACCGCCGTCCTCACGAATGCGAGGCGAGAACGCTAACCGTTACACCGCCCCGCTCGGTTGTTCGGAATGGAGTGATAAGGAAGTACGTGATGTTCGTATTCATAGAAGGGCAGTTTTTTAATTGTTTTATTTTTAATTTTCTTTGGCTCTCGATTATTGCGACCATTCAGCCAACTGCAGGTATCTACATCTTATTACATACACAAAAATGTATGAAAATATTGACATAGCTATACAGGTTTGATAGTTGGTACCAGTTGACGAAGAATCTAATGGTTACGAGAACCAAGTTGAAACAATGCAAATCGGTTGTCAAACTCGAAGGAAAGAATATATGTGCCTCGGAAGCTTTGTATCAGCAGGGACAAAGAAGAAACTTCGTTAACAGAGAAGGTAAGATATTAACAAAGATTTTAGGCAAAAGTATGGTGGGTGAGAAAGAACGTTTGAGAGGTAATAAAGCGTTATTTAATACTACAGAACCAATAGTAAAATCTTCAGCTAACTAGACACGCTTGCTATTTAATGGGAATAACTTCGGAATGATCGGATGACGGAATAACTATGAATATCTGCTATTTATCTAGCTGAAATGAGGCAGCGACGTTGAATGTTAGGAGCTGTGAGTCATATTGCTATCCCAGAGGATAAAATCAATAATAGAGCTGAACGGCCTGGTGATTCAGCAGTTGAGGCGTCTCAATGGAGATAGAAATGTACCCGGCTCGAATCCTTGTCTCGATGAGCCCGCCTCTAATGAACTTGATGTCGACGAGGCTTAAAGCCAGGGATATATATATATATATATATATATATATATATATATATATATATATATATATATATAATACAACCAACCACCACCAATTGGCAGTCATTGGGTACTGCCGACAGAAATGAAAACTTAAAACTGAATATCATACACGCAACACGTTATACTTACAGCTACAAACATAATAAATAATCATATTTCCGTGTGGTGACAGAATTTCTACTGGCTACGCATTCCGCCCCTGTCTTAGCCGCGTTAACCTAACCCGGTAGTGCTACCAGGTGCGCAGGACCCACAATTTAACCTACAATTCGAAGCAAGGAAGCGTTCTGGGGTACTTCACCACACAACAAGCTGTACCAGAGTTGAAAGTAGGGTTAAGGTCTATGAAATTCCTCGCCGAGACATGGATTCGAACCGGGGACCTTTCGATCCCCAGTCAGACACCTTAACCACTGAGCCACCAGACCGCTACTGATACACGTACTGTTAACATTAGCATGTCGGTGACGCGAACTCATAAGATTTTACGCATCCACAAATCGCGCAACGTGCCTAAAGAAGTTTTCACTAAATATCTAATTCAGTCCACAACCCGAAGGTTGGCCGAATCTTCCAGAAGGATATGTACCAAGCTATTGTGCCAGAGGCAAGAAGTCCAATTGCTTTCCTCAGAGGCCTACAGCTTAATGCGGAATCGGAACCACGGAACGTCCCGGGTTAGCTCAAATAATGAAATGCAATTCCTAAAAATTTCTGTTTCGGAAGTAAGTGTCTTAACTGCTGGGCTACCAGACCGTCTTATTTTGAAGTATACGTGTGAAAACTACTATCAAAATTGGATAAAAACTGTTGGTTTGTACGAACAATGTTGACAGAAATTAAGGTGAAGGGGGAAAGGAGGAGAGGGCTTACGTTTATGTAAATCAAACGTAAACAGATTTTTTTTATTTGTTTTAAAGTATACGTATCCAAATTTGCATCAAAATCAGATAAAAACTGTGTGTTTGTATGAAGAACTTTCTGAAAAAAAACAACATCAATAAAACCAAACAAATATTGATTTGTATATATTAGGTACAAGCATAATCCATAGTTTCACTGCTATATATGCGCAAAATGTCATACTTATAGCTACAGATATACTATTAACATTAGCATGTTGGTGACGCGAACTGATAAGATTTTACCCATCCAAAAATCGTCCAATGCACATATCATACACGCAACACTTCATAGCATGTCGGTGACGGGAAGTCGCAGACTCATAGATTTACCCCCTCCAAACATCACCTAACGCGCCTAAAGAAGTTTCTAACGTAAAAAAAAGCCACCGATTGCTGTGTAATGTGAAATATATCAGAACGCTTCCGTGGTACGGACTCCACGTTAAACTGTACGTTCCTCTGGGACTAAAAACCTTGTTTGTAAAACGGATGTGTACACATCGAAAACAAATTCTAGCCAAATGATCATGTATACAATTAATAACAGAGCTGAATTTAAAAGAAAGATCTGTGTTTTTGAAGTAGATCAACAACACAGAGTTGGCCTCTGTGGGAAGAGAGGGAGAAGTCACTGAGCTGAAGAATGATAATGAAGAGTAGCTTTGCAATAGAAATGTAATTGACTGTTCCTATGATGTCCATAGTGGTCCAATGCGATTGAAGATAAAAATAACTGCGATTAAATAGTTGCGTCCAGTATTTTACGATTGGTATATCGCAAGGCCGTGAACGGACCGTGATCCTCATAAAAGAAATTACTTTTAACCTACTTGTGCAAGATGGTCAACACGTTACACTTGTTCTTAAACAATCTGTATATACTCGCGATGACAACTAATGATTAACACTTTTCATAAATGCTTGTAAGAATTAATAAATTACAGACAAAATTCATCGACTTCTGAAGGGGTGGGCAGCATAAATTTAAATTTTAGAAAAGGATTACTTGCTGCATTCTCTGTGTATCTAAAGCTTATAAGCCTAGTATTATCATCTAAGGATCGGAGCGACTTAATAGTGTATACCTGATGATTGATTAATAACTGCAGTGATGGATTTCCCACTAAACGCGAGATTAAAACCTATATAAAACGCTACTGTAGATTCAGGATTAGGCGTCTCAAATAAGTTATGCGTGCCCGTAGAACTAATCAAATCTAGAGGGGTTTTTCTCTTATTTTTTATTATTATTTTTTAAATATATATTAATGCTAAAAGAGTATATATTGATTTTTCAAGTCTTTAACAATTCTCTCAGTGCAAATGTATTAAAAACGCCTATTCGTGAGGTCAAACTTGAACAACTGGTCCTAGCAACTCTGGGCCAACAAGCTAGCCCCAGGGTCGGCAAAGCCTCTGCTTGCGGTGCGTGTGGGAATAGGAACAGCCTCTCGAGTCTCCTGTATCACAAGTGGGAAACTCTGCTGTGGGTAAACACGCCATGTAAACACCGGAGCTGCGCCACGCTACGCCTCTACAGGCAGGTGCCCCGTCCAAAACCACCTACAACTTGTCCCATACAGTGGTGTATAATCTCTTTACAATTACTGCACGCTTCACGTCCACTTTCTCGTGTGTTTGTGCGTTCTGCTTTAGATTTTCTTTGATTCCTCTTCAGTTTTCGCTGCTGTGTCGATACAATGCACGAAAGACTGTCTGAATGTCGTTTTTACCAAATCAAAACATGAAAAAATACGGACTATAAATCAGCTCAGACTATCAGAGAGACTAGGTAACTGAAATCTGCCTTGCGTTTTTGGAACATAGATGTTTGACGAAACAAAATCATACACGGGTGGTGTTCTGGCGATCTTTTGATAGCACCTAAGTTTTTCACATTGTATTAGTATCAAAATGTATGTTGGATATTTATTCACTTGCATACAGACTGAACAAAAATCTGTTTTTGAATTTCAACGTGTCTCAGGATTTCCGATAATCCTTGCTAAATTTCGTTAATTTGCTATGTCTGTGACACTTTCCTTACTTCTGTTTATATGTTATCATGCGACTTTATTCTAACCTTTGCCGTGTTTAGAACCAAAGCATAGTACTTTCTTCTTGCGTGTTGCTTTTGGTGACGCTTGTAGCTTGGAACTTAATGAGCGAGTTCATGAGAATTTTTGCTACGTATCAGGACAAAGAAATATTTGCCACAGTTCGACTGAAAGCATCGAAACGCACCTGTCTGAAATTTGATTCCTATCCTTCTAGTTTGCATTTCTTCGGCTGCATCATGCTTGTTGTAAGGAAACATAGTTCCTTACATTTTTTTTATTATGATTTTGCAACTGGTTGGCTGTACTGTACATCTGTTCAATTTTTTTATTATTATTATTTGTTTCATTGTTTTATGTTTGTATATTTAAAGGTAAGATTATGTTTTTTGTGTGTGTGTTTAATTTATTTCATTTTGTAAAAGGAAAAGATACGTTAATAGTTACTATGCAAGAGCAAAGATTTGTGTGTTACAAGAAAATCTTTGACGTGAGAAAACAGATGAGAAGCAGAGATCATGTGTAGTACGGCGAAGTTTGGATGAAACTGAGAACTTGTATTTCTTAATGTGAAGCAACAATAAAGAAAATGAAAGTTGATATATAAAAATAATAATTTTACATGTGGCGAACGTGACGAGAACGCAGAACTAAGTAATTAGTTCGGTAATTAAAGAGCCAGCAATCTTCGGGATACGAAACAATAAGGTAGGATCAAGAACAATTCAATTTAAAATACACAGACAAGAGACGTAGTGGAAAAAAAAGAAGAATTAAATAAGTTATATAAACAGATTTCATCATATAAAATTAAAAACAAAAGTTATTAAAGTGGAATAGTAATTGTTGATAGGACAGTAAAAAGTTGACAGTAAGTTTAAATTAAGCTGGTGCATTTAAAGTTCAAGTAATGATATCGTTTGGTTACGTAAATTGTTACCACGATTAATACAAAGCAAAGAGTGTTTAAAAATGAAGGAAACTAATTGTAAACTTGTGTATTGCGTGCTTGTCAAGAGGAATATTTTTTAAAGTTTATTTCTCTTGTGAAATATGTTGTACAGATAATATGTGTGATTATCGTGATCTCTGGTTTTTAATACGGCGTTGAGACTTAACTGCGTGGTATGGTATGTGGAATTTACATTGTATTCCATTTCATGATCTTTGTGCTGAAATTTGTCGGGGAAGTTAATTATCAGAGTGTGACGAATTTTCTGGTAAACTAAAACAATAATGGATACGAGGACTTTTGTAATAACATCGGAGCGAGTAATTGACCAAATGGAAAGTGAAATGAGTGCAAGTGCAAGAGTTTCTGGAAAAATTAATAGCAGTATGAATTCGGGATACGAATGTCAAGAAAGATCTATGGGTGAGATTAGTACTGAGTTTTTTCATGAGTCCCCAACAGTTACCGGAACCGAAAAGAAATTTTGCAGAGAAGAGAGTTATTCCATCGAAACGATGCTGGCGATGATTTTAAAAAACCAACAAGAAATTAAACAAGACATGCAAGAATTGGAACAGAGTCAGCAACAAGCAATACAAGAATGGAGGAGAGCACGTAAGGAAAAGCTAGAAGTTGAAACAGAAGAAGATGGAAGAGAGGAGAACAATGAAGATCAGCAGGAAAATGGTGAAAAACAGAAAGTAACAGAAGATTGCAGTGAACCAGAGGAAATTATTTCTACAGTTAGGAAAGTAGAAAAACAAGAGAATGAAAGGAAATTTCAGACGATTTTGGTGAATGATGATATAGGAACACATACACAGACGGAAAAAAAAATCCCAACACCAAGAAAGACTTGTGTTAGATAAACGAAATTTGGTAGGCGTGTTTATACATCTGAAAGATGACATCGATTCAAATTTCGCGCTTCGCGCATAAGTGTGGCGCTAGTAGCGCTACTCAGAGCTTGCAAATCAGGTTTGCTTTAAATACGCGCTGTAATGTTTGTGAACGTTACTTACCGCTGAGATTTGACATAGTGAGTTGATGTTAGCCAAGAATGCCTTTAAGAAGACGAAGAAGCCATTATCAACAGCTCACCGAGTTTGAACGAGGTCGTGTAATAGGGCTACGAGAAGGTGGATTTTCTTTTCGCGATATTGCAGAAAGACTTGGCCGGAATGTATCCACTGTGCATGATTGTTGGGTGCAGTGGTCAAGGGATGGTACTGCCTCAAGAAGACCGGGTTCCGGGAGGCCACGTGGCACTACTGAGAGGGAAGACCGCCGTATTCGGCGTACAGCTGTGGCGCATCGTACTGCGTCTGCGGCAGAAATTCGAGCTGCAGTTGGTACCACAGTGACACAACGAACTGTTAGAAATCGGTTACTTCAAGGACAGCTCCGAGCCAGGCGCCCTGTAGCGTGCATTCCACTGACTACAAGCCATCGCCGTTTGCGACTCCAGTGGTGTCAAGCCAGAGCTCATTGGAGGACGGAGTGGAGATCTGTTGTGTTTTCTGATGAAAGCAGGTTCTGCCTTGGTGCCAGTGATGGCCGAGTGTTGGTCAGAAGGAGGCCAGGGGAACGCCTGCAACCAAACTGTCTGCGGCCTAGACACACTGGACCTACACCTGGAGTCATGGTCTGGGGAGCAATTTCCTATGACAGCAGGAGCACTCTTGTGGTTATACCAAACACACTGACTGCAAATTTGTACGTCAGTCTGGTAATTCAACCTGTAGTGCTGCCATTCATGAACAGCATTCAAGGGGGAGTTTTTCAACAGGATAACGCTCGCCCTCATACCGCTGTTGTCTCGCAACGTGCTCTACAGAGTGTCGACATGTTACCTTGGCCTGCGAGATCACCAGATCTGTCTCCAATTGAACACGTATGGGATATCATTGGACGACAACTCCAGCATCATCCACAGCCAGCACTGACCGTCCCAGTATTGACAGCACAAGTACAACAAGCATGGAACTCCATACCACAAAGTGACATTCGAAACCTGTATGACACAATGCATTCACGTTTGCAGGCTTGCATTCAAAATTCTGGAGGTTACACCGGCTATTAATTTAACAGTATTTCACATTTGAAATGCATTTTCTTGAGCTTAAATTAACCTGTGATCTTGAAAATTTAATCAATTAAACATGTTAACTTGACAAATGCATTGTCCAAATTTCATTACTCTACAATAATTTTTTCTTGGTGTTGGGATTTTTTTTTCCGTCTGTGTAGAAAAGAAGAAGACAATGAAGAAAAACCGATGCATGATAACAAGAGAAGAGACAAAGAGAACCAAGCAACAGAAGCAAAATACGAAGGAGAGAAATGGAAAGAAGAAGACAATGAAGAAAAACCGATGCATGATATCAAGAGAAGAGACAAAGAGAACCAAGCAACAGAAGCAAAATACGAAGGAGAGGAATGGAAAGAAGAAGACAATGAAGAAAAACCGATGCATGATATCAAGAGAAGAGACAAAGAGAACCAAGCAACAGAAGCAAAATACGAAGGAGAGGAATGGAAGGAAGAAGTGATGGAATGTGATAAAAGGAAGAACATAGGCAAAGAAGTAAGAAAAATAATGAACTGGAAAGTAAGGAAGAGACGAGGACTAAATTTGGAGTATGAAGGCAGAAATGTGAAAAGACGTAAGTCTAAGGATGTGCTTTACACCATCAGGGATACTACGAATAACAAATGAGTTTTTAACCCAGATGGTGGGGAAAAGAAAAGTTAACATCTATTGTTTTGTTGTTCAATTGTATTCATTTATATGTTGTAAGATTGTTGCGTTTAAAAACATAAAGGATTTGAAATTGTACAGAGAAATTGTACAGAATGAATGAAACATTATAAGGAATATTATGTAAGAAGTAATCACCAAAAATTTGATTGACACAAATTTTTGTGAAAATTGGCCGAGCGGATATGTAAGGAAACATAGTTCCTTACATTTTTTTTATTATTATTATTTCAGTTTCATTGTTTTATGTTTGTATATTTAAAGGTAAGATTATGTTTTTTGTGTGTGTGTTTAATTTATTTCATTTTGTAAAAGGAAAAGATACGTTAATAGTTACTATGCAAGAGCAAAGATTTGTGTGTTACAAGAAAATCTTTGACGTAAAAAAATGGCAGATGAGAAGCAGAGATCATGTGTAGTACGGCGAAGTTTGGATGAAACTGAGAATTGTATTTCTTAATGTAAAGCAACAATAAAGTAAATTAAAGTTGATATATAAAATAATATAATTTTACATTGTAAAGGTTTACTTCATGTGAAATTGATTTTTTTTGTATGATATTTGATATACTTATTTCCTTTTTAAATGCTTGGTAAATAGCAAACTCATGAATAAATAAGCCCTACTTTGGTAAGAATTAAATTATCTTCTTAATATTCTTGTAAGGGAGCGTGCATAAACCACGTAGCTCCATTTTGTCCTCCTGTGAATCCCCCTCCCCCTCACGTAACCCTACGTGGCTTTTGCCTCTACCCCCCCCCCCCTCCCACGTAGTACGTAGCTTTTTTTCCCTTTTGACCCCTGAAGACATTTTACACTGTTTTCTCTTGTCAGACTATTGTAAATTACATATGGACATAATTAACTGAGGGAAATAAATGTTCAAATCCTGTTGCGAGTTCTATTCCTCATATTAACTGTGAAATATGTTATGAAAGGAAAGCTACGTGGCCTGGCTCGGGACCCCCCCCCCCCCCCCACGTAGCCTAGCGTAGCCTTCCAGCCAACCCCGCCCCTTCCCCTGGACCGAGCCACGTAGATTGTGCATGGTCTCTAATGACAAATTTTCATTAAAAAAAAATACTGAAAGTAAATGAACATGAATGAAGTTTCATAATAATGATTTTAGCTTTTTAATAATTGTAGGTTACAGTTTACAAAGATTTTTTGCAGCCATAGAACCAACATTCTCACTGTGGATGTCGAACAAGATTTTTTCTTGAGATCAAAAGTGTAACGACGAACCTAAGGCTTTCACGTCCATGTTTCTTTCATGTAATAAGAGTTTCCGAAATTTATAAATATTATAATATTCTAAGTAAAAATATAGGTCCCTCCCCCCTAGGGCTGACAACCCTATTCGTAACACTGATCTGTGCGCATTCAAAGCAATTGAAGCCTAATGAAGGCTTAACATTGGTCCAAACGAACATAATATACATACGAACTGTTCACGTAATATCCTATCTCATTTCTTACATGATATATTTCTTCGTGCAGAGGATTAATTTCTGCTAACCGTCTGCGTACCGGAGATTTAATCATGTGGACCTTTATTTATTAATAAAAGTTCTTGTTCTTGTAAGGTCATTGGGAACGGGAAGGAATTCAGCCATAACCTATTGAAGGACTAAACCTGGAATACCAGTGATTTCTTGAAATCTGGGAAAATCAAAATCACGATGGACGGAACGGAGATTGAAAACCGCGTCCTCATCGACACCAAGCTTAGTAGTTTCTCTTTTTTTTAACATCCTGTCCTCGTCGTGACTCCATCTAACCGCGTAATTTTGTTTAATAGCTCAAAGTGAAATCCAAACCACGCAATTTGTGTGACCCACATCACTGGAAGTAGGCTAAATAATTTAGATTACCCTCTGGTTTTGCGGTAACGTAATTTGTCATCTAATTATCATTAGTCCCAGCTTTCAGTGTTGGAAGTTGGATATCCTACAGGTCACATGCCGTACGTTGCATCCAATCTTCAAATTCGTGGATTTTGTTGTTCTAATGTCCTAACCGCCTTATCTGACATGTTGAAGCCTTTGCGGCAGTTTGGCACACTAGTTTGTTGATAATAATATAAGTCAATCACTCCAGGAACTCTTTTCATACGTGAAATACCGGGGTAACTTATTTTTACAAGAAAGTTCCTGAAGTTGCTGATTCATTTCCTTACATTCGGTTTCCAACTATTCCAGTGATGAGATTTAACCAACCCTGTACCCCATAGTAAATCAAAGATTCGTTCCAAAATAAAAACTCGTAGATTTTACAAACAACCTGTTTAAAATATTACCTCCGATACCAATCAATATAATTTTACGAGAAATGGATTTCGAATCATTTATGAAACTGCAGGACAGTTTTCATAGAAAAATAACTTCCCTCTATTACCAGCATTCTTGAAATTTCCCACATCGTAATTTCAAAACTCTCCGGGAAACCC
The DNA here is from genome assembly GCA_031002005.1 of Vandiemenella viatica. NCBI lineage: Eukaryota > Metazoa > Arthropoda > Insecta > Orthoptera > Morabidae > Vandiemenella > Vandiemenella viatica. Next base: position 66,988,341 of record CM061919.1, read on the forward strand.
TATCTTAAAATTGAGAGTTCTCATATTAACTCCCCAGTAACTTGATAATTCACATCTTCAAGATATTCAAAGTTTGATTACGACACTGTTTCCAAATCAATCATGAGTCCAATTCTTGCTCCTATCTTTACCAAATTTACGGAAAACTTTGCCCCTACTTATAAAATACATTCTACTTAAGCAAAATATCATAATTTCCCGCAATAATTATTTGAACTTCTAAAACCCTCTTGAATTAGTAAATATCAGTTATTTTCAAATTTCATCCATTACGTAAATTCATTTGTGTATTAAAAACGTCTACTTTTCCAACATTAGCGTTACATGAAAATAACATCTTTCTATTTCTGTTAGGTTATACTAGTTTATCCTGTATCTAACTGAAATAACAATTGTTTCCTTATTACGTCTTAGCTTTCATTGTCTTCTGTAATTCTGAATTAAAAAAACGCCTTAACTTTTCTTCCTTCCACTAAACATTTTATTTTAATAATTATTGTGACCTCCAGTTTATTTAGCTACCTTATTTTTCTCCATAGCCCATTAACTAAAGAATAATTAATTATTATCTAAATCATCCCCTTCAATTTGAGATTCTCATGCCTTAAAAAACTTTAAGTGGTCTTCTATCTTTGAACTTCTTGTTTTTGCCTTCATTAAACAAAACTTCCTTTCACTGCCCTTTTCTAACTAAAGTCATCCATTTCTGAAGTATTGCGCAACGTCTTATTTGTCTAAACCTATCTACTCCAATTCTACAAACCGAGCGTGGTGGGTGAGCGGTAACGCTCTGACCTCGCATTCAGGGAAACGCCGGTTCGGTTGAGGCATTGCTAATGATCTGTAAAAAAAAAAAAAAGGAATCGACTGTTTCAAAATGTGTATCTAAATCGTAAAAATCATTGGTTTGATGGGGGGTTAGAATAACGTACAATCCATATTTCCGGGGATAAAGCAGAAGATGTTTCATTTTGATACGAAGTCTGAAAGCCGAGAAATTTTAGGTAAAAATTAAAACAAATTGGAACCAATTTTTGCGTGAACACGAGCCTTGCAAGAAGAACTACTGGTGGGTTTAGTCAGTTCTCGAAGTCGAAATGCATATTTTTTTTTCGCTGGCGATTTGTAAACTGATATAATCTGTTTAATCTGTACATTATCACTTTACGTGAACGAAGTTCCAGGCAATAGAAAGTTCGTAAATGCAAAAAAAAAGATAGCAGTTTTGTAGGATTTATTTCTTACAGGGCAGTACTGATTTTATGTGATTTTACCTCGATTTATTTGAAAGTTTTGTTGGATTTATAGCAATTTTTTATTAGAAAAAACTGTCATATACGTATTCGTTTAATCATACGGGGAAAATATCATACGTAAACTTGTTGGAATTATTACATTTTTTTAATCTCTTTTTCTGTTTTCTCTCTTTTTTAAATAAACAAACAAAAAGCGTTAAAACATTACTAAAAATAATATTTCACCCAGAACCATTTATATTTTGGATCTTTCTTGATTCCTGAAGTTAGGTGCGATGTTGACGGGAGAGGCGGGCCTTGGTGGATGGACTACAATGTTGCGCTGCCAGCGGCGGTGAAAGCAGTGAGGAACGTGGGCGCGATGCTGCAACCAGTACGTTCACAACTCTGCCAGCATGCACATTTTACCGTAACACGAAATACACTCGATACTCTTTGTCAGGATGTCTGGCACCAACGATACCGTCTTAAACTGAATGATTCACAACACTTATCACTGAGATAGCACTATATCATTGCAGTTTGACTGGTTGCTTTAACTCCATCCCAGGGTCTGGGCATCCAGATTTTGGTTTTCCATAGTTTCCCCAAATCACTACAGGCGAATGCCAGGATGCTTCCTTCGAAAGGCCGTGGCCGAATTACTTCCCGTTCCTTCTCCCAAATTCCATCTTTCCTCTAATGACCTCGACATTGAGGAGGCGTAAAGCCAAAGTAATAATAAAACAAAATCCCTATTAGAAAAATCTAAAGTTTTAGCAAAAAAATATTCGACCGAATGTTCCAGTCATTCCTGTTTAGGGCGAGGACGAATAAAAGGAAATAGCAAAGTTGGGATTGTGGAAACAATTCGTTTTTATTCGAAAGAAACTACTTAGAATATCTACCCTGTAAATTATGTTTGATCCATTACTTCTAGAACTCTGTCGGGAAAAGGATACAGTAATTATGATCAAACGACGTATGCTATTTCTTGATACGAGTATCTCAGCTCTACAGTAAAATATTTTCCGCAAACAGGGTCATATAACATGCCAACACAATTTTAGGGGTAAAAAATCTTTTCTACCCGATTCTTTGTGAGGAAGTCTGGTTATTGCGCAATAGAATTCTGCCTCCACTAATCCCATGCCTTATCCCCTGGTGGAATGAATTTCCATTGCCACAATCGTGTTTACTCCGAGTAAAAATGTGCCCGGAATGTAACAGTTCGCATTATGGGTTGTATCAAAACTATAGAGCCAGGTACATTTATTTATTTATTTGTTGTGTGGCTAAGCAACTATACAATACATATAAATATATACAATGACAAGAACGTTGGTAGCGTTCACAAGTTTATATCCAGTTCTTCCAGCCATTCTATGAAGGAACTTGTAGCTCCAAACACATCTTCAAATGGTCCATCATACTTCCGTAGAGGGCATTCCCTGATAATATGCTCCACATTCTGGGAAGGAGCTCCGCAGTCACATGCAGGAGAATCCTGAAGACCGCACTTACACAACATAGCGTTGCATTTCGCACGGCATGTTCTTAGGCGATTTAGTTCGACCCACTGGTTTCTATTTAGATTGAATCTTGAAAGTCCAGTTGTGGGATCTTTAATATCTGGATGTTTCACAGATGCGGAGTTCTAGCTTTGTCGCCATTTTTCCATGACATCAAAGTCAAATATATCTTGCCATACGGGATTTCTGGATTTAAGACGAGTGGGGGATAAGTCATTTAGAACCTTGTGGATTGGGAGATCCTGTGGATGATCAGGATGGCGTAGTTTTATCCACTCACATGCCGTTGCTTCTTGGCGTCTTATCTCTGGAGGTGGTATTTTGCTAATCAGGTGTAACCATGGAACTGGGGTGGATTTTAGGGTGCCAGTTATTACTCTCATACACTCATTCAGGTGGACGTTGATTTTTCTAGTATGAGCACTACGTTGCCACACTGGAGCACAGTAATGCTCGAGCCTGGCATTCCGGAGGACGGATCTCCGCCCAGACATCCAAATTTTGGTTTTCTGTGGTTTCCCAAGATCGCTCTAGGCTAATGACAGGATGTTTCCTATAAAAGGAAATGGACGAATTCTTTTCCGATCCTTAGTCCCATCCTTTCCCGCCTCCAGTGATCTCAACGTCGACGAAGAGAAAATCCCAAAGGAATAAAAATGTAATCTATTACTGGCAACCAATCTGATGGAAAATCAACGACTCATAGTATTAGCTTTAAGGAATTATTGCGGACAATTGTCAGGTATGCACGTTTATGAACCTCTGATGCGTACTTATTTTTCTGTTATCTTCGTCAGATTCTGAAACGTTCTAAGGAAATATTTTAGGAATTTATCGCTAGCCGGCGTTCTGGCCATGGTCTCTGGATATGTGAAGACAGAGCTCCGTATTCACTTTCTAGGCCTCCGCGCTACAAATGGGATAGCATTGATAGTGCTACGTCCATTGCCGCTTGTCCATTAGGAGCTTTTTATCCGGTACTAATTGGACAACATACTGAGCGGACGTTAAGTTTCGAAAAATGTTCCTTGGCTTCGTCAGAGATTAAATCCTTGTCCTCCAATCCACATTCACTAACTCTTCCGACCGAGATTCAAGGCCCTACCTTGTAAAGAAATGCAGGACAATATATGTATGTTTACTTTCGTCAACCGGTTTGAGCAGATGAAATCTCGCTAAGCGCCCTAGTTTGTCTCGCCAGACTCACCTGTCCTCTGGCGTGAATAATGTTCACCGACGACGACAAAAGCGAAAGTTCCTCGGAACCGTAGCGACAACACAGAAGGCTCTGTTTATAACTGTCACGGCGTGGTTTCAATAAGAGTGGAGAACGGTCGTCCTTGTATGGGAACCTGCTCTCAGTTTTAGTTAGCCTACAATGGATTTCTTAAGTCAACGTTATTATTCACTCATTACTCCGTTAAATACACTCACTCGTGCACTATCTGAACCTTTTACGTTTTCTCTATTCCTGTAATTAAGTTCTAGCGTAATTTTTCGGCTGATACTAATTATAGCAGTGACATTTGCTTAACTTCAACCATGTCCTTGACCGAGTGGATAAAGCTTGTAGAAACTAAAAACTGGCGCACCGTTCCAGGTGCCTAGGAATATGTCTAGAACTCGATCCATGTTACTTGAAATTAAGCTAGTGAGCTGCAGCTTTCTGGCGTAGCATTCATCAGAATCCGGGTTCGATTCGTGCTTCGGATTTCCTAATATTGCTTTTTGTACGCTTCCCCGAAATCACTTAAAACAGAGCTGCTAACATTGCTTGACTGTTACTGTTACCGATTTCCTTTTCTTTATTTGTCGATATTCTTACTTCTGTTGTGCTTACCTGACTGTTGATGATCCAAAAAGATTTACGAAGATTTTTTTGGCTTCTTTCGTTGTTGCTCCGCTTTTTTTTCCGTTTGTCACCAGCTTCTAGCTATTGGTCTGAATATGTTCACATTTCACAATTCCACATGTTATATGTTCCGTAGCTCGAAAACGAATATCATATAAATAATTTTTTAGCATTATAATCTAGAGATCACCTCAAAATGAAAGGTGTCGCCAGAAACACTTTTTTCTACACCAGTATGTGAGGTACTGTTGTTTGTAGCTAGTCAAGTAAAGGACTACGAAATAATTCAATATATATATATATATATATATATATATATATATTTAACTGGAAAATAAAGACGAGAGCGGCCGCAAAAATTTGTCAATTTTAGTCAATTTTTTACGGGGTTTCAAAGTGCTGTTCACCAGGAACTTAAAATCTAACCCAAAACATCTATATTTAAGCAACAAATACTAAATGCCCTTACATGTAATATAGTTCGTATGACGCTAGTAAACCAAACAAAAGTATTTACGTTGCAGTTGCTTTGCCATGAATTAATACTATTAAATTGAAAAGTGCTTTTAACTCGGAGTGGATTGCGTCATAATACCCCTGTATAAATTTGATTGCGACTCAATGATAGCACTAGAGGTGCGAGCGGCAACGTCGTGCGGCGTTGTAGAGCCGTGGAGCGGAAACCACTATCTAATCTGCAAACGTGTCGAGTATCGATTTTTGTGCGAAATAACTGGTGTCTGACCTACCACATACGAGATATCTGTTAAGGCCATTACAATACGGAACCCTAATTCAGCAAGGCACTCGCTACATATATAGGATACCGAGACCGCATGTGATACACAGAACAGAAAAACAGTAATCAGAGCAAAAATACAACCAATACATCCTACCTGAGCCGAATCTCATAGACGAAGTATAAATAACAACAACAAAAAATTCCCCCCGAGGATACAAATCTAAGAGATTTCGTCATTCTATTTTCCTTTCAAACGACCGTCAGTAAAAATCTGCTAGCTAAAAAATAATTCACAATTTTACCAGAGCCCAGTGGACGAGCGATAACGTTCGGGTCTGGCATTCGGAAGAACACAAGTTCAAATCCCCGTTAGGCCATCCAGATTTCAGATTTCCATCGTTTTCCGTAAGCAATCCAGGTGAATTTCAGTATAGTTTCTTTAATATGCCATGGCAAATTGCTCCCCGTTCCTTATGCTCCGTTCCCTCCACCTATAATTTCCTGGACATCAACAAGACTAGACACCGAGCGTGGTGATGTAACGGTTAGCTTTCTGGCCTCGCATTCGGGAGGACGGCGGTTCGAATCCCCGTCCGGGCATCCAGATTTGAATTTTCCATGGTTTCCCAAATCACTCCAGGCAAATGTCGGGATGCTTCCTTCAAAAGGCCATGGCAGATTTCCTTCCCATTCCTTTCCCGTCTCTAAAGACCTAGCTGTTAAGAGACGTTAAGCAGTTAAAAATAAATAAAAAAAACGAGACTAGAAGCCCAAAGCAAAAATAAAAATAAAATTGTTTAGAATTTATTTTGAGCAATGTTGACAGCATGAGCTTTTATTACCCCGCAGTGATGGAATATGTAATGTTTCCATAACTAATATCGTTTTTTTTTTAAGGTTTTCGCCTTCGCAATCCAAACAGCCAGCTCAAGTGAGATTACGAATCATCCTGTGTTTTCTGTTTCTCCAATATATATTGTTCCAAACTAATTACACACCACAGGACGGTAACGACATTAACACACACAACAGAAACACCCATGCTCTAGGCCGGACTCGAACCGACGACACTCGGTTCGCAGAACCGTACTCTTATCCTTCACCTTACAGTTCATGAAGGCGTGCGTACTAACACAACCATCTTTCCACTGTCCCGACATTTCGTCAGGAAAACGCTTGGGTTGTTCGTCCATAATCGCCATGGCTGATTTTCCTCCAGTTCTTTGTTGACAATACTTATTATGCTGTTGACATTTCGTAAATTTCTTGCTTCCTATTTTTTTTTTCTAAACTCTTGACGTAAAAATAGAAATGCTATTTCATCATTCTGTTTTTACAAATGTCATAAACCTGTGAGAATCAATTCGCTGGTTTCTCATTCTGTTATGGCGCTGTATTTCTAACTTTTAAGTCCAGTATTGTCGGAATTTATGATCCTCAAGCAGTAAACAGGCACCGACGGAACAACAGGTGTCAGAAAGCAACAGGTGGCTGAAAACAGCTGGGTGTTTCATGTTGGCGCCAATGAGTATGTCCGTCAGCGAATGATAGGTTTCAAAAAACTGGATGGAGTTAGACTAACTAAGGAAATAAATCCAGTTATCCACATCTGTTTCGTTAGTATAAACCGTCAATGCAACTAAGTATTTGGGCATCACATTTCGGAATAATATGAATGGGGACCAGTGCTTTTAGATGGTCGTGTTTTCAGGTAATACAACGAAAGCGGGAAGAGACGATACGTAAAAATGATGTAGAAATACTATAACCGGGAGAGAACTAGTATGATAGTAAGTAGTGTGGTGGTTTAGTGGATAAGGCGCTCGCCTTTAGTGTCTAGTGTCCGGAGTTCGAATCCCAGCGTGGCCAGAAATATGAGCACGCCGCGACAATGATTAGATCAGATGCCACGTTAAGTTGTATTCTAGCCACGGCAAATCGAAATTGTGTCACCAGTTCGTTGTAGTGTAGTTTGAAATAAATAATTTGGTATAATGTGAACATGTATACTAGAAAATCTCTTACATTAAATCACATTAACTTTACGCATGTCTCTCGTTATTTTTGAGTTTTTATTTACCGTATTACATGAATATACTTTTTATCATTATTATTAACTTAAATTCTCTTTGTATAAGAAATTATTTTCACATAATCCTGTTTATTAAGAAATAAAATAGAGCTTGATATGTAAAAAAATCTATAGTTTTCAACCACAATAACACTATGATTAGTCTTTTCAAAAACGACGTAACTATCAAACAAGATGAAGCTTTTGGCTGTTCTGCACAGACTAAGGTACTTCCTCAAAACCACTACCAGCTTCCCATTAACTAATAATATCTGAGCTGTTTGCAATAGGGTAATTCAACTCATGGTGATGTAACATTCCAAATTTTCTTGCGCTTTAATTCACATCACTGTGTTGTTTGATAGCCAAGGGCGTAGTCACGATTAACTTCAGAATCGGGCAAGAACAAGGAAAAATTCTTGTTGAAAATGGTTTTACCTTAAAAAAATTAAACACTCATTTAAGCACTAGTTTGCGAAGGTTCTGAATAAATTTTTATAGAATTTATTTTTCAATATTAAAATGGTGAATTTTTATTTTCATATATTTTTCGCTCGACTACTTGAAGCAGGGAGCCAAGGTGGAGCAAGCGCCCATCTGCTGTCATATCTTATCACGACTAATTGAAAATAACAGTAATGCTCCCCCTTTTCCACAGAAGTTACTTATCTAAAATGATTGAGATCAGTGATGATTAGATAAATGTTTCATTTATGCATACAATTTTTCTAAATAGTCTCCATCATATTGTACGGCCTACTCTTGGCTTTTTCTGCTTGTTTCAGATTTAAGTGTAGCCATGTTTCTACTCCATGAATTATGCTTTCGCCATCTTCAAAATGTCTCCTGTACAAATCTCTGTTAAGGCCAGTGTGCATAATGCAACATGTTTCAACCAATTTGTTGATTTGTTTCCGGATTTTGAAACTTTAAACCCGCCCATTTGTCTCAGGTGGTGATGGTGTCTAGCACCTGACGCGGGGTTAGCTGATTCGAGTTCTGGTGATGAAAGAAATTTTCTTCATCAGGACTTGGCCTGCAGTGTAGAGAAGGCGTTGGTGTACAAATTCTAATCACTAGATTTTTGAACAAGGTCCTGGATTAGCCTAAACCTCTTCGCAGTTCGCATGGAGTGAGGGCATAAGGCACTGTTGATAGTGATACGTCCGTCGGATATGGACGTTAAACTTAGGGGGCCCAACTAGATTCCTTTCGGAATAGTAGGCTTAATGGGCCAGCATTGAGTTTTCCCTTTACTTTCCTTCATCTTACACTTCACAACAGAAACAACACATTACACTGAACATACACATATCACTGTCATTAACGAAACGATAACACGTACATACACTTCCGCTACTGAGAAAGGCAGTTAAATTTTTCTTGAAAACTGTCATGGGCGAATAGCTTACTCCATATTAGCCCATTAGCCTGGCTAACTGGGAAAATAAGATAATCACCAGTCATCACCTTATACTTTATCTTGATGTAGCAATATATTGGCTGATTTTTTAGATTAAACTCTTCTTGGTTTATCTCTGTATTTATGCAAGCTTTTTAGTTAAAGGTTGTCCCTTTTTGCATAATATACCACGAGCACGTTCCCATCTATATCCTAAAAGCAGACTCATCCCCAGAGGGAATAATGGTCTGTCAAAAATTTAGGTGATTGAAAATGTTGTCACCCCATTTTTGAGTACCTTTCGACTTGTGGCTCAGTGTTGCACTGATGTTTCGTCACCTATTTTAATTCAAAAGAATCTAATATCAGAAATCATTACAAATACACTGTCAATGCTTTAGTACCAATCGCCGAATTGTGATGCACTTGTGCGCCCGAAGAACGTCATCCATGGAGTTCACTATTTTTGTTGTGGTCGTACTATTAGGACGTCTATAAGGCAGTGGATCACTTAGCTCAGTTTCTGTTCTTATATCGATTGTATACACTATACTCAAACATTTATGCATGTTCACTACATTTTATTCTAGAAAGAAATCATAGCTTGTTCGACTTGGGTCATAAATAGAAGCCATTTTCACAATTCATTTCTCTCATATGTTAGATTGAGGTGAACCCCGTAAGTACCCAAGCAAAACACGGAATTTTAAGAATATTTCAGTAAACTTCTCTATCACCGTTCATGGCGGAGATGAAATGTAGGAAAACATTTTCGGAGATCCCCTTGCAACCTCAAGACTGGTAACAGTGTTTAGAAAATGTGAGCTACCCCACCGCGGCTGTTATGAGCTATGCGGGTGATGATGGATTCCAGTCCAAGGCTAAGGCAAGCAGGTGTTTTCCCAGAAGAGTTGGAAAACAAGACCGCCTCTACTTTTACAAGATGCATACGAAAGAAACGACATGTTTATGATAAATGAGTTATGATGCGCCCATCCAGACTTCATAGACGAATGTGACTCATCCCTATATAGTCCCTGCGACTGAAGTATGCTCTGCGAGTATATATAGTTCATGATGAGAAAAAAGAACTTGCAGCATTATGTGACCACTGAAGAAAATATGATAGTTCCAAAAAAGTAATACAGTCTCCGGAAATATTAATAATATAAACGAAATAAGGCGGTTTTGTTACAACTTGCTAAGAAATAAACAACACAAGTAGATAGGTTTAAATACAGATTAAATTGGATTAAAGTAATGAGAGTTTGGAATGAATGCTACCATCACGTCGATTTAATGAAAATTGTAAAAGTCTCTTTCTTTACAGAGAGGAAACTGCAACCATTTCAGTAAGCTACAACGAGAAATTTTTTGCATCTATTAAGATTTTTCTGACAAAATGTAGAGAAGCTACAAATTGAACGATCGAGCAAGGTACTTAATTGATAACGTACGGGCCTGGATTTCTGAAAATTCTTTTTGTATTCCTGGTCTGATGATCCTCATTTATGGTTCTTATATTTACGCAAATCATTCCGGGAAAATGCTTGGGTAGTTCCTTCATGAATACCATAGCTGATTTCCTTCGCGATATTTGTACATAATCTCATCACGCTCTAGTTATCCTGTAATTGCAAAGTCCCCTCTAGAAAAAGAACGAAAACAACACGAACATTATAAGTAGTTGAATATACTAGTATCCGTTGTCGGATTCGAGTCAAGACTTGCAGCAAAACTGCGTGAGAAGGCGAGTAAGCAGATATTTGATTTTGCCTTAGAACACGTTGGGATAATTGAGGGGCATTTCTGTAGCTCAACACGCAACTGTAGATTTCGTTGCCTAACTACAGGCGCCTTGCGACGTGAGATTGCAGGGATAATTGGTGCAAGCTTTATTTTATCGTCGTAGAAATGGTAATCTATATGTTTTGTTCTTGATTAGAAATACCAGGAAACCCGTTGACACCTTCTGTGGTGATTAGTCAGCTAACAAATCCTTATAATTTAAAATCACTAGTTCCAACATCTAATGGAAATTGTTTCTCATTCCTCTACAAGTTCTTCAACCTACTTACCGAGGCTTGTAGACGAGCGGCAATGCTCGGTTCTGTCGTTCTGGAGGACACAAGTTCAAATCCCTGTCCGCCAATTTAAATTTTGTTTTCAATAGTTTCCCGAAATTTCTCAGCGTGAACGCCTGGACGGATCCTCTAAAAGGCCATGGCTGAATTCATTTCCGTTCTTTGTGCCCTCCCGCCTCTAATAACGAGGAAAATCACGAAAAAAAAAATATAACCTACCTGCTATGTTAAAACTTCTAACAGGTTCCATGGTCCGATTCGTAGAAAATTTCTATCAATTCAGACAACTCCTCCCTGACTAATTCCCACCCAGATATCCGATTTGGAGATATTTTTATATTCGGAAAATTTTACCCCGTAAAAGAACATGATTAATTTAGGCTATAATTTAGAAGTTAATTCCAGTGGCTTAGTTTGCGTTGTCTTTTCTGCCCGCACGGCGTTAACAATTTATGATTCAACACCTTTAGTGGCTATTTTCGATTTCATGATATAGAGGATGCATGGGATGCAACACAAAGTTTTCCCAATCGATGAAACAGTTTGGGCAAGTCTGAAAGTTGGAAATTATGGTACCAAAGATATAATGGTGTCATATTTTTTTTACCAATGATCAGGAACATAAAAAAACTTATGTTTTAAAACAACTTAAGTTATTTGACTTTCATTGGGTATAATGGCGATGTTGAACAGTTATCCTTGTTCATAATTTTCTTTTCTGGGCACTGTTAATCATCTCTCGATTCTGCAGTTAGGGAGGGTGGGAAGACTGTGAAATATATCTGCGCCGGAATGAACGATTTACGAGGTTAGACAGTGTTTCCGATCGTGACTAGACACCGTTAACCAAAGCAGGCAGTGAACAGGATGTGTGTGGCCTGAGCACATTAATTATGGGCTCTAAAATATCCCAGCGTCCTCGCTGTTACTCACAGAGGATGAGTAGAACGATATGAGGCCAGTATCGTTCAACGTGTCTTCTATTCTTATTTACTCCCATTCTGTATTCCATTTAAACGTATTCCATCTGAATATAATGTCAGCACTTACCGGTGTATTGCCTTCATTGCGTGTTATACTTCTAGTAAAAAAAAAAATAAAAAAATGACTTGAATTATTCGTTAGGTGGGATGCTGGCTACAATCAGTTTATTCGGCTGGCTCACAATAGTTTTTATCTTAAGAAATATCGGGTTTATTGGAATTATTCTGTCATATCCTTTACCTTTTCGGTTGTTTCTTTTACTGAGATTTATTTAATCTGATATTTTGTCCCAAGCTCAGAAGGAACTACTGAACTGATAATACTGAGATGCCTGAATATACCCTAAATGAACCGGAGATCCGTAGAGAAATTTCCAGCGTCTCCATTATCACTACTAGTTGTTCACGCCATGCGAGACCGATTCAGTCTATCTCTGATAGCAGTGATAACTCTTGTTGCAATTCGGTGGTATACATAAACAAAGACACAACGATGAAGTGTCCTGAGGAAAATGGAGAACTTTATTTAGATGCAGTCGACGGTTTCTTTGGTCAGATTAAATAGTTTCCATGATCCTTGGTTGATGCCACCTCCTAGTATTAAATATGGAATTTTGCTTAATACCTTAATAACATCAGTGAAGAAAATTGTCTAAGGCTATGTAATGCATGGGTTGCTTTCGCTGCGGGGAGAACAATTCACGTCGCGACCCCCACCGATCAACCCAACCACGTGGCAGCTGTGCTCTCCTGATTGGTTGGACTGTTCAAACGTTCCATAAGACCTGTAGTTTGCTTAGCATTGCGTATGAAACACATCTTAGCGTAATTAAGACCTAGAAGAAGTCTCGAGCAATCCGGCCGGAATGTCAGCATTTAAAACTAGGACGTGGCACCACCATTAATAACGTGAGGTGAAATAGGGGGGGGGGGGGGCAGTGCTGCCATTTCTACGTATTTATCCGTAGATCTACGGATTTTTATAAAAAGTTAGGATTTTCGGATTTTGTTAAAATATCTACGGATTTTTGCTATTTTTTACTATTTGTTAATTTTTACTTATATTCGTGTTCTGTTAAACTTTGAGCGTATAGTGTTAATGCATTACAGAATTTTCAATCATTGTTAATCGTTTCTTTGCAACCGCCCGTGTGAACCAACGATTGAAATGAAGCTCATATTTTGTTTGATTATAGATCTTAAAAGACTGTAATACAGAACTATCGGCGAACTCTTTATGCACCGTGACACGCTCGTTGGCACGGCTTACAAAGCAGTTCCTTCCGAGAAGGATTAACCAGTATCCGAGAGTCAAAGTGTTCGCAGTATTTAACATTTCCTGTTACAGAAGATATGCTAAATTTAGTGTCAACAAAGAAAATAGATAATGTATAGTCCCCCCCCCCCCATAAAAAAAGTGTAGGCACAGCAGCAGCAGCGATAAAAGTGACTATGTATGAAACATGTTCAGAGATATTTCTTACTTTCAATGTAGAATATTATTTTGCATTTCGAATTTTAAAGACCTGGAAATAAAAAGTATTCTTAATTTTGACTCTCTCTTCAATAATTATTGTTATAGTTTTTTAGTTAGCGAGTCTCCGTATTTTTGTACCCATTCTACGGAAAAAGGTCTACAAATTGCGGTATTTCGGCTATAAAAGTGGGTTTGTGACTGGATTTTGAAGGGTGAGATATATAAAAAAAAAGAGGTCTCCAAAAGTTTCGAGGGCGATTACTAGGGGGGGTGGGGGTTCTCACGGACCAGATCTCACCAGAGGGGGGGGGGGCCGTAAATCCGGAAAAAAACCTCACGTAATTTATGGATGTCCCCTAACTACTTGTTTATTCAGGATACTTGTAACAAGGAGAACGAAAGACAGGTTTATACAATGGAATCCTTAAAGTATTTCACGAGATAATCTTATTACAAAGCATTCGTTGAGCGATGGTTAAATCAAATGGAAACTTGTTGCTGTCACTATCCTTTATCTTTTAGTTATTTTGCACGTTAAAACAGAAATCGGCGAAAGAAAGCTCCTTCACCTGTCGCTGTGGCTCAATGCGCTAAGGCGGATCCGGGAGGTACAAGGAGGCGAGATCGATGCCTATCAGCCGCACCATTTGTGGTTTTTAGGTGATTTTCCGCAATCACCAAGGCAAATGCCAGGACGGTCCCCTATCTCCGCCTCATAAACTACGCAACACACAAACAAAAATACTTAGTGCACACAGAACATAGTTACACTTTTCGCAGACAGATGGATACACTATTACCCTCCGCGAGAGGTGTCAGATTGAGCGACCAAATCGCAACACGTCGCATCCAGAACAAAGCCGACCCTGCAATAGCGAGACCAGTGCAGGGAAGAAGAATGAAAGTATACTTGTTTCCTTAATAGTTTTGTAGTTGGGTATGTGTTGAACTGTATAACTAGGAATACTGCAAGTAATAGAAAAGATGATGACTAAAAACATCAGGGATGACAGAACACTGAAACATAAATCTTGAGGCAAGAAAACGAAAATTTTAACTGCTCTATATCTACAGACAGCTATATTCTGATGTCAGTACGGTTCTGTGTGAATTTCTGTCTAGAATGTGAGGACTTGAGATGCCATCACGATATGAAAACTCGTATTGCTGTAGCGAAGGAAGTTTTTAGTAAGAAGAAACGATTGTTTTTCAGTGGCGTTTGGTTGCTTAGGTCTTACAGCTAGCTCAATGTAATTATCATGACTCATCCAGCGTATCACGTCCTCCAGTATATTGTTGTTATTAAGTATGGACCTTAAAGGAGGGACAGGAAATTAACACACAGAACGTTTAAACTCCTATGCCCTCGGCTGGATTTGAACTGGTGACCTATGGCACGTAGAGCCAGTACTATAGCTCCAACCCTACCGAGACCTGCGAAGAGGCGATTATTAACTGGGAAGGTGGATAAAGCACTGAGGATCAAGCTCGGCAAATAGAGTGAGGCATTTTATGGGGAAGAGACATGGCCATTGAAACGAGATGAAAAATTGATAGAAGCGTTTTAGATGTTGATGTGGAGAAAAATGAAGAGGGCAAGTTGGATGGAAAAAGTGAGTAATGTTGCAGTGCTGGAAGGTGTTGGTGAGAGGAGGAAACTAGTAGATGAAAGAAAGAACAGGATGGGACACTTGTTGGAATGGGATTCCTTGTTAACAGACGCCTTTGAAGGACTAGTTTGTGGAAGGAGAGTGAGAGGAAGAAGGAGGTACAAGACCATAGATAATATAAAAGAAAACGGAAACTGCAAGGACATGAAGAAGAGGGCAGAAGATTGGAGAGCAACCATGCGAAAAACTGCCTTAGGGCAGAACATTAATGATGATGCGTAGAATGCGTTAACATAGAGGTAATGATTTTTTAGTCCAGCAGAACATAGCATTTCCAGCGAGTATCTGGGTAGTTGTAGAGATATGCTACTGTAGTTGTCTTTGGAGCAAGTCTGTTTTTCTTGAAAGTAATAAAAATTGCGCTAACATTGCTCATGAACAAAGCTTTTCGTTTATGATAGTATGAGAGCATTTTCTGGACCTTGAGATCTCCGTCAGTGATAGTGATAGTTATTGTCGCACTGTTACCGCGTAGTTGTAATGAGAACATTGATCTACCAGGTTTGTTCGTGTTACAACTAATTTGACGAGTTGAGCCGTCACTACTAATATGGTTATTGGGAAAAGTGGCTAGCTAGTATTGTAAAAAGTTACCAGGTTTCTCACGGCAGTCGTTGATAGTTTCTTAAACGTCTCGTTATTTTGAGTCTAGTTAGTTAGTAGAAGACGACTAACGTTGCCTCTCGTTCAACGCGAAACGAAACGTGATTAGCAGTTTTGTTTTCTACAACTGTTTTTACCCTGTCATCAGTCTCTCGACTGGATTGATGTAATTCTTCATCTCTTCCTCTTATGAATAATCTCTTCATCTCCACAAACACATTACGACATACGTCCTCCGTTATCTGCGTCGTATGTTAGGTTATTTGTGTTCTTCTATAGATCTTCGTGTAGTAATTCACTCCACTATTATATCAATCACTATCGCATAATTTACCGTATTACTCTCTCTTCATTTAGTCAGATTCTTCGTGATATTACAGAAAATTTTCAAATGGTACCATATCTGCCACATGATTTTCAGTAGGTCTATTATCCCACACCATAAAATGTGGAATTATTCAGTTTTCTAGCCTGATATTCCCAAAATCAAAACTTCACTTCGGTTCAGCTGTATTCCATAAATAAAATTCCTTTTAGCCATAGGGCAATTTTTAAAACTACAGAACGTTCCTAGTTTCGAACAAACTACTTTACGATAGCACAGAATTATTTTAGTTTTCAACCATTCTTGCTTTGTTCACCAGTGTTCTAAATAGTGACAATGTACGCCAGGACGTGCGGTCGTTCGGGTTTTACGTTTGTCTCCAGATCGAAAGTATTGCCAAGTAGTGGTGAATTCATCAGTTTGATGGAAACTTTATTAAAATTACTTATATAATTCTAGCGAGGTAACAGTATTGGTAAAACTTTATAGTATGAAAAATATAAATTTATGAATCCATAAAAAAAAAATGTTCCGCAAAATGGAAAGCGTGGCAGAAGGTTATTTAATTGATTTGTTTTGGTTTTATCCTAACATCCTCCCTACATCAAGATAACTAAAGACGTTACAGCTTAGCGGATTGCATTGCATGTTGTCATTTGTATGCCAATCTTGTAAGCTTTGTTGAAATGTGTTTTGGCGTTATTCTGGTATCACAGAATATAGTTTTTGAGCAGGAGAGTAAGGAAAATTTCAACATTAAATTTAATTGCGATGGAGCGCTTTGCTTCGTTACCAATTTCCTTACACACCCATTTTCCCTTTACTTTTCCCACCTACTTAATTCCTCTACTACTTTCAACTTTAAATTCTTGCGGGTAAATTATTTATCATTTCTAAGGGGGTTTTATTCCAATTCCTGACCTCTTTACCTACGAAAGAAAATTTTCCCACACCCTTATGCTTGAAATCGAGCTCCAGTTTGTGGTCATGATCATCTTTTCCTTTCCATGCCGGTGTCCTAATTCTTCCACTAATATCTTTTCACGACTCATCACAAATATACGCCTTGTACACTCCTATGACTCCCTCCACCTTCCCAGTGAATCCCATTTCAATTCCTTTATCACATTAGTTACTTATGTTCTGCGGTAATTTCAAGTGACAAATCTAGCAACCCTTCTTTGCACTCCATCAAACTTCTGTATCTGATACACAAAAAGTGGGTCCCCTACTGCACTACCACATTCACGTTTCGTAATCCTGTTCCCTTACTTCTAAGGTATATCCCCTCATCACTCTCTCCAACAACTTCTTGATTAGCACGGAAAACCTACTAAAATCACAGTTAGAATGGCCGAAAATTGCACGTGGCTCAGTTTCACGCTCGGTGTCAGCTTTTTAACACGCTGGTGGACACTGCGAGGGCCTTGAGCGGGAGTGTGCAGTATCGTACTGGCTGTTGCCACACGTGGGTAGGCTGGCCTTGGGTCCCTGTGTCGGCTGCCAAGGACCTCTCTCCTCCTTCACGACGCTTCACGGGACAACCACAAGCTATTGCTAACGCAGCTTCTTGTAACAGTGATGTGGCTTCTCGATTTCAGACTCACTTTAATGGCGTATTTTGCTTCCAGTTGAATTCGATTTTTAAATTGTGTTCCGTTCTATTGTCAGTTTTGAGAATCGAAAACTCCTTATTTTGATCAGGCCGCTTTCTCTCTAGGTTATATGTAGTAAAATGGCTTTGGTTCAACGAAATTTTCTGCGACAGCGATGCACAGTACTTCTGCGTTACGAATAAAGAATACAATAGACTTTTTGTTAGTGTTCTGTACTTCTGTAGCTTAGAAGTTAAATCGCTTGCTTTTTGAAGTTCTTGGACCGGTCACGGATTCGAATCACGGGAGGAGCAGGTACTTTTAAAAATTGTGTTTGATCACATGCCAATACGTTCCGTGGTTCGGATTCCACATTCGATTCCAGAGAAAAGGTACTGCCTGTCCTACCTCTCACACATTGACTCCTTCAGGAGGATCCAATCAAATTTCGGGTTGTGGACTAAGTTTTTTACTTTCTGAGACAGAAACGTTATTTATTTGTCTCTCTCTCACACCGTCATAACTTCTGAAACTTTTAATTTAGAAATTTGTGCTTCGGCACTACTTCACTTCACACTAACCGGAACTCGATAGTAACGTAGAATTTAAAAAAATTACGGAGGATGAAAATAATTGTAGGAGATTTATTGACGCTGAAATAAAATTTACTTTACATCTTCATGGATATCATATGAGAGCTGGCAACCCACCGAATTTGAAAATATTTGCACGATTTGTACAAATATTTTGCGAGAAACCTTTAATATTCTAATCTCTCTTTTTATTTCAAAAACTATTGATCAGATACGTTTATTAAAGACTAGAGATCGCCCAGTGGTCGAAATTCGACCATAATTCATTAAGTTATAGTATTTTTTGTTTGTAACACAGTAATAATTATTGCAAATAGTTTCTTGAATTTGTTCTATTGCTTTTGAAAAATTGTCCTATCGGTATCAAGTTTAGTACATACATTCCAACGTAAGCTTCGAATGCGTGAAAATGAGGAAAAATCGCTTCAAATGTGAGTAGATGCACACATGTTATTAAGAAAGAAATACACGTTATTACATGTCGATATTATTTCTGCGTGTTACTTACTCTTAATTTTTGGTCCAGGCTGCATTTCAACCTAACCACAACTGCTATTAGTTACGGTAGACGCCATATATCTTAACACTGAAAAACAATATGTTATCCCGCACAGAGAAATCGTAACTGTTACATGATTTTCTATTTGCATGTGGAAAGCAGTTTTTATTCAATACTGTAGACTTAAAAACATGTGGAATAAATGTTAACAGCTATGAACGTGTATTTCTTGCGTAATAACATGTGTGCATCTACCCACATTTTTCCTTATTTCAACATATTCGAAGCTTACGATATACACTTTAAATCAAATATTATCGCCTAAGGAATGTGTGTACCAAATTTCAGACCGACAGGACAATATTTGTAGGTTCCGACGTAATGCTAAACTCAGCATATAAAGACTTTGCTGCCATTCATGTAATCACTTTTTTTTAAGTACCAGATTTCGTTCAAATAGTGGCTCACCATCATATTACAGCTACATCAATTTGAACTGCATCATTGTAACATCGTATATCTAAATCACGATTTAATGAATTCCGAATGTACTCCGTTTCGAAATGTTGCTTCTATGTAAATTCAGAGATTAAGCTCGAATCTTTGGTTTCACCAAAGACCACAGAGTATCTCAATGCTGGAAATACACGTCATATAGTTGGCTCCGATCCGATTTCACTCACACACACGTTCCCGAATTTATTTTCATTTAATAATGTATCTGTAACATGTTTTAACTATGCTTATAATTTTTTTTTTTATTTTTTTTTACTGTTGACCAAAGATCACAGACATCGCTTAGTGTCGTTGCCTCTTAAAAACAATTGAATGTATACAACGAATGATTTATTTTATTTAATTTAATGTATTTTTAACACATATTATATGTACATTTTGGCTTTATGCACTTGCTCACCATCATATTACAGCTACATCAATTTGAACTGCATCATTGTAACATCGTATATCTAAATCACGATTTAATGAATTCCGAATGTACTCCGTTTCGAAATGTTGCTTCTATGTAAATTCAGAGATTAAGCTCGAATCTTTGGTTTCACCAAAGACCACAGAGTATCTCAATGCTGGAAATACACGTCATATAGTTGGCTCCGATCCGATTTCACTCACACACACGTTCCCGAATTTATTTTTCATTTAATAATGTATCTGTAACATGTTTTAACTATGCTTATAATTTTTTTTTTTTTTTTTTTTTTTTTACTGTTGACCAAAGATCACAGACATCGCTTAGTGTCGTTGCCTCTTAAAAACAATTGAATGTATACAACGAATGATTTATTTTATTTAATTTAATGTATTTTTAACACATATTATATGTACATTTTGGCTTTATGCACTTCTTCCCCATATAAACTTTAACTATGCCAAATCTCACATTTCTCCGTGCGCGCAATATTCTGAAAAATGTTTCCAAAGTTTTCGCTTAGCGTATTAATATATAGATTTACAGTGTTCTTTTTTTTTTTTTTTTTTTTTTTTTTTTTAACAGTTTAACGTCCCTTTTTAACAACGTGGTCTTTAGAGACGGGAAAGGATGGGGGGCAAGGAATGGGAAGGAATTCGGCCATGGCCTTTTGAAGGAAGCATCCCGGCATTCACCTGGAGGGATTTGGGGAATACAGTGTTCTGCAGCAAGTAATGTTCTTTGATAAAAAATCAAGTGTATAAATATTTTTTTTTATTAGTTTTCAATTTTTTCTAAGGCTATACGAATTTTTTTTTTGTATTCTGTAGATACAATTTGAAAGACAGTTTTGCAATTAAAAAATGAACTATAGATATAGATATATATTTTAAAAGTTTTACAATTTTAGAGAATTACGTTTAATATTCTATCTCTGAATGTAACTATTAACGCAAGCAAGAGAATAATTAGCACTGGATGGAATTTTGTAAACAGCTGGGGCTCTACTCCAGTGGCAGGAAAAAATTGAAACTTTGCTAGAGTATTGTTACAGTATCAATTATTGTGTAAATATTAATATTAAACTCTGCGAGGTTCACCAACTTTCAGTAATTGTGTAAGCGAATTGAAGGATGGATTCAACGTTAGCTTCCAAATCTATTCAATTCACAAACAAATTAAAACGTAACACTCGGAAGAAACTTACACGATCCAAAAACATATGGCTAGGCATATGCTCCAAACTTAAAGAGCAGCGACAGGAGACAGTGACAAGTCGGCTGTATGAATCATAAATTCAACATTGAACCACATGTGATGAATTCATGCCCATAAGAGAAAACAACATTGGGTAACTGATTCTGCTGTTGATGATTAATTGTTAAAATAACAAAGTGTAAACAGAGATACAGTTCCTTTGAAAGCTTTTGTTTTCTGTTTAAAATCTTTCTCCAAAGAATACTTAGTAGTTAAGACAATTACTTACGTTCAACGGAGTTACATTTCATTAGAGGTAGGAGATACTCAAACTATTGGACTATGCCATAAGATACAAGAAGGGTGAAGATGAAACCCAATGAAGAATCTTCAGGCCTGTTATTCGTAATGACATCAAAGAGGGCTTGGTTTAACGTTCCAAACCAACAAACGAATCAAGATCGTATCCTATCCCCTCTCTTCATATGTATGTGTATGGGGTGCACATCCCGCAGTGCTCCGAACATCAGCTATTGCATTGTGTTATTCTGCTGCAGCATATGCCTGCTCCGTTTGATACAAATTTGATAGGCCAAACAATTAGACGTAGAGCTGCATGAAACCTGCTGAATTATTACGAGTCGCCCCAGAGCCACATTAAGTGAAAAGCTACATTGTTAGGTTGTCAGGCAGGTATCGCTCCCCCTGATATAAGACGGGATGTAACCGATAAGTTAGAAAGAAATAAGGTCAATCATCCATCATTCGGGCATCAACTCCTCATTCAAATTCAGAAATCTTGGAAAAGTTTCCTGAAGGTGACGGCTGCACTGGATGTACCGCCGAAAGTCGCCCGGCTCAATCTGTGGCGAGCAAGATTGACTGACATAGATCAATGGTTACCCGCTGTAGAGGCGCTACCCCCAGGTGGCAATCCTAACATGGAGAGCACTAAACAGGTGGAGAAGTGGTATAGGCAGGAAAAAAGATAATTTAGCAAGATGACGCTATCTCGAAGAATCAGATACCACGTGTGAATGTGGGGCAGAACAGACCACTCTACAAGACCACAGTGACAACGCTTTACAAGTTGTTGACTTTTTTATCATGTGTAATATGAACTAATTGGTGTTAATTGCTATCATTTTTTCTGTCTTTCTGTTCATTTTGATACAATTGTTTGTGTTTCAAGCTATTGTAAAGCAACGCTTTAGACACCGAATAAATGAATACTCCATATGTACTGTGGATAGGATTTGGACAGAATCCAAACGTTTGGCACAGAATATGTATAACAATACCGAGCGTGGTGGGTGAGAGGTAACTCTCTGGCCTCGCATTCGGAAGAACGTGAGTTCGAAACCCCATCCGGGCATCCAGATTTGGGTTTTTCTATGGTTTCCCCAAATCACGCCAGGCGAATGCCGCGATGTTTTCCTTCAAAAGGTCATGACCGAATTCCTTTTTATTCCTTCGTACCCAGTCCTTTTCCATCCTTAATGACCTCGTAATCGATGATGCGCACAGCCGGAAGCATATACACTTTCCGCGTGGGCTGTATATATATATATATATATATATATATATATATATATACGCAGGCCACGCAGGCCACGCAGAAAGTTTCTTCCATGAGGAGTGAATTGATTTTGGCAGCGTAGTAACGACGTTTTATGATTATATTTGGTGTGGAGCTATGGTGGGTTCATTTCACTTTCACCCATAGCAAGAGCGTGGACGAGAGGTTCTCCGGTATGCGTGACGCATGCCCTTGGGCCGAGAGGTTACCAACCGTGGCTGGACCCGTCTGTCAAGATACTCGGCCCGTTTACTCGAATAACGGAGCAAGCTAATTGGCGGTCTGGATGAGTGATGCGCTCCACCGGAACCAGGACTGCTGCCCGAACACGGTCAGTGGCCCCTAGATGTGCTGTTTCTCTGTGTCGCCTTATGTGCAATCTCTACTTACATCTCAACAAGTAGAAACAATATCATATCTCGACAGATTTGATTCAATCCTTCACATCAATTGTGACGACCCGTCTCTGAATAGTCTACGTGTGTAACTCCTACTGGAAGTTTATTTTACTTCAGGAATATTTTACATAGGGAGAATCGCTCATGATAATATGATTTAAGAAGATTACGATTGTCTGTCAGGTGCTTTCCAGTTGCTACTTCAGCCACCTTCCGTTGATCATTTCCGACCCGTCACAGTTTATGTACGGCTTCGGGGAGTGCTCTTAAATACTTTTTACTCTTCTACCATCCTATTAATAGGCTGTTGGTAAGAATTAGGTGGCTCCTTTTTCGGTAAATCGTTCAGTCACAACAGCGTCTTCCGTGTGCCGTCTGATAGTGATCCATCACCTTCTTAATGATAAAAATTATTGTGACCAACTTGTTTCTAGACAGTTCAGTATTCATAGAGATATTAATTATATCCCGGTGATACGTCCTCCAAAAATAGCTTCAAGAAATTCGCTATGTTCCGTTTGTTTCTTGGAGATTAGTGGCTTGTCTAGGACCATTACTTTAATTCAGTAACCGTAAAGAAACTTAGTGTAGCGAGAATGTTATAGCTTAGCTGTTCTAAGAAAATACACTTCAATGCGTCCTAGTTTCTCGCATGTTAATCAGTTGCATTGAAGGCTACGACTTTGTTCTTGGAATGATCTCCTCTGCGAGAGTCACGAGTAACGCAGTGCTTGCAAATTACATCATTACTGTGAGCAAAGCGACGCCACATTAAGCCGACAAAGACCCTGCGCCACTTGGATGATTTCGCAAGGCAGCTAATCGTGTCAGTTACTTGTGCAGTAATTTCCATGGCAGAGACTGATTGTGCTGGGAAAGAGGGCTCTCGGTCAGAGAGGAACAATGTTGCGCACTGGAAGGATTGTTTTAATTAAAGCACATTGCTGAGGAGAACTTTCGTCGTTTCAATGTATCTATCCTGATTCGTGATGGTAGGTGCAGAGCTGTAGGGAGTTCCTTCAGTTTCTATGCTCCCTCTGTTGGCATTCTGTTGCTTATTAATTGCTTTATGTAATGAGTACAGTCCTATAGGATATGGATTAGCTGTAAAATTTCCAGGTTTAAACTCTTGCGTTTCAGTGATTGTCGCTTACTCCTGTGTGTAGTCCAGCAGATGAATGATAATGATTGATTGATGTAACATCTTGTTCCGTTGTTTCCTTGTTTCCTTAGGGCTTTAAATCTCGTCGTTTCCGAGTTAATTAGAAGCGGCTGGGTTAGGAGTCAGGTACGGGAAGGAATTTGAATGAGGCCTTTTGAAGGAACCGTCCCGGCATTCGCAGCGAGTGATTTCGGTAAACCATGGAAAACCAAAATTTGCGTGGCTGAACCCGGTATCGAACCTGAATCTTCTAGAATACCAGATCCGTTCGTTAAATGTCATGATGAATATCACCGAGACAATACGATGGTCATGTGATAAGTTTCGGCTCTTTATTGTGAAGAAGAAACCTGGGGTATCACTTTGGAGGGTTTGGGGGAACTTGAGTGATAGCGCTGTAAACTGGTTCTATCTTTCATTTCATTTGGAGATAGCCGTTAGGGAAGATCAGTTGAAACCATGATCAATTTTATGGTTGGTGAAGTCGTATCTTTTCAGTGAGCATTTTTCATTGAAACGTACACGGACCACAGACGACAGTATGGAACTTCGTATGCTCATGCAGCCTTTACTTCAAACAGTGTAATGACTGTAGACGTTTTAGCTTATCTTCTGTTAACAGAAACATATTGCGTGTACATTCGGGACTGTGTCTTCTTAGTACAACGCAGGAAAGATCATAGCTTGAACGAATACTATCAAAACTACGGTTGTTCGGAAAGTAATTTCCATAAGTCAAATAAAAGAATACGTAAAGATACATTGTATAGTTAATATTTTTAACATGTTTTCCAAAGGTTGTACCATTTTAAAACAAAATTCTGACTCTTACTGAACGCGGTACAATTATTTTTATACTACGGTAGTAGAAATTGGCACATGCGCTATGAGCCATATGAATTATAGAGAGATTTGTTTTCGTTTATTTATCACCGATATTCGTTTAGTCAAGGCATCTAGTGCGAAGAATTTTCATGAACGGATAGGAGTCAATGTCCGAAAGGCGTTTAGGTGATTGTCTCCCGTGCTAGATATTCGGAAGCAGGTAGGACGGTTATCCGGCTGCCGCGAGATGAGCCTCTGTTTCTGAATAGGAAAAGTTTCAACTGTGCGTATTACGTCACCATAAGGGGTACTGGAAATTTTTTCGGTAGTGAGGGTGTAATCCTTGTTTGCCACTTCAGTAACGATGTTTGACAAATACTTAAATTCAACCAACCAGTTGGCAGAGGGAACTTTCATTGAGGCGATAAAGCAACTAGTGTAAGGCATTTCAAAGAACAGTAGTGTGGTGGGAGAAGAGACCAGCCAGTATTGTGGAGAGTAAATGGTCGTGGAGTGGAGTCGAGTGAAATATCCAATGGAGTAATTGTTTAGTTAGCAGCATACTAATTGTATCTTAATTTTTGTCATGGCCGGTCAGTTGCCTCGGGAGAGCCAAGAAGCCGTCGCGTGATGGTGCGGTTATTGCTGGATGGACGGAGAAGACACCTCTCTTGGCAAAGGCGGGCAGGGACGTCGACGACTTCTGTTTGGTATTCTCATCTTGAAGAGTCACTACCAGCTACTCGAACCCGACTGATAAGTGTTATTGCATATTAGTCACGCTCGTGTACAGGTGTCAGGCAAAGTGCTACGATTGCGACTTGGTAATGCCGAGTGGTACTCTTATTTAGAAGAACACGCAAGTGCGGGTTAGGCTGAGGAGGCTGAGATGTATTTTCCCCGGGATGTGCCTCTCTAGATACAAATTAATAGCACCGATAATTTCTCTGTTTATCGACAACCCATCACATGGATGAGAATTCATGCTTCGTTATACCTTCTACCGAGTACTCGAAACGTTTAGTGAGACTTCAATGTTATCACTCATTTGAAAAACTCATGTCTCATTAATAATTTTATTACTTTTAATGTAACTGCAATTCCGTTAAAGTGCTTGTTTTAATGTTTTTTATTTCAGGTTTTTGACTATCTACATTACATAAAAAAACGTGTTCTTTGATAGCTAAGGTTTTTTCCATTGCGTAACATGTCACCTGCCTAGACGAGCAAGAAGTATGCTCAAACGGAAATTACTTTCCGAACAGCCATCGTACATACGAAGTTCCACAGCCTGCATAGTCTTTAAAAAAGAATATACTAGTCCGAAGAGAGACCTCACCCCTAGAAATCGCCCTCGCAACTTTTCACCCCCACTTTTCGGCGGAAAACCCCCGTAAAATCGACTTACGCATTTAGTCCAACAAAAACTTCCAAAACCTCTCGTAAGATTTCCGTTGACTACCCCCTCCCCCTTGGTGAGATTTCGCCGAAACATCCCCCCCCCCTATTTCACCTCACATAATTTATGAACGCCCCCTTACTCGATGATCTCGAGAGCCAAGCCTTCTAACTGCGTAACGGAATCAGGATTCAAGTATTGTGTTCCTATGAGAGGTAATAAACTTTCATCTGCGTATGAACGTGATATTAATGCTATAGGGAGAGTGACGTGCAGGAGCAGGATGTACCGTGACCCAGTCGTGGCCACACCTCTGGCCCACATTCCTGGGGACGCCCGACGCGTGCCAATCATAACGGACTTCGGAACGCAGTACACTGTAGGGACTAACAACAACTGTATTATCTCGTTCCTTAAAATAATCTCGTATGCTTTTACTGAGCTATTTACAGGTGCAATTAAGAAATATGTACCTAATGGTTGTTTTTGCCTTTGTATAAATACGTATGGTTATCTTATTTCCGTTCATAATCGATGTCAGCATTGGCAGTATCACATCAGATTGATTGCACAGAAGTTTGTAACCAATACTGAAAAATGCCTGTGAGTCATATACATCCATAACATCTTCCTATGCAGGAGCAGTTTTAATCTATGAAGGAAATTTACTACATACAGAAATACAAATAAAACGTTTATGAACAATTTAAATACTGCGAGAAAGTAAGAGAAACGTTAAAGAGAAAACAGGGCTGTTACTTTCCTTTTTCATGGCTCCCTCCCGACCAGTAGGCTATCTCTTTGATAGTTCACCAGTGAGTTAACAGCACAGATTATAAAGTGGGGAAGGAGCTGCTTATTGAAGACGCAAAATATAAATACCTATGCATAACATTTGATAGTAGATTTAACTGGGCGGGACACATTGTACAGGTAGTAGGGAAAGGGTTCAAAATCCTTCACCTGTTGGAAAGAGTGATGGCTAGAGAAGGAAGGCAATTGGGGTACAAAACTTTGATCAGATCACTGCTGGTGTAGTATGGGACCCACATTTTGGGTATCAAATATAGGAGTTGGAGCGGGTTTAAAGAAGAGCTACCAGATTTGTCTTTGTAAATTACCGCAGAACACAATCGGTAAATTATATGATAAAGGAGCTGGAGTGGGATTCATTGGAGGATAGAAGGAGGGTGAAGAGAATCATTGGAGTCTACAAGGCCTATATTGGTGATGAAACATGGAAAGATATTGGTGGGAAAATTAAGAGAGGTGCATGGAAATGGTAAAGATGACAATGACCACAAGCTTACACTTGATTTCAGGCATAAGAGTGTGGGAAAATTTTCTTTCGAAGGAAAGGGTGCAAGGGATTGGAATAAATTGCCAGGAAAATTAATGAATAATTTACCAAAAACACTGAAAGAATTTAAAGTAAAAATTAGTCGAGGGAAAAAGTAGGTTGGAAGAGGAAAGGAGAAAGATGGGTGTGTAGGGAGATTGCCACCAGTGCGTGTACTCTATCGCAATTTTATCAGTTGTTGTTACTAAATTACGGCCGACAACTCGCGGTCTTTACAATAGTATATAAATTCTTGAAGTTTTAGACGAATATAGCTGACATGCGTGACAAATCAAAACTCTATGTTGTAGATGGAATCCGTAGCCCGGAACCTCCTGCTGTTTCCCATATGAATTAGCATAGCTGTTTTAAGATTCCTGGCTGTATTGGGACCTTAACTGTGGAGAGAAATCGTATTAACCACTGATCTACCAGATTACAAATTTGTGCCTGTAAATTAGAACACCGTCTGTAAATAAACATTGAAAACAGTTAACAGAAGTTGTTTTAATTTATAAACGTTTAACAGATAACTGCAGAAGAACGTCCGTCTGTTCATTTGACAGTAATTAACACAAAAACAACTGGAGTTTAGAAAATTATGCTGACTAGGGGTCTACGGAATACATAAGGTACATAAGAAACGTCGAAAATTTGAGATATGAAGAAAAATATACCTGTAAAATTAATTGTTAAAATTATTATAAAAATTCCTAACGCTTCCTATCGGAGCTGATAAATGGTCTTAGAAGTAAGTTATTTCTCGCTGTCAATTTACTTGTCGCAATTGTATAATATAAATCCAATTATACGTGTAACTACACCGAGGCTTGGGCAGTGCAATTTCGCACTGTCACTTGCCATTCGGGCGGACCGGGGCCATCCTGTCTGAGGTTTTCCGTGGTTTCCCTCAGACACTCTATGCGAATGCTGGGATGGTTCCCTACAAGGCCACGGCCGAACTTCCATCCCACTTCAGCTGGGAGGAATGAAATTGTAAAAAAAAAACAAAAAAAACGTGTAATTATTAATTATATGTGTTTCAGTATAATGATGAACCTGGAAGTCGATTTTTTATAGCCTACCATTAATATGAAAGCGAAATAAGGTTGTCAACGTGTGTTTTGATTAAGATTTTAGTATTGCGAAATGTTATTAGTAGTAAGGATATGTCTGTTTGGATTCAAAATAGGTCACGCGCCCCGCCCCCCTGCGGCCGCTTCCCCTATAATTAGGCACCTGGCCGACTGTGCGGCCTGTAATTATCTACCTGGCTGCCGGCGCCGCTTACCGTCAAGGTCACCCGCCCCGCCCCCCTGCAGGTGTGCAGGCCGCTTCCCCTATAATTAGGCACCTGGCCGACTGTGCCGAATTATCTACCTGGCTCTTTGTAGGTCACGCGCCACGCCGGCGCCGCTCTCGCCGTCATTATCTTTGTAGGTCACGCGCCCCGCCCCTGCAGCCACGCTGGCGCCACCGGCCTGTCATTATCTTGGCGTGCATCAGTATAAAAGAAGCGTCGTAACAGGAACTAAGCCAGTTGTATCTGAACTTACACAGAGACAATGTCTTCGCAAAGCATTGAAGATTTGCCTTCTCTCGATGACGTGAATCTGCAAGGTAATTATTTTTTCATACATTGCCAGTTTTAATTATTTATATTTTATTTATTTAACAAAATTTATGTAGTCTTTTAAACTATGCTATCTTTTTTTTTAGATTTACTGTCTGAAGGAGCCACTAGTGATGGAAGTCTGTTGGTTTTCGGTTCCAACGAATGGAATTGGGAATTATTTGATAAATATCTCAGTAAGTTTTTTTTTTATTTCATTTAGTTAACATAGCGTTTTATCCTATGTTACCATTTAAACTTTTTGTTTTTACAGATACGCCATCTGACGGACTAGAGTTTGAGGGTATACCTACCACTAGTACTTACGATGTACCCATACAAATGAATGGTAAGTCCCACTTTGTTATTTATTACTTTTAATTTTTCATTTAACATAAATCCATGTACTGTTAAATATTTGATATTGTTGATAAAAATTTCATTTAATTAACATTGCGTTTTATCCTAACTTTTTGTTTTTACAGATATGCCATCTGAAGAACTAGAGTTCGAGGGTATCCCTACTTACGATGTACCCATGCAAATGAATGGTAAGTTATTTATTTTATACATTCCTTGTAATTAGATGTCAGCTAGCTTTCTATCGTTTCATGAGTATAATTTTTCATTTAACAAAAATCCATGTACTGTTTTAACTTAATATTGAATACAGTATGCTTAAAAAAAATTTCATTTAACAAATGTCTTTTTTTTCCATAGATTTACTGGAGTGTGATGAAATTAACGTGCCCAGTAAACGGAGGAGGACTCATTCCATGCAACCAAATGGTAAGTCTCACTTTGCTATTTTTTTATTATTACATTCCATGTAGCTAGGATGCCAGCTTAATTCTAATTGGTTTCAGGTCCTTCTGATCCACCCAGGGTTTTGCAATTTGCAGAGCCAGCGAGTCATGAGACTTTATCTGGTGCAGGCTTGGAACAGGAATTAGCTGATTGTGAGTACATTATACTTTATATTTTTGTAATTACCTTTTTCTTTACGTCATGTTTTTTTAACCAATGCTTATTTTTTATAGATATGGCACAGTATGATGGTTTACCTACCACAAATGTTTATGACTGGGAACAAGACTTAATTAATAGTGAGTACAATACACATAAAAAATAATTTAACAAAAATGTGTTTAATGTTTTGACCTAAATTATCTTTCTTTTTTTATAGATTTTCCATGGTATGAGGAACCTAGGAGGACTCATTCCATACAACCGAATGGTACGTTTCACTTCATTATTTATTCATACATTCCATGTAATTAGATGTCAGCTTTATTCTCATTGGTTTCTATCGTTGCAGAGCCGCCCGCAGAGGCATGAATGCCGCCGTCGAGTCCGGACCTGCTCCGCCTATGTGGAGACCTTGGGAAATGCAGGACTCAGCCGATAGGCGAAACCCAACACCCGGACCTAGCAGGCAGGCCGCAGGAGTGGCAGGCCCTAGCAGCCGGGGCTCAGGAGTAGCAGGCCCTAGCAGGCAGCAGCAGCCAAATATATCATGTGCAGCAACGAGGGGTGAGTGTCCAGACGCAACGCGCTTAATCCTTGAAGATAGGCAGAGTGCTTTTTAAAAATAGAATCTATACCGGAATCATTCAAAATTCTGAAAATTTTATTGGACCAATTAACTTCATTGATGCATGTTATGATCTTTTGGCAAATAAAGTCCGCGAAATTGTTAGTTGCCGGTCCACCCGGCTGTAAAGGTTCAGGTTGGGCTGGCAACATCTTTTGCACTTCAGAAGGAGTTAAATATCGTTTCCGCAAATTTGTATTTTCTTACCAAAATGTG